>JAJIBD010030805.1:0-62395 GCA_021461705.1 Cryptotis parvus
TACAGTCATGATTTGTACTTCTTCAGCACTTCAGCCTAAAAACATGGTTGTATAGGAGTAAGAAGTAAAGTTAGGTATAAAACAGGTTTTGTTTGAAATACACATCCGGGCCGAACCAATAGCACAGTGGGTAGGGTGTTTGCCTTGTTGCATGGGCTGGCCCAGGTTCGATCCCCTGGTATTCCATACGGTCCCGAGCAACCGCCAGGAGTAATTCCTGAGTGCAGAGACTAGAAAAATCCTGAGCCGTTGCTCGGGTGTGACCCTAAGGCAATATATATATATATATATATATATGTATGTGTGTGTGTGTGGGTGTGTGTGTGTATACACACACATATATATACCCACACACATATATATGTATATATATATAGTAGAAGAGTGGCAATATTATAATATCCTTCTATAAAATGGACATCTCAAAAATTCCCTATACTTTCTTGGGATCATGCTTAATTCTGAAACTCAAAAATGGACACACATAAAGAAAAGACCCAGAATATAAATATTGTTGGCATTTATGCAATGACTTTCTAGCTTGTTTTCTCATACTCATTTGTAATTTGTTCCACAAAAAGCCATTGTAAGGAGGCCGGTTGCATACTATTTCTCTTTTCATCACAATGCCAGTTGTTTAATTTGCTTAGGTAATCAGACCTCGACTAACTTCCTATTTTAAAAACAAACAACTGAAAATAGTCACTCCAGTGCAACAAGTGTTGGAGTAGAGCCTAATGTTCTAACACCCAATATGACTGCATCTTGGAGATGGGAAACCAGTGGGATAATTAAATAAATAATATGGTCGGGGTAGGAATTCACAAGGCTTTAAGCGGTTCTTTTATTTGTTCACTCTAATTCATTATCATTTTACAAATATGGGCGAGTGTGACTTTTCATAGTAAAAATACAATGGGCAAAATATTTCCATGAAAAATACAAGTGGAAACCTTTCTAGCTAGTACTAATGAAATGATTTTCTCAAACATCTAAAAATCATGCTAAGTTGCATACTTTAGATCATATAATGCCTAAGTTTCAAGCAAAGCACATGGATTTTGACTCTTTGGTTGAAAACTGTTAACACAATCCTAAAAATTTAGCTGTCTCTTTGAAAGCAGTGAAAAGATTTTTCTCTACCCAGGTTCTACTCAAGGATGAGCAATATGAATTTTTACAGGACAGGCGGCATACTTTGAAAGTCAAAGAACCCTTTCTATTTGGACCCAGGATGATAGCACAGTGGGAGGACATTTATCCTAGCAAAGGGCCGCCTACCCAGGTTTGATCTCTGGCAGTCCCACTATGGTCCCACCCCCCCCAGCACTGCCGGGTGAGTAATTCAGGAGTGCAAAACTGTGTGTAAGCCCTGAGTGTTGGCGGGTGTGACCCAAAAAAGCATAAAAAAAAAAAAAAACTTTCTAGTAATTAATATTTTCTTGGGCTTTATAATGTTCTTCTTGGAGACTTAAGGAGTCCCAAGGGATAAGTGTCAATTATTTTTTTCACCAAATGTGTAAGATTTTCTAACGTGGTCTAAGTGACTAAGGACTTTCAAGTAAGAGTCCCGATCTTACACATAGATATAGCTTTTATTGGTGTTTATACTGTGATGGTATCTGAAAGATTTTAGGCATTTGGTGCTTAGGGATAGACTAAAAGCAGTGGAATCACAGAATCCATCTTAGTGAATCTTTGCTTCCATTTTACTATATTACTATTTTATCAGGCTCTAAGAAAAGTTATTATGGACAGACATCCACCAAAAGTAGCTCTAGGGATTGAAGTAATTGAATTTAAGTTTTTCGGGTTTAATCTCAGGTAGGGAAGTGCCCCACTAAACTTCTCTCTGACCCCATTGATATTTTTTAAGCAGAATAAATGACATGCCATCTGTTTCATGCTGATGTTAGGGACTGACATAAAATTTTTCTGACTTATTGAGGTAAGAAAATTGCTTTACCAAAAGAAAATCCATTGTGTGAGGTCAACTTGCTATCTAGAAACAGACATGAGTATATGATATATATGTGTGTGTGTGTGTGTGTGTGTGTGTGGAAGGGCCTTGATGCGGCAGTGCAATATATGCATATACATACATACATATACATTTATACATGTTCTATATGTTCTATACACCTGTTCTATATGTTGGGGGATAGGTAGATAGGGACATATAGATTGATAGATGTTTGTAATGACAGCTCCTCTAAGATGATTTCTTCTAGTAAGTACCAGTTCAAAAGGCCTTTCCAAAGAGACAGGTATTCTTTTGATGGACTCAATTGTAAAATCTGAGTTCAAGAAAGAAAAGGTGAAAGAAGGACATGTTAATTTCCAACACATAGGAAGAACTCGCTACCAAGAATCAATTCAGTGCTGGCTTTTCAGAGGCCTTGATGGCTGACATGCATTTGTGTTTCTTCCAATGATTTCCCATTTAAATGCTTTTTTTCATGTAATAAAGTGAAGAGGGAAAGAAAGTAAAAAAAGATCCTGTATTGAAGACAGATGAAACATGCTACGCTCTGGATGAAAAGTGAATGTGGATATAGTGTGGGAAATGAAATATGCTTTCAATTTTGCCACTGCAAAAAAAACAGATTGAAAACTCAGGTGTGTTCTGGAGGCTTTATAGCTAAATGCTCTCTCTCTTCTTACTCCCTTTTTCTTGCCACATTAGCCACAACAAATTATATAAAAAAAAAGTAACAATGACCTATATATCATCTTTTTCTTCGAGGAGTGTAAACCTAACAGAAAAGCCAAGCAATTGTGTATTAGTTTCTGCCCTGGACATTTCTTTGTTGAGCCCATTCTATTGCTTATAATAATGAAAATGAAAGACACTTTTAATTTATCCATTCATATCAGGAAGGCTTGCATTGTACTTTATCTAATCTTCAAAGACTAATATATTTTGAGGACCACTCTAAATAATTCGCATGTCTCATTTTCAACCCAACTAGAAGTTGGATGTAATAGTTTATTTTCATATTGTAATAAGGTTATTAGAAGAAAAATATTGATTTCACAGAAAGCTTCACTTTGGGCTGAATAATGTTGGAAAAACTACATTTGGTTTAAAAATCAAGGTAATTTAGTATTGTAATTAGATTATAAAATAATTTTGTTATAAACTTTATCCTTTTACAATTTGTTTTGCCACTATTTCTTTTAAACAATGCTCTGTTATTTCTTTCTATCTTTTTCTATTCTGCTCACAGATAAAAGCATTTCAATACCAGTTCTTGGAGTTTTGGGTTCACTTCTAGACCAAAACCTCCCAGTGCTAGGGTAACAGATTGCTCAAGTCCAAGAACAATGTACCAGCAACTAGGTCAGGTTTCAGATCTGAGACTCTTTGTTTCCATCCTCTTCCATCCTCTTACCTAAGCATACCTAGAGTACACCTAGTATTATTTCTTTTTTTTTTTTTTTTTTTTTTTTTGCTTTTGGGTCATACCCGGCAATGCTCAGGAGGCTACTCTGGCTCTGTACTCAGGAATTACCTGGCGGTGCTCGGGGGACCATATGGGATGCCGGGGATGTTGAGACCCAGGCGGCATGAGCCGGCCGCGTCTCGATAGCGCCCCTACCCGTTAGGCTATCGCTCCGGCCCCTAGTATTATTTCTTTTACTATACTTTGGTTGATTGTATTAATATTCATTACATCCTACTTAGCATTTTTTTGCTACTACAGTCGAGAGGGTGGGGATGTGCCGGTGCATCCACCTACCCCCTTGTACCCTCCCAGACCTGCCCTCCCCAGCCTCCCATTTCCTGGCGGATGCGGGGGCAGCCTGGTTGAGACCACCTGGCTGGGGGAAGGCGGTGGTGGCGGAGAAGCGATGGTTACTGTTCCTCTGGGAGGTACCTGGTGGGAACCCAGGTCAAACCGGAGAAGTCACCAGGTGTATGCTGAACCAGGACTTACAGACCTGGGGCAAGAGCTATTACTTGCTCTCCCTGTGCCCAGCCACTCACGAGGCACCCGGGAGAATGGCGGGTTCTAGCTCTAGCCCACCACCCCATCAGAGCCCACAAAACAAACCAAATGACCCCACTCCATCGGGTCGCCATTTTCCACATCCTGACTTCCCTCTCATCAGAACTCCACCCAGCGACAGCCTATCACAGCCCATCTCATTGGGTTCCACCTTGCAGCAGTTTTTTTTTTTAAATCCAAACCAGGTGCATGCTGAACCAAGGACTACAGACATGGGGCAAGAGCGCGCTACTTGCTCTCTGTGTGCCCAGCTGTTCACGAGGAGGCCAGGGGATGGCAGGTTCTAGCCAGCCCACCACCCCCCTTGAGATGTACAATAAGCCAGATGACCTCCCCTCCCCACTCCATCAGGCCGCCATTACCACATCGGACTTCCCTCTCGTCAGAACTCCACCCAGCGACAGCATATCACAACCATCTCGTAGCGACGCTTGCAGCTCGGTTCTTCTATAAATGTATTTAGAGGTGACTACCAGGCCTTCTGCACCATGGCAAGCCTGGCAAGCTGCCTGACTTTGTATTTGATATGCCAAATACCAGTAACAAGTATATTGAGTTCATTATCATGATCCAATATAATGGTTTGAAAACTCTTTATGTTCCTGGAGCCGAGAAGTGCCCCTGGGCTCTACCTAATGACACAGGACATATGGAATATTATTGGTGCCCGCTCTGTAATAGATGATTAACAGGAGATAGTGATAGTGCGCGGGGAGCCTAAGACACATTACACCGGCCCAGAGCAGAAACCAGCTTTTCCCTGTTGAACCCCACTGGATTCCATGGACCACGAGCAACTTCCAGCCTGGGTCCACCATCCCCTGATGGAGCCTCGGAGGCCAGAGAAACCCCACCTTGATGGTGATCTTCCACAATCCATTCTACAGCTGAGGTCTACACCAGCAGATAATCAGTATCCGAAGGCTGACGTAAGAAACCAGCCTACAAGGACCCACCCACAGAGATCCGCCCTTCGAGGAGAATTTCAAATGCAGGAATGCCGAGCCTAGAACACAGGTACACCCAGCAGGGTGAAACCAGCTTCCCTGTTGCGCGCGGCCTTCTTTGGACGCACTATATACATCAAATTACCATAAATATTCTACCCACCTTTAGAGAGAGCCCCACAAAGTAATGAGTATATAGGCGTCCGCATGGCTGGGGCCACGCAAGCTGTCTGCTGCGTGTTCGATATGCTTAATCCAGTAACAAATCATTTTTATTTTCCTGACCCCGAAAGAACCCTTAATACGGCAGCAGTAAGAAAGGCAAACAAAGAGCGGTGCCTGATGGGGAATTTCCACGGCCATCCTATAGGCTGCCCAAAGCGAAGAAGGACTAAAATGACTCTGTACTTTCAATGCATATGCGCTGGCATGGAAGCATATATTGAGGATCTGGAGTGCTGCAAGGCGCAAAGATCCAGTATGGACATCAGTAGTCTGACAGACACTGGGAGGCGTCAGTTGCATCATGCTATATTGACACCGGAGAAGAATTGTTCCTTAGAACATCAAATGAAAAAGCGTCGGTGGCGTTGGTGTCCTTGTCAACCCGAACATGGCCGTCAAAATTGAGATTCATTTGAATGCCTAACAAACCGAATAGGGCGATTACACTTGAAGAGATGTGGCCACACCAGCAATTTCTATCTACTTGTCTACACCAAAATCCATATACGGAGAAGTTGCCAGAGAGATATTCTACATGGAACTGGAGCAGTTCTATAAAAAAGATCACACCTACTACAAGATCATAGTCGGTAATTTTAATGCCAGAGATAGGACCAAGAAGATTGGCTGAAGAACTGCACATTAGGATTAAATGGCCTAGAATGGAGCGAACAGGAGTAAGAGACTATCTGAGTTCATCATGTCCACCAAGACCATTCGCTTAGGAGTAAGAGTTCTAGAAGGCTGAAGCAAACGTTGGGCATGGGGAATCTCCTGGCGGACAGTTGCACAATGAAATTGACCCCACCATCTTCAATCGACGGTTTTTTCTGACAGATGTAGCATGGGTTTCGGTCTCCCAAATTCCAAACAGGATCGGACCAACCGTCTCCCTTCGTGCAAAAATTCTACTTCCGTAACGGGAGAAAAAGCCCAAAGTTTAAGAAGAGAACTCCAGAGCGAACACCAACTGAGAACTCTTTGGCACCATTGCAGCAACTTGGGAAGAAACCATCACTGATGACATCGATGAAGAAGAATACAACCGACTAAGTTCAGCACCTCCATGATTATGGGAAGAATGCTGAGAGAAAGACACAAAGGATGCTTGTCTTCAGAAAAACTCGAGCTTATTCGCCAACCCATGGCAGGCTGAGCCTCAGGAGAACAAATACTAACATCCAAGCTTGCTAAACGTGTGCAGAGAAGCGATAAAAGAAGACCTCAAAGACAGAAGAGCGAAATACTGGAAGATGCAGCAGAACCGGAAAAGCATTCGAACTGCCCGCCTGTCCTTCACCAACTATAAGACCAAAGATGACTGCCCTCTCAATGCCCTGATGGATCTATCACATCTGCCCGAAAGGCAATGAGAATATCCACGACTTCTACTCAAATCTCTTTGATAGCCACATCCACCTGGCCCATATCAAAATTCCTTCCACAGGATGGATATGTCATTCCAATGTTCTCCCTTCTGAAATCCGACATGCCATCTTTGGTAAAGAAGGGAAAGCAGCACCAGGCCCAGACAAAGTCAGACCTGAACACCTGAGGAATCTGCCGTCGGTACTCATTAATACACTAGCTAGGCTCTTCACCGCTACCTGTCCGAATGCAAGGTAACCTCCCAATGAAAACCAGCAGGACAGTTCTACTGTTCAAGAAGGGAGACATTCCACGACATTGGCAACTATCGCCCCATCTGCGCCTGTTTTCCATCATCTACTGTTGCAGGACTCCTCTAAGGGAATTGCGCCATCTACTCTCAAATTGCCGCCTGCAAATCACTTCATAGATAAGGGTGTAGTCTAAATGGCAGTTTATCTGACCATGTATGCTGCACTAAGCTGGTATAAATATTCTCCCATACTACCACAATCATCTTGGGACTAGCTAGATCTTACAGCATATTAGCCTGGTCAAGTAGAACCCTAAGTAATTAGACCAGAGAGAAATGCTGTTTTGCTTCCAAGCAAACAAGCACCTCGCTGATATACTCAAAGGAAACTAAAATACAAAACTACAATGAAGTAGAAGAGACTTGTGAAGGCTTGGAGAAATATTTAACTGGCATTAGTATTAGTCTTTGGTACAGAGACATGCCATCTCAGAACCCCTTCTCTACCCTATAAAGGCATTTCCAGGCAGATCTTGGCTCAAAACATTAGGGCATACCAAAGGGCCTCAGGTGAGGTGCAGGGAGGTATTACCTAAGGGCATTTGACCCTCCCTGCTTTCCATAACAGTGGGAGGAGTTGCAGTGGTATAAACTAGCCTGTTTTCCACTCTCTCGTGCTTCTTTTTGGGCTCTCTTTGTAGCTCACCCTTCTTGGAAGTCTTGTCTTCTTCTCCTTTTACAAAGCCTTTACACGTGGTGGCCGCCATCTTGCCCTACATAGGCTGGGGTGTTCTAGCCTGGAATCCTAAGCACTAGGCTTTTCCTTTTTGCTGATTTGTATGCCTGAACCTGCTGATAAGTAAAGCCTTTTAAAACTGCATCGGACTCCTGAGTTCCCATCCATTCTCACCGGCTTCGAGAGGTAGAAGGGAACTTGCTTCCCAGCAGTGTCGGGGACCCGGCGGAGCTCCCGACAATCTATAAGTTTAAACTTGAGTCATCAGAATAGGATTAGCAGAACACTAGATGAAGGACAACCATGCGGAAAGCAGGCTTCCGGGGAAAGGATTCAGCACTAAATCTACCATATCCACACACTAACCAAGCTCACCGAGGTTGTGAAGCGAGTACAAGATGCAGCTCTGTCTCACTTCATTGATTTCACGAAAGCCTTTTGATTCTGTGGAGACTGGGAAGCAGTCAGTCAAAGCCCCTAGCCAAACAGGGTGCTCAAACCCAATACATCAAGATCCTTAGTGAGCTGTATGAACGACCTAAAACCTGTGCTGCACACTAGGAGGAAGAGAGGGCATGGAATGCTCAAAGGCATCGAAGAAATGCAGCTAAAAGGACAAAAAGAACCTCCAATTCGGGCACATCCCTTTGGCTCCACTGTTCTCTCTGCATTAATATACGCCTCAGAGACCTGGAGCTCATTCTCATACGGGATGGAGAATGCTATTGGGGTCTCCCCAGAGAGAATCGGAAGAGCTGTGCTTGAATATCACGCCTCACTCCAAGTGAGAGAAGGAATCCGGAGTTCTGACCTTCATCGCTATTCCAGAATCAGGGACACTGTCACCGTTTGCCAAGGCATCGAAAAAATCAGATGGCTGGACATGTAATGCGATTTGGAGACAACCGCTGGACTAGAGCCTTTACCGACTGGATGTCAAAAGATCATGTGGCCTCCCACCTACAAGATGGTCACCAGACTTCCTTGTCAAGACCCCTGAAGGAACGTTTTGAGGCTCTTCATATTCCTAAATAAAGCAGATGCCATTGGGATGCATTGGCACATGATAGGGTCCAATGGAAATTTTACTAGGCCCCTCTACAGCAAATCGATGAATAACAGGATCTCAAGTGATGCAGAGAGATCAAGTGATTGATTAATATTTAGGGGTGGTCATTCTGGTAATATCCAGAAAGTACTTGCAGGATTATAATTTGTGATGCTGGAATGTCATGTGGTTCAACAAACCTGGTCGGTGGCTACTAGACCTGCATCTTAACCAATGAACTCCAGGTCTACTCTTAAATTTCTTACGCCCATTTGTAGAAAACTAAGTATTTTCCTCAAAGGTAGACTTTAGCTACATGGTATTGTTAGTTACTCATTTCCATATAGTGTATTTTCCCTTGAATAATTAGAGATATTTTGTCATGGGCTAGGATCATAGAAATGGGATGGGTGATTGCTTCAATACTGCAAGCTAGGGCTGCTTTCTGTAATACAATTTTGGTTATAAAACCACTCAAATTTTTATCCTGGCCAATTATTGAAATTTCTGTTCATATTGAAGTTCCATGTAGTTTCTTATATAAATTAAGATAAGCAGAAACTTCACTGGAAACAACTTATAAATTAAGTAACTAGCGGATAAAACAGGAATATGGGGTAGGTATTGCTTTGATTTTAGTACTACTTTCTCTTTCTTCCATAACAAGAGTGATGTTGCTCAGAACTGGAAAAGATGTTCAGTGAGCATATCAGGAATAAATAAGTAAACTAATGAATGAACCATCTTCCATGGAGCAGCTAATTTCGATGGGCTTTAATATGGATCTTTAAAATTTTATTTTACTTTATTTTTTAACACCATTACAAAAAAATAGTTCATGTTTGGATTTTTGGCCATGCTGTGTTCCAGCACCCATCCCCTCCGCCAGTGCCCCATTTCTACACCACCAATGTCCCGATTCACTCACCTCCTAGCCTGCCTCCGTGGCAGGTTCTCTCTCTTTTCTCTTTCTCTCTCTTTTTGTCTCTGTTCTCTCTTTCTCTCTTCCTTCTATTACATATTGTGGGTTCCCATGGCCTTACACTTAGAGGTTAGCATGTGCATCTTTTTGCCTGTATTTAATGCTCAGTTCTATCTGGTAATAGACTTTTTCAACAATTATTGTATTTTTACTGTTCCTTTTCTATCTTACTAACCTCTGCTACCACTGCGTTTGTGGTAATTTCTACATCAACAAGACCTCCTGATCCACATTTCACCTGACCTTGGATATTTGTATCATAATATATACATATATTTATGCCATGCAAATAAACAGTCATTCTATATCTGTCTCTCTCCTTCTGGCTAATTTCACTCAACATGATCCATGTCCACCATCCATTTATAGGCAAATTTCATAACTTCATTTTTCCTAATGGTTGCATAGTATTCCATTGTGTGATGTACCATAGCTTTTTTTTATCCAGTTGTCAATTTTCGGGCACTGTGGTTGTTTCCCAAATTCTGGCTATTGTGAATAGCCTGAATTTTTCGATCATTATCAGGAGCAACAAGTATTTATTTAATTGAGAAAACATAAATGGATATATTAAATCACCAATCTTAATAACAAAGCTTGCAAAGCTCTAAAATACTTGAACAACAATTTATTATGATCCCAATAATATAAACCACCACAAAATCTTTCTTTTCTTTCTTTCTTTCTCTCTTTCTTTCTTTTCTTTCTTTCTTTTCTTTCTTTTTCTTTCTTTCTTTCTTTCTTTCTTTCTTTCTTTTCTTTCTTTCTTTCTTTCTTTTCTTTCTTTCTTTCTTTCTTTCTTTCTTTCTTTCTTTCTTTCTTTCTTTCTTTGTTCTTTCTTTCTTTCCTTCTTTCTTTTGTTCTTTTTCTTTTTCTTTCCTTTCTTTCTATATTTGTATTATATCCAGAGGAAAATAGGTTCTAGTCCCAACTTGTAACTCAAGATACTGCCTTTCATCACCCTGGAAAAGCATTTCATAGGGATTGAATCCAGACTTCTATATGGCAAGTGTGCTACAACATTTTGAGCTATATACCTGGTTTCTAAATATGGCTGTAAAGTTTAGAGTATATTTTAATATATTATGCAGATCTAAAACAAGTAGCAGATACTAATTTGTTAATGATCCATGGCACTTAAATTATGCAATGTGAATTCAATCCATAGGTCATTAAAAGTTTAACAACCAAGAGCAAAGAGCAGAGATCGAAGACAGTTACTAAAAAGTAATTTTCAGTGTCTTTGCCTCTTAAGTTTCTTACAAAAATTACTGTAATTTACTTTTAGGGAAAAATTCTGAGGTAAGTATCAGTCAGTAGCTTAGTGATATATGCGGCAAGTGTTGACAATGCATCATTTCTCCAAATATATCGTTCTAATTATTAAAATTAGCAAAATGCCCAAACTCCTTTTATTAGTATTGTTGGACAATAGTTATGTAATAAAATTGTTCATCAACACTATGAAGTTAAAATTTTAAGAACAGTTGTATTTAGCCAGCAGAGTGGAAAGGACATTTATAGTTTTTTAAAAAACTTCACAAATTCTATATCTGATAAGTCTACATTTGTGCTCAGTTTATAAAGAATTCCTATAACTCAATAACTCTGAATTAATACCAAATAAAAATAGAAAATAGCAAGTATTAGAGAGAATGTGGAGTAATTAGAGCACATGTCCATGTCATGCACAGATAATATAAAGTGCTTAAACTGTAGAAGATAATTTCCCAAAATAAAAAGAATAATTTGGGCCGGAGTGAAATTCCAGTGGGTAGGGTGTTTGCCTTGAATGCGACCGACCTGTGTGGGCACGGGTTTGATTCCTGGCATCCCATATGGTCCCCTGAACACTGCCAGGAGTAATTCCTGAGTGCAGACTCGAAAGCAAACCCTGAGCATCACCGGGTGTGACCCAAAAAGATAGATAAATAAATAAATAAATAAATAAATAAGTAGATGAATAAATGAATAAATGACTGAATGTGTAAATAAATAAATAGATAAAAATAGATAGATAAATGAATGAATAAATAATAAATAAATAAATAAATAAATAAATGAATAAAAAGGACAGCTTATAGTAATTCCACTTATTTTTTCCAGAAAGGAAACCTTTTTTTTATGTTGCTTGGTTCAATCTGAGCTAAAAGTGGAACAACATGTGAGAGGTAAATGAGAGAGAAGAGAGTTTATATTAGATTTTTTATTTCATTACAGTCAGGAAGTGGATGTGAGGGCATATATTCTATTTACAGAAGAATAAAGATGTTGTTGATCAATCAAAATGCACCTGGAGAAATAATTATGGGCTATATGAGTGAAACTAATGCAAGACTTGAGTTATTTTAGGAAGTAAATTTATATACACCAAGTTCCATTCTGATTTTATTTTTCAGTAGTAAGATTTACTTTTTTTGTCTTGGTTTAGGATAGGGACCTTTTCATAAGGACTGTTTGTGCTATTTTCACAAAAGGAAAACCATTCATTGTTTTAGGCAAATAAATGAATGCAGTATAATGCGTACACATCTATTGACTTTCAGTTGCTCTAATTTAAAAGTAACTTTTATGCAGAACTATCATATTTTAAAGTAGTACATGTCCCTTTTCATATATATCCAAACATTTAAACAAGGTTTCCGGCAGTCTATTGCATTTTCATGATTACAGCAAAATTATTCCTAGTATTTAATAGTTAGGAGCCACTCAACTACCTATGCAGAGATGAATATATACACAAAATGTGGTTTATGCCCAAATTTAACATCATTCACCATTATAAAGTAAATATAATTTTCTTCCTATAAAAATTTTGTACACATCTGGGGTGCTCAGAGTCAATACATGGTACTGGGATTTAACTCAAGTTTGCTAACATGCAAGACTAATGTCTTATTTTATGCAATATCTTTCCAGTCCTTAGAATAAAGGGAATAAAACACTAGGAAACCAGAGGAAAAGAAGAAGGAATAAAGAAGGAATTACTGGGAATTTTAGATTACAACACTTTGCATTTAATTAGCTTATGAAGTGGTATGGACTTTAATGACAGGATACAACAATGCTTTTCCTTACTGCAGGAACAAGGAATATAAACTATTATTGATCTATAGACATGAACTACAGATCACTTCAGTGTTGTCAAGGTAGGATTTGGTCAGAATCCCTTTCATATAATAAATGTATTTTAGAGGCACACTTGAGAAAGATGAGGATGTAGAAGTCAGAAGTTACTGCCATTTTTTAACCTGTCATTTGCATCTGGACTTCAGTTTGTAAATGTTCTTTTGTAAAAGTGTACATCTTCCAAGTATCTGATACTTAATACTTTGTGGAAAGATTAAGAAAAATAGTTTAACACTGACTTTATTACACCCATAGAAAAACCTAATAATGGCTTGTCAAGCCTCCTAGAATCTTAGTCCATATGAAATAATGAAGAAAAATAATTTGGTGGATTTCTTTAAGTTAATAATTCACTTGGCAAGAGCAAGTTTAAAGGATTTTGGCAGTTATTACTGTCCCTGTCCTTTTGAATCAAGATTTAGGTCTGAAAGAAAGTGATTAGAAAAATGAAAGTAGTTAGGGTTTGGTAGTTGTGTGCATATATCTATATGTAGTATATAGATATATCGATAGATATGTACATGAGATATATGCAGATGTATATGTACACACATGTCAAATGTTCTCTTTCTCATATATATATATTCTTTCTACATATATATGTGGAAAGAACATTTGATCTCTATCATGTCTAGCAGTTTAAAAGAAAGTCCTAGATATTTCTGAAGTCTTTTTTCATTTTATGGTCTGTATAAACTATATTTTCTATGAAAAATAAGTAACTCTCAAATGTATTATGGTATCTTATAACTTCTCCTAATTGATCTTGCCTTTCTTATAACAGTTAAATAGGCATGGTGAATTACTCAATATTTAATATATGTCCTTTTATAATGATAGCTCTAAGTTTGTATAGTAAGATAATTTCTGCTTTTTCTCCTTTTTTTTATATAAACTTCTACACTTTCTTTTTAGAGAAAAAAATGTGAGTGCCTATTAATGTTCCAGAAAAAAGTATAAGGTTCTTTTTCTTTATTTCAGTTGTTTTTTTATGTCTGTCTCAATACCTTTATTTACCAGGTTTTTATAGTCAGCTAAATCACAGTTTCCAAGGTCCTGGAACCAATTCTGAGACTCAATATATTTGGTTTTCTAGTTTCATTGTTATTCTGACAATAGTGATGCTTTGCATTGAAGTCTTCCTTTATTGAACTCGTTTTTGGTGGCTACCTAACTTATTTGATGCCAGACCCTAGGTGCCAGTGTCAAAAGGATCAATTGACTCATATGCTAGTCTGTCTGCCGATACATCTTTAACTATTGTAGGAAGTATTTTATTCCCTTCCATATACAATCTTCATGTTACCAGTAAGAATTTGGGCTTATAAAGGTAATTTTAGAATATTTCATTTACTTGGGTGATTACAATTCAGTGAAGAACACTGAAAAGTCAAACCAACAGTTTATTTGCTAGGTTCTAAAAGTAGTCTAAATGGGTTTTTGTTCCACTGAGTTGACGGAATTATTAGTTGCCCTGGCCTTGGGTAGAAATAACCTGAATGAACCCAATGCTCAGTAAATTATTGCCATGGAAAAGCATTCTTTATTTCTTGGATTATCACAAAAGCATGAAAACAGCAATTGAACAATTGCATACAATATTGCACTTGCAGACTGTAATTATATGATGTCAAGCTTGTGACTAGTTTTTTCAGCCTTGGAGACATTACAGAAGAATAAGCACTTCTTCAAACATAATGGGGGGCAAGCAGAAAGGTTTCCTTTGCTGGAGATCATCTGGTTTTTAATTCTGTCACTTTCTAGCAAGCTTTTCTATTTCTTTGAGGTAACAATTGTCATTGTTTGTTTTACACTTACTGACTCGATAATAAACCAAGTACCCAGCCCTGTATCCTAGCAACACGGTGTCTTTTTATTTGTCTCTCTTTCTTATTTATTAGATGCTCTGGAGCCTTTTCTCAAGCTATTAAGGGACACATAAGGCTAATCTAGAGCAACACACTTCATCTTGATCTAACTTACTGGAAATCAATAAACATTTCCATGGATTATTCACCTCTAAAAAGAGACACTCTTGGCCCTGAAAGATACCAGGAGACTGGGAATAACTCCAAAAAGCAGGTTAAAGCAGACAACTTGAAGGACACAGAGCCAGTGATTAAAAATGGAAGACAGAAAGAAAAAAAGAAATAAAACATGCCTCATTCTCCCTCAGCTTCCAGTTCTCAGCATTGTAAAAAAAGGCTGTAATCCCAGGCCTGAGGATGTCAATGTGCAAATGTGACCCCTACCCTTTTCCCCAAAAGCACTAATATTATCAGCAGATCACCCAAGCTCAGGTTTATCCAGCATCAATTAAAAAAAAACGGTGTTGGTGATCTCCATTAACTTATTGTATGTTTCTCACTCTCCATATCCATTTCCTTACAGGTGTGGCCATAAATTGCAAGACTAAATCACTTGATCACTTGATCTACTTGTCGATTTGCTTGAGCAGAAGCAGTAATGTTTCCATTTGTCCCCTGTCACGTGCCAATGTAGGCCAATGGCATCTGCTTGCTCCTGAAATATGTAGAGCCTCAAACGGTTCGTTCAGGGTCTTGATGAAGAAATCTGACCATCTTTGTAGGTGGGCGGCCACTTAATCTTTTGATGTCCCATGGGATCCAGTTGGTAATGGCTCTAGTCCAGCGGTCATCTCCAAGTCATTGATATAAAAAGAGGGGTTATACAATCAGCTAAGGTCTGGTGCCTCTGTGGTGCTAGCTTTAGAAGTGAAGGCAGGGGCTGGAGCCGATAGCCCAGCGGTAGGGCATTTGCCTTTGCACGCGCCGGCCTGTGCTGGCCCGGGTTCGATCCCGACATCCCATATGGTCCCGGAGCACCGCCAGGAGTGATTCCTGAGTGCAGAGCCAGGAGTAACCCCCTGAGCGCCGCCGGGTGTGACCCAAAAAGCAAAAAAAAAAAAAAAAAGTAGTGAAGGCAGGCAAATGCAAATAATGCACATTACCCTCTTTACTCTGAGTATTTTAAGTATTTTATTATGATATTCCAACAAGGTGGACTCTCAATCGTGATTATTAAGCTTAAACTTTTAAACGGTTCCATACTGTGTGATTCTAAATAGATGACATTAAAAAAAATCTATGGACACACCAAAGAAGATAGTGGCCTCCAGGCAATAGAAAGAGTTGACTAGGCAGAGCACAAAAGGGCTTTTCAGAACTGTGAAAATACCCTATAAATGATTTGAAGACTATATATCATCATATGCTTGTTCAAACTTAAAGAATGTGCATTAATAGTGACAAAAGTGTAGTGATTAAAGGGACATAAAGATGAGTAAAGTTTGAGTAAAATGACTAGACTTTGAACGATTGTGATGATATTGTATATACTTCATTAGTGTCAAAAGTCCCTTTTTGGTGATCAATTTTGATAATAGGAAGAATCTATGCATGAGAATGTGAGCAGGAAGTATATGGCAAATCCATCTACTTTCCTTTGAATTTTAATTCAATATTTAAATTATTCTAAAAACTTAGTGTAAAAAGTACATTTAAATCAAAAATAATAAATGCTCATAAGTTGTTATTTCACAGTATTCTATATCAACATTTGCAATGAATTGGTCTTAGTTATACTAATTGGAAAAGCTTAAAGAAAGGTTTTTTTGGGAGTGGAGAAAAGGTGATTACTGTATATTTCTTAATATTTTTCTCAGAATCTTATATGCAAATAAATGATAAGGCCATAACTACAGATGAAAAATTTAAGCAACTTTTCCAGGTTGCATGATAATTCACCACACTAAGACGAAATCTGAAGACGCCAGATCCTTAATCTACAACTATAATTCTCCCTTACGAAGTCATTTTTCTTTGCAAATATTTTGTTATTTCAGGTTGCCCATGGAGATTATTAAGCCAGCATTGTGTTTTGTCTGAGTGACATCTAATTCCCTGTTACTTCATGAACTATATGCACTACTTTCCTTGAGGGGGAATAATAACTCCCCTGCTTTTGTAATAGGACTTTTTTGGAAAGAAGTAAGAAATGGACAGGATAGTGCTATGGAATAAATATAGTCCTATTACAATTTTATGGAGTATTTTTTTATTAAATGCTCTTAATTTTTATTATCACCTCTCAGTTGTGTTGCTAGTAAAAAGGCACAAATGTGCCAGTTGCTGGGTGTTGAAGAGAAAATGGAATTGGGAGCTTTCATTTTCTGTTCCACGCTCTCTTTATTCAACTTGTTTGCCTCATTTTATAGGTATAGTGAATAAATTTATGGCACACTGAAAGTAAATGGTAAACAAAAAGGAAAATGGGATGATTGGGTCCTTTTAAATCTTTTTTTTTTTTTTTATTTTTACAATTACAAAGATATACAATTAAAAAGTTCATATTTGGGTTTTGGACATATAGTGTTCCAGCACCCATCCCTCCACCAGTGCCCATCTCCCACCACCAATGTTCCCAGTTACCTCCCCCTCCCCCAGCCCGCCTCCATGGCAGGTTCTTTATTTCTTTCCCTTTCTCTCTCTTTCTCTTTTCCTTCCCTCAAGACTATAGATTGCAGAACATACATTAAAGGGTTGTCATGTGTATCCTTTTTGCCTCTATTTAATGCTCTGTTCTAGGTTGGCATTAGTACCCTCGACAATTGTTAGCACACTATTCCATTTTCTGTCTTACCTAGCCTCTGACTCCCACACGTTTGTGGCTGGGTCAAATGGGAGTTCAATTTCTAGTCTTTGGAGGAATGTCCATATTGTTTTCCAGAAAGGCTGTACCAGCCGTCATTCCCACCAACAATGGATGAGTGTCCCCCTTTCCCCACATCCACTTTGTGTGGTCAAAGTATCAAAGGTTTGTAAAACTGTTGATAATCTAGAACTCTATAATCAGGTGTCCAATATACTTAGAAGACAGAATTATCTGATATGTCATTTTTTGGAAGGGAATTAATTTTTCCTTGACCTCTGGATAGTCTCTGCCCGGTCTAAACATGAACTGTCAAAGAGAGAATAACAGCATGAATAAATGCAAATGTATAGTATGCAAATTTGTTTCAGAAACAGAGGAGTCAAGAATAAAATGAATATCTAAAAATAAGCAGAATCTAGAGCATTGCTCAATATTTTTCTGCTAGACTTGATGAAACATAAGCAGTCTTAAGGAATGCTCAATAAGCAGGATAAGTTAACAAAAAATCTATTCCTTCAAATCTTGACTCCCTTTCTATTTTCAGATAATGGAACTTCTTTCCTTAGATTATAGAAAGGATGCCTCTCACAAGAAAATTGTGAGTCATAAAATTACTGTTTTAGGGAGAATGTGCAGAGTGGCCATATTGCTTTTGCTGTTTCCTCAAACTCCTTCAAAAATAATACTTAAAATATTCAGCATGATAAGGCACCATGTTTTAGGATAATCATCCTTAAACAGGTAAAATTAGAAAATATAAATTAAACAGAAAAAGAAAGGGAACAACAAAAGCTTAAAGGCAGTTGTTCAATAAGATATATTGGAAGATTTTGGCTTCTGTAGACAAAGAAAAATAAAAAGCAATACCCGCTGATATCTTGTACTGATACATAATAACAGGAATGTTTGTTATCAAATATTACCAAACGCATATTAATAAAACAAAATCAAACAAATAAAATGAAAATAACATTGTAAGAGAAGATAAACTCTACTGTGGAAGATACAGAATAACTCAGAACTGAAAAGTTTAAAAATGATAGAATCTTAAAAACTAGTTTGTCAATTTATTACACAATCTAGCATACCTTACCTTACAACTCATTAAGCACATTTTTATTTAGTATCCAGAAGGGATGGAGACTCAGGAACCATAAAGCCTTACATGTAACTATTTGTGTATCTTTGATCACTTGATCACTTGAATCCCGTTATTCATCGATTTGCTCAAGTGGGTGCCAGTAACATTTCGATTGGACCCTATCAAGTGCAAATGTAGCCCAATGACATCTGGTTGATTCAGAAATAAGAAGAGCCTCAAACAGTTCCTTTAGGGTCTTGACCAAGAAGTCTAACTATCTTGTAGGTGGGCAGCCACATGATCTTTTGACATCCCGTGGGAACCAGTCGGTAATGGCTCTAGTCCAGCAGTCGTCTCCAAATCGCATTACATGTCCAGCCCATCTGATTTTCGATGCCTTGGCAAACAAGACAGCGTCCCTGACTCTGGAATAGCAATGGAGGTCTGAGCTCCTGATTCCTATCTTTATTCACTATAATGCCAAGAGGAAAATAGTTTAAATGTTTATGAACTGGTGAACAGATAATTGTAATGTAAAAAGAAAAAGTCATATGCTCATAAAAATGTAATGCTACATGAATGACATGGATGAACATAAAAATCATGATACTAAGCAAAATTAAAAACAAAAAATAGGCAAAATGTAAAAAACTAGTTAGCGTATGATTTCCTTCTGTTTTATTTTGGAAAAGGCAAAAATTTAAAGGAAAAATCAGATCACTGGTCACCTGGGGTTAAGAGTAGAAGCAGGACATTAAGGATGCATGCAAAGGAGACAATACTTGGATAGTGTCTGAAATATTTTTA
Organism: Cryptotis parvus; assembly: GCA_021461705.1. NCBI lineage: Eukaryota > Metazoa > Chordata > Mammalia > Eulipotyphla > Soricidae > Cryptotis > Cryptotis parvus. Next base: position 19,264 of record JAJIBD010030805.1, read on the forward strand.
TTCTAATTCTAATTAACTTTCAACAGTTATATATTTTTAAAAAACATTGGAATGTTCAACTAACAATAAAAATGTTATTGTATTTTACTAATATCTCAATGCAAGTGCATGAAATTGTCAAAGGAAGAGAGAGTGCAAAAGATAATATGATTGAAATAGAATCGTGACCTCTATTATAAACTTTGCTAATGGGTACAAAAAACCTATACCTTCAGTTTTTGGGTGACATGCATATTAATCCATATGGGCAATCCTGAACCATATCTATGTATTAGTTTATGCATTTAAGTTATTTTGTATGTGGGAAAGTAGTTCATAGCAGTCATCAGAAGTCCTGATGGCTTGTTCTGCAAATTCTCATCTAGCTGTGCAAGGCAGATGTGCTCAGGTAGAATAATGTGTTGCTCCTCAAGTCCAGCAATGTTGGGAGCTATCAGGACTACACCTGCTATATATAGGGTGGGAGGTGGGTAGAGGTGACGATTCATGGAGAACAAAGCACAGCCTTCACGTGCCAGACATCCACTCAGCCCTTTGAAAGATTGCTCACCTGGGGAAGTTGTAAAGTCAATATTGCTAGTTAAATTCTGTTACAATTAAGTCATGACGTGGGTGACACTAGCACGGAACAGAAATGAAACACAATGTAAAAAAGGTTGGGACTATTGATTAAAATGAAGATTTACAAAATTGTGACATGTCAGAATTACTAACAGGGCTTCTGGAACCCTGTGGTGATATTTATGTTGGGTCACATCTTTAAATCAACTCTTATAGAAATTTTATTCATTTGTTATTTAGAAAATTGTGTAAGAAGCAGAATGTATTCATAATAAAATATTTTTATAAAACTTAATATATTAATTGAACTATATCTCATGATATTCATTGAGATCTCTCTGAATATCAGTTAACTGAAGAGAAAATTTGCTATTGTTTGCATACAGTCTTTCCTTTTTGTAAGAAATGTCAAGGTTATGTGTAACCTTAGCATAGGTGATTTATATGATTAAAGTGATAAATAAAGCTAGTTTAATTATTGAAAACAAATGAGGCAGCAGTATTCTTGAATATATCTCATTTGCTGCTTATTTTCTAAAATCATTTCAATGATATGAACAAAAATATATCAGGATATTAATAAATATAATCATATGTCAATGACATTTTCATCTACAAGAGAACACATACAGTGTTGGTCCCCATAAACTGTATCATAAACATCTAGGTTTATGGTACATTTCATGATATCAACAAAAAAGACAAAAGTGCTTAATTAGTACACCAGTTGAGGACACTAACTATACAGTATGATCTGGTTATGTGTCAACCACCAATATGATTATGAGCACTTTGATTTAGAGTATGTAAATGAGATGATTAATTTTAAGCCAAGTTGGATTCAATTATATTCAATGAATGCTTACTGGAAACTGACTATGGGCAGAACTGTGTCTGCCTTAAAAATGACGACTCTGGAAAGATAGCATGAGGGTTTCATTTGCTGTTCCAAGCCCCATTAACGGTGATCCCTGAGCAGAGAACCAGAAATAATCCCTAAGCACTTCTAAGGGCAGCCCCAAAGCCAACAAACAAAACTCCTAAAGAGAAATCTTAACCTGCAATATGATTATATTTAGAAAGGAGACCTTTATAGAAGTAAATTACATTAAACAAGATAAAAAGCGTTGACCCCTAATCTTATGGGTTAGTTCTTTGACCATAAAATGAATCCACGTAACACTTGGTCTCCCATAGGAAGGAGAAATATGAGGAAGCAGAAAGAAGGTGGCCACCTACTAATCAGAGAGGTAGTCTTCCAGGAAACAGATATGCTGATGCTTATGTCCTGGATTTTTTTGCCTTCAAAATTTCTGATGTTGGAGTCACCCAGACTGTGGCATCAATTATGAGGAATAAACAGATACTAATCACAATCGAATCTACATACAGTGAGAGTTAGCACAGGAAAAACAAACTACAGTCTTTTTTAAAGAACTCACAGTAATTAGAAAGACAAGATTTACATATAATAAAATTTAAAGACAAAAAATGTGTAGCAAAACCAATGTGTTGAATACAACACAGATTGGGAGTGTTCAAAGGAGGAAATGACCCAATGAACTAGAGTCATAATAGGTTAGCATCATTACATAGAATCTAATTGTCAAAGAAGACATATAGGATTAGATAACCTTGTTTGCAAATATGCATTATGTTTTTAAAAATATATGGTAAAATAACAACACAGATGTTAGAATAGCATCATAGCCAAAAACTACCTCAAGGCATAGGATCAGAGAGCACTCTTGGAATCTCTGACCTCAAGGGCACCAAATGCACTTTTGGTATGTCAGAAAATGCCAGTCTCTGTGTGGAATATTAAACAATAGAGAGTGCAAAATGAAATGTCAATCTTGTATTTCTTTTATATTCCATAACAAAAGAATTTAATTATACTCTGGCACTGCGCTTTCTTGTTTTACTTACTGTCAATGATAGGTTTCATGCATAGAACATTCCTCCACCACGACCAGTGCATCCATTTCCTTTAGTTATTGTCCCTGGAACCGCCCCCTCCCCCAGCACTTTGTTTTAGAGTATCTTACCACGATACTGAGCTCCATTCCGTAGAGCAGTTCTTAGCTTCTGTTTCTATAGGCCCTTGTTAACCTCTTACTATGCTTCCTTCTAACCTATGAGAGAGATCACTCAGGACCCATCCCACTCCTCCTGACAGCTTCATGCAGCGTGATGGCCTCTGGTTCTGGCCAGGTAGCAGAACATTGCATGAGAGTGTCTTTACTTAAGGTTGAGAAATATTTCAGCTTTTATGAAGACCTGTTTCTTTGTTTCACCTTTTCTTTAGGGGAACGTTTGGGATGGGGTACTGAGGGAGGCCCCTTCCTGGTGAAGCTGGGTTTTCTCATGCCTCTGCATTCAATTGATCACTTCACTTCACTTGACATCCCGTTATTCATCGATTTGCTCCAGTAACATTTCCATTTGACTCTGTCACATGCCAGTGTAGCCCAATGGCATCTGGTTGCTTCAGGAATACGAAGAGCCTCAAACCGTTTGTTCAGGGTCTTGACGAAGAAGGCCTCTGCATTCAGGGGTCACTTATGGTGATACTGGGAACTATATGAGATGTCAGGGATTAAGCGCTGGTCACGCAGAACGCAAGGAAAATGCTTGCTGTACTAACTCATTAGCCCTACACTAAACAGTTTCTTATCCAGGCATCTGTTCTTTGATATTTGAATGCTGGCTTCTTATCCCTTACAGATCTCACTGCAGGCATATCCATGCTATGTAACTAGGGCCAACAGCAAACCCTTCTGCATATTTCATTAAGATCAAGTTCAAACACCATCTTTACTATATCGATATATATGTTGAAACACTGGTATAAACATCAGAAATGCTTAACAGGCAGGTTATTATGCATTAGTATTCATTAATATCAGTCATATCTTGATCACACAGATTATTTCATGTAAGTAAGTCAGGTCATTCTAGGTCACTGAAATTAACCTCATAGTGTAGAGGTCTTCATGTAAGAGGCAGTTCTTGATACAAAGATAGAGAATCAGTGGAATATGGGACAAAATATTGTGAAATTATTTTTTGCGCCCTAAAGTATCTGTCATTATCTATTACACGTCTCTAGAAATTCGCTGTGCAGATTTATGATGGCTCCTAAAACACTTTCTTTGCCCTTTTGACTCAGTGCTATTAGGTCAGCACTGTTTGCACTTTATGTGAAGACATCAATAGTAAGGCATTACAATTTGGATAATCATAATAATGAAAAAAGAAACAATCAAAACAAATGTATATTATAAAACTATAAATTTTGTCTCTTCACTAATTTATTTTTTTCTTTTTGGGTCACACCAGAGATGCTCAGATGTTACTACTGGCTCTGCACTCAGGAATTACTCCTGGCAATGCTCGGGGGACCATATGGATGCCAGGGATCAAAACTGGGTTGGCTGTGTGCACAGTAAACACCCTACCCACTGTGCTATCATCCTGGCCCCCTTTCACTACTTTATAAACCTCCCAAGAAAATAAAATGTTAATTTTTAATATTATTTTATTATGTTACATTTAAAGTTTAATGCCTACATTTTACATTTACTGCTTACATAGTGAATAGTTATAAAAAATGCAAACATAAACTTTTTTATTAAGACATAATTGGCACATAAGATATTATTTATGTATATAAGAAAATAATTCTATATATATATTTGTACTGAAAAATTAGCACTATAACTTTAGTTAACATAAATCACCTTAGTTAAAGTGTTTGTGATTAAATGTTTGAGATATGTTTTCTTAGCAACTTTCTAATATAGATTAAAGTGTTTCTAATTTTAGTCTCTAACCTATATAAGATGTCCTCAAGATTTTACCAGCTAAATGCAGTTTGTAATATTGCTTTAAATTAAGTGTCTGCAATTTATTCATATTAGAAGAGCACATATTCAACTTTGAATAATATAACCAAGTGGAAAATAGAATGGTCTATTTTATGCACAGACACATCTGTTTCTGGATATCATCGTGTCAAACACTGTTGTAATAAAGAATAAACAGAAGCACATTGACAAAATGTAACAGATACTGGAACACGGGATTGGAACATGAGATTCCAGGACTCAATCCTGTATGTCCTGCATGTATGTCCTGCAAAGTCTGCAAGTCCCATAAGTGCTGCCACAAACAGTCCAAGTACCTCACTCTAAGTGACTCTGAGCATCAGCAGCATGAATCAAAGACAAAAAATAGTTAAATATAAATATCAGCAAAAGTCACTTAAGTATTGTTATATGTTTATAATTGCAGAAAATGTTAACTCAGATTAAACTGTCCATTTCTCAGGAAATATAAGCAGGGATCTCTGTCCACTATGGAGACAGTTTGACTCCCTCATTTGTTTTGGGTACTGCATCTAGAGACACTCAGGGTAATATTTGTTCAGTGTTCAGGGGTTGACCCCAGAAGTGCTCCAGAAACAAGTGGTCCTGCTGAACGTCTGTGGGCTCCTCATGCAAACTATACACTCTAGCACTTCTAGGTACCAGTATTACTCCTACCCTCCGATACAGAATTGAAGTGTATGTACAATTGTAAATCAAATAAAATTTTATTTTAGTTGCTCTGAGTTTTCTGGTTTTTTTTAAATGTACTTGTTGGATACGCAAAATGGAAGAATTATAAAACTAAGGTTGGTTATGAAGACATTAAGAAGACCTGAGAAGAATGGAGGACTTTGTGGAGTAACAGGAGCAAGGATAGTCAGGTGAGAGTACACCAAACTACAGTTGGCCAGTTATAGCAAATTCACATTATACTAAGAATGAACTTAATATAGTAGACGATATAGAGGAATGAGGGAAATTGGTTACCAATTGGTAAATTATTACCATAAGAAAAAAAAAGCAATGCATAATGTCCTAAATATAAATATGTTCAAAAAAAAAAACATTCTGTTCATATGTTCATTATTATTTCTATTCACTGAGTCTAGGGAATGAGCTATATATGACCCTAAACTCCAGAAGCACACAGTTCATAACAAAATACAGAACACTTCCTTTCAGACCTTGGAAAAAAGATCACTTTGCTATATGTTTACTAGAATTTATTAAAAGAAAATATATCATTAATTTGAAGTTAATTATACTCAGATAAGATTTTCTTGCTAAAAAGTTTTCTGTTTTTTTTTAATCTAGAGTGTACTTGATGTAGTTGGACAGTATTTTCTATAAATTCTGTAATAGTATTAAATTTTGACATCTGACTCCCAAGAAGACCTTGAAAAAATCTTTTGGCTTCAAATAAGACTAATAGAAGTGACATGCAGAATAATTGTTGCCCCAAGGTCTGTTTTGTCACAAGGATATAAAACAGTGACCGTAATCCTTTTATCTTTGAGTAAGAATAGCTCTGACACAACTTCCCCCCTGAATAACTTGCCTTAACATTAAAATCTGTAAGAGATATCCAGCCAGAAGCTGAATTATATTTTATTCACATGCACACAAGATACAACTTATTTCCATGTAATTATGTTCATATAAATCTATTATTTCAAACAAATGGGAAAATACTTTCTCAACTGGATTGAGTTATCCGCCAAAAAAAATTCTAATTAAAAAGTCATGTTCAATATTTAAGATGAAAAAATGAGGACTTGCTCTAGGGAAGTAATGCCAGCAAGTAGAAAGCAAGAAAAACATGCTATAGTTTGCCTGCAAAGGGGAGGGTTGGGGGGGAGTGGGGGGAGGGACAATCAAATATGCAAAAATAATACTCTTCCAACATTGACTCTCATTTCAATGTTTGTCCTACCTTAGCCTTATCTATGAATTATCTATGAAATAAGTCAACAATCGAATATTCCAACAAAGCTTTCATTATGTTTAAACACATATACTCAGATACATAAGAACATAATGAAGATTCTAAAAGATATTATAGATTATGGAGAAATCCATTATCATAGAAAACTTATATAAATAAACTTTTCCAAATTAGGTAAAGTTTCCTAAGATTATAAAGAAATTTTAATTTATTTTTATCTTCTTTCTTTACTCAATTTCTTCTACAACAAATCTTTCATACTTATCTGCCACACAGATGATCAACAGCCCCTTTAAAAAATTTCTTCCAAATTGCACCTGCAGACTGAAAAATAATCTATTCTTCTCTTCCTACTGAAATTCCCATAAAATAGACATATGCCATCTGGTAAGAATGGTAGAGTCAATGGGAAAATTATTGTACATAATAGATATCCTATACTGTGTATTCACAATATCCATGTTGAAAAAAGAGATTGTAAGTACAAGTTACAAATTTTGTTAATGTGGAATTCACATAAAAATACAATTACTATTTTTAACTCTACTTTTTTAAGTTTTGTGTTACTACTGGTCTTAATCTGGGCTTGCCTGAGTCTGTTCTCAAGATAGCTCTAGGCAGTACTGGGGGAGTGTATATGGTTCTGGAGAATAAATCCAAGTCAGCTCTGTATAAGGCAAGTGCTCTACCCACTGCACTATCCCTTCAGCCCTTAACATTGTTAAGGGAAGTGCATTTTTGAGTGTTCACAGAGTTGTGTAACCACCATCTCTATTGTGCCAAATATTTTCACTACAACAGAAGAAAGGGAGATAAAGAGTCTGCCATGGAGGCAACCTGGGGGAAAGGGGAGGAAGAGGGGACATTGGTGGTGGGGAAATGGGCATGGGTGGAGGGATGGGTGCTGGAAAGCTGAATGACCGAAACTCAAACATGAACATCTTGTGATTATGTATCTCAAGGTGTTATAATAAAATATTAAAAAAAAGCTGAATGAAGTTACAGAATGCACACATGGCGGAGGAAAATTGTCTGAAGTGTGGAAATCCCAAACATCTGGTATGAGAAGTAATGTGTGATGGCAATATGACAATAAATGAGAAAAACTCAGAGACGTGTTTTTCTTATTCAATGACCATAACTAGAGAGTATCTCTAAATTCAAACCAATCCCCTTAAAATGATTATGCAATCATTCAAGAGAAATCTCTTATTCTTTACCTGCTATCAATTTCCTACTTTTTATTATCATTGACTAGCCTTGCTCCTCTCTGGGAACATTATTTAGGAAGAATAACAGAGTGTTCAATTCACAGTTTCTGAATTGATGTATTTTTTGTATCTCAGTACTGACTGCTTCTATTGCTTTGGTAGTCCAACTTTAAATGATCTTAGATCATGTTATAGGAACTATAAATAAACGATATAAATTCACTCTGTTGATGAAGCATAGGTGGTATGTATCATAAGACAAAAGATAAATTACTAAATACCACCTTTCAAAATATCAAAATATCATTTAAGTATTCAAGAAAAGGACTGCTTTCTAATTGAATCAACAAACTTAATTAATTTTAAATAATTTTAAATACCCATTTTATTTATATACAGGTATTTATACCTTTAATTTAATTAATGTATGAAAGCAAGAATGCTACAAGGATGCAAAGAAAATAAAAATAAAAATCTGACCAACTTTTATGAAAATTATATTATTTCAAGCATTAAAAACTCATTTTTGGGATCTATAATTGAAGGCATATAAGGTACCTATCGTAAGTTATAGAAAACTAAACAGAAATAATCAAAATGTGCTGTGGAATCCATCAAAGTCCATGAATAACCTGCAGACTTGATACTAACTGTAAGCATAAAGTAAGGTATAGCAACAAAACCCTCCAATGACAGGGGCGATAGAAGATAATTATTTAGAGAGTGAAGAGTATTTCTGTTCATAAAGTAAAATATAAGCCAAATTTCTTCTTAGAATAGGATTCCACAATTAAAGTTTCAGTCTACAGTATGTCCCCCTCACACATATCAACTACCCATGGGTTATATTTTGGATTTCTCACAATCTTTTCTTGAGTTGGATCATTTACTAGGGTGGCTCACCAAATTCAGAGAAGTAATCAACTTGTGCCAAGGAATTTTAGGAGAATGAAAGACACAGAAGCCATACAGATAGCAGTTACATGAAGTGTCGTAGATGAAAAAAGGGCAAGTTTGCTTTCAGGGCATCTCCACGTGTTCAGTAACCAAGAAGTTCTCTGAGGATTTTTTCAAGGCTTTATAATGATTTTTCACTAGCTCAGTTCCTTTCCCCTGTGCATTGGGGTTGAATACAGTAACTTTTGGGGACTTATGTACTAAAGAGGTTAAGAAGCAGTCTTGAATAAGGCCAATCTTACTTGATTCCCGGACCACATGTTTCCTTTGAGCATTCCAGGTGCAGCCCTACAGGTCCTGAAATATCTCTGAGTGTGACGGGAAGCCCCTGACACCATCAAGGTGCCTAGAGAATTTCTAAGGCCTGAAAAACACCACACCATGCACTACAATTCCTACTCCATTAACTTTGGCTAGGAACACTTCACTTTCCACTCTGAGCCTAATCAGCAGGTCTTGGGAGAATCTCGGATTTTTATTTTAAGAAAATTCCAAGCTTTTAATAATAGGTGGCTCTTCCTGGTGGCCATTCTCCATCTGGCACCCACCAAGATTTACATCATTAAAACTAATACATTTTTGATGATATCTTAAGAGATTCTCTGTGTGTCTATTCACTCAAGAAAACAACAAGGGCTTTGAAACCTAGTGCAGGAGCTTTGGTGAACAGTTGAATTTTAGAGTAAGAATCTCCTAACATTGTTATCTGTAAGATTTTCAGCAGGGTATGTTAGGAATCATCAACAGAGCAATACACATTTATCATACTCTTTTATATGAATTACTGATGCACAAAGCAATAGTTAACATTATTGTGTTTATAAGTTGAGACAGTGAAGTGTGGATAGGTGTTACATAAGATTAGCGGAAAGGAACTGTGAGAAGAGAACTTGAACACGTTACATTTTATCTACTCATTAAGCATACAGTTCATGTGAAAAATGGCAAAAGTCAAACACTTCCCTAGTAACATTAAGTTCAGTTCATTAAAAACTCATTTAGTTCATTAAAATATAGCAAACCACCATTTGATATGTTCAAGTAAATAAACTGTCTAAGTAAGAAAATGTGGCAACATTCTATCCCTAAAGCACACCAAACATTTGTAGTCTTGTAAACTAATTCTACCTCAGTAAATCCAATACTACTACTAAAATTTATTTGAGTCTTCTAGTCAGATCTACTGTGCTTCTAGTCAGACCTACTGTGCTTTATTTCCTTCAGGAATGCATAAAAATAGACTTTTTTAATGTCTTCCCCAGTAAATACTGGCATTTGACAGTCTAGGATTACCCTAACCTAAGACATTTTAAGATTTCCACAAACTCAATGTCACGGATGCTATTTTTAAGTTAATATTTCCATTAAAAGATGAGGGAATTTCTACAATCTTTTTAACTCTTAGGCAAGTACCTCAAAGAAGTTTATAGCTAACAAAAGTGTGTGGGGAGGAATTTAATACAATTTACTCTTAATGGAGAACCCTTCTAGAGCTCAGAATTAGGGGAATAAAAACTATGTAAAAAGGTTCACTGGGAAACATGGTAAGCATAGTATCTATTATCCCATCAATAATGTCTCTTAAGGACACAAAAATATCAAGATTACTGTTTTTGGATATATGTCAACACCTGGAGATTAGAAATTGTTTTTAGAAGATGCCATCTTTAGGTCAAATTTGTTGACATGATTCATCTAAATAAGTTAAAGTGCTTGGTGATATTTGTAGTTGAGTAGTATTAAAGAATGGAATTTGGGCTATGTTTAGCTTCCATTCTGGCACCATGTTCACTTACATACACTGATTTTGGTGAGTGACAATTTAAAGTGTAGTTATATACCAAGACAAAATGCTACCCGTTTCCTCCTTACTGCTCTTTTTTACTCTATCCTCTGAGTCTTTAACACACCACTCTGGATCCTGTTCTTGGAACCAAAACCTGATCCAGTGAAGCAGGATTGGATGAATGATTCAATTGAATGAATGATCCAATGAAATAAGAAGTGGTTTCTCCTGCTCAATCAGCTTGTGATTGCGATGGCCTCTAGAGTCATAGGTGTCAACTGAGGAGGACTTGCTGGGACACAGGAAACATGAGAAGGGGGTCTGGGTGTCCAGCTCCTTTAACTACTTGTGACATTGCTAATGTGATCTAAGATGTGTCATTCAAATTTTAGCTCATGTTAATATATTCTTAGAAATTATCATCTTGGTTAAAAGGCTGAAAATGGGACTACTACACTGAATTTTTTGGCAATCCAGTGTCATATACCAAAAAATTTTACTTTTATGAGTTTGACTCTTGCTGTCAATGGAAACAGAAGACCATCTCTACATATTTTACACTGCCAAGACTGGACACTATTATACACTATTATACACTATTATTCATTAGTCTTATTGTTATAAGGATTTTAATATTTGCTGGTAATTTATTGTGTAACTGTATATGTGTATATGTATAAATATATCTATGCGTATGTATCTTTATATACATATACATATATCCATCATTTTATGTATCTATATATACATATATAGATATATATTTACTATCGAGACTACAGGTTGTTTATTTTCATAGGAGGTTTCCACTTATTCTTTTCTATAACAATTGCATTATCAGGACTGCCACACTTCATATTGAGTGCGGTCAAGATTTAAAAAAATACAGAATTAAACCAATTTTTGTGTACCTACACAAATGCATACATTCACTATAAACACAAAAGTATATTCATTATATATGTCAACAAGTATTCCAAATTTACTGCGTCTCAAAGTGCTCATTTTACCCTCCTGGTATATTACATAAAATTTTTTATTACATAAAAAATATAGTGAAGTGATATCAAGTTAAGTGATTCAAGTGGTATATTACATTAGAGGACTAGAGGACAAACTTAAATAGTTTTAATAAACAAGTGAGATTTTTAAATTTTTTTGAGTCGCCTGTAGTACTACTAAGGGCTTACTTTTAGATCTGTGCTCAGGCATCACTACTACAGGATCCTGAAATCTGATATGATATAGGTCATTGGATCCAATCCAGCAAGTGCCCTCTCCACAGTGTTATCTATTTGACACCTGCATGAGTATATTTAAAAGAACAAACTTTGTCTCATATGTATACTGAGTGTTTTAATTTTGTACTTAATTTTCTCTTTAGGTCATTTACATGTGTCATTTAAAAATACTTGGAAAATAACATTATTTATAGTAAAATGCAGTGGCACCTTGGGACTTTGGAATGCTCAATAAATGGGTTATTGAATTATTTAAGTCATTTTCTTTGAAAGAAAAGCAATACAATGCAAGTTAACTATGACAATGTTGGCAAGAGAAAGACAAAAGCAATCAAGCTATTTGTTATTTGATATGGCAACTTATAAGCAGAAATATTTTAAATATTTTTATGTGTTTCTGAATTAGGTTCAAGAGAAAGCTGTAGGAAAAGCTCAGGTTTAGTATAGGCCAGTCTAAGAAGTGTGCTTTTTGCAGCACAGAAAAAATATTTCTATCACATCCCTTTTTCAGTAGTCTTTTGAAAATATATTAATTGCATACCATATACTAAGTTTTGCTAGAGAGACAGGATACCAAAACCAAATTAAATTGGCTCATATCTGCTTTGAGTACATCAAAGTCTTTGGGAGTTAAAACTATGCAAGAAAAAGCATTGCAAACCATGGTGTGCATTTCAGATAGGAAAAATCAAGCTCTCAAAATGGAGAAGACCTCTTCTTGGAAGGAGATCTGAGACAGGGGTGATTTGTCTACAAAGAACAATTTCAGGGGAAGTTGATGCTCAAATGAAAGAAAAATGATTGCCCTTCGGTATGTCCTTGAGTAGAAACCTACACTGGGCTAAAACTGGGAAGGAGTACTCCCTACAGATCTTTCTCATAGAACAGATGACTAAGCAAAATGCCTTTAGCCTTCCGTTTGTGAATACACTCATTGTCTTTCCCTCCTGAAAAAAAAGGAAACAAGACCTGAAGCCCAGTTTATTCAAAGCTCTCTCCCTCACTGCTTACATTACTGCCCCCACACATTATTGGTGCTGAGTAAATATTTGTTAAATAAACAAATGAAAGAAATTGTGTATTTCTTAGTAACCCTGATATCGCTTTTAGATAGTGGGCCTTTAAATAACTTATATTTAGGAATTCTTCATTCTATGTGTAGCATCAACCACAAAGGCAAGAAGAAACATTCCTTTGTGAAGAGCAGACACACCCTGGTGTCTTTTTACATTGAAGCATGCCATGTGTTTCAATTCAATAGCAATTAGACTTAAGACTTGTCTATATTGATTAAAGACAATAAACTCCAACTTTCTGATCAGAGTTATAAAACATTCAAGCCACGTTCTTGTAATTAATTGGGAAACAGCATGTGAATATATCTGACTTCAGGCTCAGCTCCACAAAGGTGAAGTCTGGCTTTCGAAGAAAAGGTAGCTTCCTAATATTTTAAAATAATAATATCAAACGTGCTTTTTTATATAAGTGCAAATAATATTTAAATAGGTATTTTTAAAATAAAAGGTAGCATATTTTCCACATAGAAGTACTCACAAAAGTAATGAACCACACTGAAAGCAACCAATAAATGACTGAGGCTTGAGGAAAGTCTGACAGCTTAAAATTAAGTATTGTCTGTCTCCTGAATTCTCCAGAAAATCTGAAGAATCTTGAAAGACTGCTCATTAGCTTTTTAAAAACATTGAATTTCTTTAATTAAACAATTATAAGGTGCTGGGAAGGCAGGACTGCTCCTGATGTGTTTATGTTCTGTACTTCTGTGCATGTGTGTGTGTGTGTGTGTGTGTGTGTGTGTATGTTTACACTTGATCTTAGCCAAAAGGCCGAGAAGTGATTGTGTATGTTTAATTTGAGTTATTCAACGACAGGACCTAAAGAATCAGTATTTCCAGCATACAAACAGACCAAGTGACCTCGTTTGGCTTCATTCCATGCTAATAATTATGTGACTCTTAGAGCAGCATGAAATAACACCCAAATGAATCTGATGTCAGAAGAGGGGTCTTTTGAATATATTAATCAGGCAGTAGTAGCCACAATCTAATTGTTATTGTTCCAGCTTTTGGAGGGAAAAAACACCTAGCAAATGCAAAAATCCCAAATATTTTCTTTCTTAAAAGCTTAATAGCTGCTAAGGTTCAAATATATCCCAGAAAAACATAAATGCTTGTATATGCTTTGCATATTTTCCTATAATTTCTATTACTGTATTTCAGAAACTTCAAGTGCATTGTAAACATCTTTCCTTATATGATTTTTTTTCATTGTTTGTGATTAATTTCTTCAGTGAGACAAAATGTTTCTGAGGGTCTTCGACTGTTAAAATACTCTTAGACTCAATTGTTCATGGCTTTCTATTGAAGCAATAATTTAAGTCAAGTAACTATTTTTCATTATAGATAAGTATATAGTCTATAGTTTAGCTACTCACCTGTATCACTTGTCTTCCCATTGTTCATTGATTTGCTTGAACGGGCACTAGTAACATCTCCATGCGTCCTGTCACATGCTAGTGTAGCCCAAGGGTATCTGCTCACTCCAGGAACATAAAGAGACTCAAACCATTCCATCAGGTCATGGGAATGAGGTATTGGTATTTGGCATATCAAATACGACACGGGTAGCTTGCCAGGCTCTGTTGTACGGGTGGGATATTCTTGTAGTTGACACTCATCTTGTGCATTCATTGATGAATCACGTGGCTGCAAAGTGGCTGCAAGAGCTGGGCTTGTGACCAGCTTCTCTGTTGGGTGGAGCTCTGATGAACTGTGGAGTCTGGATATGGAAAATGGCGGCCCTCATGGTTTGGAGATTCCTCTGGCTTCTTGTGAGGCTCTGCTGGGATGGCAGGCCAGGGCTAAAACCTGCAATCCCTCCTGGGTGCCTCGTGATCATCTGGGCACAGGGAGTGCCAGCAGCATCTCTGCCCCGTGTATGTTTAGCTACATGGTATATATAATAGTTAGCTACCTAGAAGATATATTAATTATCCATATAAATTCAATAGGAATTGGACAGTGACACATTTTTTCATAAAATATATTATAACTTTTGGAAAAAGAGAGATAGTCCAGTAACTACGGTGTTTGGCTGAATGCAGATTACTTGTGTTTCACTCTCAGTACCCTAAAGCCTCACCATTATGACCTCTGAGCACATAGCCAGGAATAAGGCTCCACCACTGATAGGTGTGACTCCAATACAAAACAAAACAAAATGAAATAAATAAAGCAAGATATTTAGGATTGCTTTCTAAAATACTATAAATTTATGTGTTATCACTTTTGTTAAAAGTACAAATTTTAGCAATTTCTTTCACGATCACGATCACGATGTTCCCGTTGATCATCTATTTGCTAGAGCAGGCACCAGTAATATCTCCATATGTCCTGTCTCATGCCAGTAGAGCCAGTGGCATCGGCTTGCTACAACAACATAAAGAGCCTCAAACCATTATATTAGGTCATGGGAATGACCTAATGTAATTGTTACTGGAACTTGGCATATCAAATACAACACGGGAAGCTTTCCAGGCTTGCCGAGCAGGAGGCAAACTCTTTTAAACACCTCCAAATAAAGCATTTATTGATGACGCGCATGAGACGGGCTGTGATGGGCTGGTCTGCTGGGTGGAGTTCTGACGAGAGGGAAGTCCAAATGTGGAAAATGGCGGTGCCCGTGGAGTGAGGGGTGGTGGTCTGGCTTGTTGTGAGGCTCTGCCGAGGTGGTGGGCCAGGGCTAGAACCCGCCAAGCCTCCCGACTGCCCTCCATGAACGGCTGTGCACAGGGAGAGCAAGGATCAGCTCTGCCCCATGTCTGAGAGACACTGGACCAGCATACCTGGGCCGGATTGAGGAAAAAGCTGCTGCAGGGTGGGTGTCGATGATCCGGGCTGTGCTGGGCCCGGTCTGCTGGGTGGAATTCTGGGCGGATTGAGGAAAAAGCTGCTGCAGGGTGGGTGTCGATGATCCGGGCTGTGCTGGGCTCGCCTGCTGGGTGGAGTTCTGACGAGAGGGAAGTCCAAATGTGCAAAATGGCATCGCCGTGGAGTGAGGGTGGTGGTCTGGCTTGTTGTGAGGCTCTGCCGAGGTGGTGGGCCAGGACTAGAACCCGCCATGCCTCCCGACTGCCTAGTGAACGGCTGTTCACAGGGAGAGCAAGGATCAGCTCTGCCCCATGTCTGAGAGACTCTGGACCAGCATACCTGGGCCGGATTGAGGAAAAAGCTGCTGCAGGGTGGGTGTCGGTGATCCGGGCTGTGATGGGCTGGTCTGCTGCTGGGTGGAGTTCTGACGAGAGGTAAGTCCAAATGTGGAAAATGGCAGTGCCTGTGGAGTGAGGGTGGTGGTCTGGCTTGTTGTGAGGCTCTGCCGAGGTGGTGGGCCAAGCAAATTTCTTTAATCATCTTAAATACTAGGTTATTAATATAGATTATTATAGTCAATCAAAACACCATACACACAAAACTTACTCAGAAGTTGTCTTTGGTTTCAAAAATTTAGAATATATTTATAAATAATTAATGGATTATCTTAATGTAATAAATTTACAAAATAAGTATAGATTACAGGTATCTTAGAAATGGAGATAATAACTGTGGTCATTCTTTTCTGTACAGTAGACCTCACAGTGGGAACTAGAATCACCAACTTGTAAACTCTAAACACAAAGGGAATAATTAATGTTGGATTTTAAAAGACCACGTGGAAGCACTCAACTGCCTAAGCAATGTAGTTTCCATAATAGGCAGCAGAATAAGAACAAAGACTATTTTGACTTATGCATCTTATAACTTTGCTTGTTTTCATCACAGTATTCCTAAAAGACAAAAGGACAAGAATGAAGCCTACACACAAGTATTACTTGCTTGTATAAGTAAAAGTTCTGGTTTAAGACATATAAATCTACCTGAATTATGTAAACAAAGATTCATGGCTCTCAATCAATTCTAACACATGGGAAAGTTCAACTACCTGGGCCTTATCAATGAACGGAACTCTAGCTCACTACCCCTGAAATCTATACTTTTATTCATCTCCCAGTTTTCTTTAAAGAGTCCCATTCCTTTTAGAAGGGTAACTTTTGTATGTCTATGAAAGAAAATGATTAGAGCGTTCAGCGGTTCCTAGTTTATAGTTCTAAATTGTAATAATTCTTGGAAACAAAATAAAATAGAGTTGTAGTGCCTCATCCAGGTGTGGATTATATAAATCGTGTGATCAAAGAAGCCTTTCAGGGCTGGCTTCAGAGTGACTTCAGGTTAGTCTTTTAGCCCATCCATCATGAATTTCCAAGTCCTAGATCGCAAAATTGGAATAGTTGTACTTTGGAACTATGTCTGCTTAATAACTAGAGAAGTTTTCTCAGTGGTTCCATGATCTTTAGGAATTAAATTTTTTCTAAAAAAATTCAAATCTTGAACTAGTAAAATAGTAAATCAATCCCAAAGCAACTTTGCTTTCTTGTTATCCCCTGATATCACAGTGGGCAGAAAGATGTGGGGAGAGAGATACTCAGGACATCGCCAATCAGAATCCAATTCTAACCACTTTTTAATTCACCACTCTAATTCTCACAGCATTCCTGTTTAGCATTCCTTTGTTTTGTGTTTTTATTACACAGGATTGCTATAGATCAAGGACTTCACATCACACAACAAAGAAAGTGAAGCATTAGACTAATACTCATAGAATTCACGAGCCATAAAATTACTCAGCCATCTCTACTTTGTTCATGTGAAAGAATGTTGGAATGGTTTTAAAAACATATCTAATTTAGATCATACACACAAAGATTTTTTTTCCTCAGGTAATTAATACTCATTTCAATTTCTAACATCAGTTATAGTAAGATCATAAAAAGATGGAAATAATAGAATGAACGGTTTCAGTTGCTAGACGATACCAAATTGGTGTTTGAGAACTGCAAAAAGCTCTGTCATGCCCTGCGATATACCACTGTCATCCTGAAGTATTTCAAGAAACTGGTATGAATTTTCCTTTCAGAAACTGGGGCCTTTGCCTAGCTCTTTGCCCATCTTTTGCTAATATGAGACTTTTATGGTGGGTGTGGAGAAGCTACTGTTGAAGAGGGACAATGTCCCTCAGATCCTCAGTAGACATCATGGAAACATTCTTGGAAATCTTCAATCTGGGGGGCTCCTAACTGACTGGAATTGGATTCCCCCTTGTTACCTCTAAGTTTCCGCTTTATTCTGTCACTTAAATTGCAGTAGGTACCAATTGCTGACACTTTAATTCATATTAAAGTTGAGACAAAACTGTTTCATTTTTTTTCCTCCCCCAGCCGATCAGGTTTTGGTCACTAACCCGAGCACTTCTTTATGGAATGCCTACACTGAATTTTCTTTCCCATTTTAAAAAGTGAGTTTCAACAGAAAATAGTAAACTCATTTGCCCAACTGAGAAATCTAGCTGTTGCCCCACTCAGGGTGTTAAGCAGAATTGGAATCTTTACTAAGACATGCTCAGGACAGCTTCAAAAAAGAACAGTTTCTCCCTATGACACTGAATGATAGAGGGAAGAATTCTTGGGATTGACAATTATATTCAGTAGCCTTATACTGCTAATCACTGTCAATAAAAGATTACACCTTTCCCCTCTACTGGAGGAAACAGTGAGAATGTATCTGATTAACTGGAATACTGGTCAGTATTGGAAAATTTTAATGTTGCAATATCTAATGAAGCCTTGAGTGTACTGGTTCTGTGAACCACCTGAAAAGGACAAATTAAACTTATTGAACAAAAAAAAACATATCTAATTTAAAATGCCAGCCAGATGAAAATAGCATGCAGGACTTAAAAAGAAACAATATTTCTGGAGACAATGCTCTTTATGGACGGGAGTTAGGGCAGCACATTTGGGGCTACATCTTCTGGCCCTGCACTCAAGGACAACTACTAACCAGGAGCAGGAGAACTGACTGCTCAGAGTTACTTCTGGCAGGACTCAAGGAGCCATATCAGGTGTTGGGGGAGTCGAGCCCAGTCAGCTGTATGAAATGGAAGTATCCTACCTGCTGTATTATCTCACTAGACCACACCCCTAGCTTTTTAAATTGAGATCACAATCATATTTGTATTTAACCTAATATAAAGTTCTCAAAAATGTCTTTCAAAATTAAAAATATAATATTCATTTTATGACACATTAAAATATTTGTGCAACTATTTAATATATCTATATACCTATACTATGTAAACTTTTCTTTATAGTTAAATTTTATGTTTGCCTTACACTTTATGTAAACACTGTGGTTTACAGAATTGTTCATGATGATATGTTATAGACATTCAATATTCCGACACCAATCCCACCACCATAGCTCCTTCCCACCATCATTATTCCATTCTTTTCCAACCACTACTTAATACTGCCCCCATAGAAGGCCCCTCAATAATTTATTTTATGCTGCTTTTTATAATTAATTTGCCATAAAAATTATGAAAAAAAATGTTTCCTAGAAGAAAGTTAGTGAAGCCAAACACAATTGATTTATACTAACGGTTGAGCCAGTGAGCTCAATAAAGTAATCTATCCTCAATGTTTGCCTGTCAGACATCCACTTAGATCCGTATAGAATAAAAGGTGGAGAAGGAATCAATCCCCTTTTTCCTGTCTCTTTGTTTGAGAAATGTTTTATCATCTTCCCTTGCTCCTCCCCAGAGTTAGACTGATAACAAAATGTCCCTAACTTGAATATAGAAGGCTCAGAGACTTCTTAGTCTCCATAATATCTTGAACAAAAGAGGTTTTACATTTACTATTATTGTGATGCATTTGGACCAACATACAGATTTCATATTATAAATAAGCTGATAGCTATTTCTAAGATGCTATTATTATTTATAAATAACATGTCTAAATAGATCATCCAAAAGACATTAAGAATATAAACAAAATGTATAGTAGCAATCTTTCCTCCAGTTGTGGAAGAAACAGAAAATTTAACTTAAAGGACAATTACAGTAAGAAATATAAAGGGTGTTATATGCCAGTGACATGAGGTAGAAAAAATTGCAACATTCAGCTAGGAGCTGAAGGGCAAATAACCCCATTTGTGGAATTTGATGAGGCCTAAAAATGTGAGTAATTTTCCTTTATCTATAAAGAAGACTGTGAAAGTCCCAACATTTGTCTAGTTTCCATTTGGTTTTCTTGTCAATATGATTAACTGAAGTCTTTAGTGGTTATTATGAGTGCAAATAAGGAGTGTGTGAGTGAATTTTTACAGTCTTGTAGAGTAACTCTTTTGCTTGTGAAGCTCTAAAACAAGTATTACAAGGCAACAGATGCAAGCCGACCAATGACTAATGATAAAGTCCTCTAAGATAATAAAATGAACTCCTTGAACCTAGAACTGAAGTGTTTTTCTCTCATACCAGGAATGTAGCTATCCAGTTAAAATCCAAGCTCCCATGCCCTCTTGAACTATTGTTATCCTTCACGGATTCCAAAACCTGCAGTGTATTTTTATGAATCTGCATGTACTGTTTATTATTGAAAGTAATAAAACATAGCAAATGTCTACTAGAAAATCCAAACTCATTTGCCAGTAATTTTTATCTCCTTTTTCTGAATTTGGATGATTTACTTTAAAATACCAAATATTGAAGATGGGGTCTGAATTGAGGACATGGAAGTGAGTTGATATAGTCCCCTTTCCCTAGAATAAAAAGCAAAATTATGGAAAGAATTTTATGTAAAAGCAAACTGGAGAGTTCAGAATCATCTTGCTGAACTTATGACTGGAGAAACTGGTAGAACTGCATCTAAAGGAATCACTTGTATCACTTGTCTTCCCACTGTTCATTGATTTGCTTGAGCGGGCCCCAGTAACATCTCCATACATCCTGTTGCATGATAGTGAAGCCCACGGGCATATGCTCACTCCAGGAACATGAAGAGCCACAAACCATACCTTCAGGTCATGGGAATGAGGTATATAATCGTTACTGTTTCTTGGCATGCCAATATGACACTGGTAGTTTACCAGGCTCTGCCATGTGGGTGGGATACTCTTGTAGTTGCCTCTCATCTTGTTCATTTACTGATGAACCGCAGTGGGGAGAGATTGGCTTTTCTCTTGGGTGGAACTCTGATGAGCTGTAGAGTTCAGATGTTGAAAATGGCGGCCCTCATGGTGTGGGGGGTTCCTCTGGCTTCTCGCAAAGCAAAGGGATGGTGGGGGGGGCGCTAGAACCCGCCTACCCTCCTGGGAGCCTCATGATCAGCTGGGCACAGGGAGAGCAGTTAGCAGCACTGCCCTGTGTATTAAAAAGGAAATGGGTATACACAGTATCTCCCATCAGACCCGAGAGAATGAAGTGCTTCCTGGTGAGGTCATAGACGGGAATTCACACCAACGACAATAGCAGCCCTCTGAGCAGCCAGGGACACACCTTTCCACAATCCTCTTGTTCCCGCTTGCTGGTAAATATTGATGAAGTTGCCAGTCATTCCACCTTGCACGGTGTTGCTCTGTGTCTGCATCTATATTTTCAGAACAGCAGTTGCAATGGTTGAGGACATGTTCCCAGAGAGGACATGTTCCCACACTCCACATTTATCATTAGGGTAATATTTATCTAAATGAATATTTAATTAAATATGAAGACGTTACTGGTGCCTGCTCAAGCAAATGGATGGACAAGGGGAAGACAAGTGATCTTCATGGACTCCTCCCCAGGTAAGAAGTGGGAGCAGAGACAAAGCTGAGGTCAAGTCCTAGAGGGACAGTCCAGCCAGTGGAGTGTTGCTCGCATGTGGCCTCTCAGGGTGAGATTCCCAGACCTCATATGGTTCTGAGGTTTCCAGGAGTGATTCCTGAGCACAGAGCCAGGAGTAAATCCTGAGCACTGCTGATCTGGCTCAAAAAGTTGTAAGTACAATAGGGATGGAAAAACCACACACCCAGCAGCAAATATCGGCAAGATAGACCAAAAGGTAGAAAACCTGGAGTGGATTTGCAGCTGCCTGACTCAGGTCTTCATCAGATGGTGGTACACCTTTGAACATCTGGAAAAAGACAAGAGAGCAAGTCCTTCATGTATCTGCTTGAACTGAGGGATCAGATAGGCATGAAAGAAAGCAATGTGTGTAATTACAGACTATCTTATGAGGTTCAAACTGACACTAACTAGATGGGCTGGGCATGACATGAAACGGCATGATCCGTCTGCGGTTTATACATACATATGCAAGAGTTAGACTGCCAAAGGCCCAGAAATTGAGAATCCCTAGCTTCCGTGAAGTACATAATGCAAACATTTAGGCATTTAGGGATATTTCTCATCTGAAGCCCTTGTAAATCATGGTTCCTGAATTAAAATATTCATATAAAAGAAAACTTAATAGATTTAGAAATAGTAAGGGAAAAGGCAATATTAGAAAGCATTCTCAAGCTTTGCAGATTAAAGATCCTAAAATTTATAGGTGAAACCATGAAAACAATATGTAATGAAAATGGCCTGTTGAGAAAAGAAATTAGACATATCCCCAGTGTTAAGGGAGCCACAAAAAACAGATTAATAACAAATAATTAATAAGACTCTTTCAGAACCCTCTTATTCTGGTTGCTCCAATCTGAACTAGTGCATTAATCAGCAAACAAGGACACACAGGTTGGATATTCTCTAAATTCCTCGAATTTTTGAAATTGGTATTGGCCAGCTGCACTATCCAGTGATATTCAAAGTGCTACAGAATGTAGAGGAATAAAATATTTCCCCATTTGCCTGACCCTCTGGGGAATCATTTTTAAAACCTGGAATAAACAGCTTTTCAGTTCGCCAACTGGTATTTGTGTTATCAAACTAAACTCAGTCTAAGATTTGCTTGCCAAGGAAAGCCTTCCTGTTTCATATTCTAGGATTCTTCCTGATACTTAACATTCACAGCTGCTGGCAGATTGGAATCTTTTCAACCCATATACCTTATTCATTTTTTTTCTGGAAAAGGGCTATTAACCACCTAATTCAAACTAATATTATCACTTTTTACAGAATTAATGAGATGCTATAATTGCCGACACTGTTTACCTGCTACTCTGGGAGTATATTTCAAAGGCACATGAATTAGCCATCGTCGGCTTTATAATTAGTGTGTGACAACTTTAATTCCAATGGCATGTTTAATCAACAGCAACAGATGGAACTGCGCCTGGTGGTAAGTCATCCCCTTCACAGCTCCTGATAGCAAGTCTGTCCCTCTGGCTCTGAGTTATAAGCTATTTAGCACAGCAAATGCTAAATTACTCCTAATATTCTCAGCCTTTTTTATTACTACAGTTTCAAGATTACTTAAGAAATAGTAATGCTGATTGATATACTCTGAGTACTTACTACATACTTAATACCATTCTTTTTAAATTCATTAAAACTCATTAAATCATTAGAACAATTAATTCTAATGCACCCACTTTATAGATGAGAGAACTGAGCCTAGAGAACAAAAGTGATTTAGTGCTCCTTAACTCATAAAACATAGGATAAGGCATTATTTCTAAGCTCTTCGTACTTAAACCTCTATTCTGCTGAGTCAACTATGATAATGGAGCAATGAAAGACTTTGGTGATTTTCTTTTTTTTTTTTTTTTTTTTTAATTTTTTTATTCTTTATTATACCACCGTGAGACATACAATTACAAAGGTGCAATTGGTTCTTGGTAATACAGTATTCCAGCACCCATCCGTCCACCAGTACCCCATTTCCACCACCAATGTACTCCACCCTCCCACTCACCCCCAGGCTGCCTTAATAGCAGGTAGCCCTGCTTCCTCTCTTTCTCTCTCTATCTCTGCATCTCTCTCCCTCTTCTTTTACACATTGTGGCTAGCCCTGCAGATATTTATTTATTTATTTATTTATTCCACCTTTTCTCCCTCTTTTTTTTTAATTGAAGGATGCTCATGTGGAGTCCTGGCTCCACAGGGTTCCAAGATGCACCCTCCACCCGAACCCATCTCCCATCACCAACGTCCTGTCTCTCCTCTCCCCCCCCCCAATCCCAATCACCCGGCGGGCTCTATATGTCATCTCCCTCCTCTGTATATCTCCCTCTCAGCAAACCCTCCTGCTGTTCCCCGGAATGCAGTGTACCAAAAAACATCATTGTTTCACCACCCTAGTGGCCCGCGCCGCAAGCGACCTGGGCTCAAACCGGCTTTGCTGGTCCTCTGGTCGTGGGACATTTTCCCAGCGTCTGGACAATGAAAATGGTGGCTAGCATTGGTGGACGAGTCCCATCCGGCTGCTTCCGGGACCCCCCGGAGGCGACGGCCCCACTCCCAAAGCCCATCTGCCCTCCTCGGGGTTCCATAGTCAGCTGAGGCCCGGCGCGAGCCAGGCTCCCGCCTCCCGAGCCGCCTGCAAGACTCTGGATGCCGGGCCCGCCAGCGGCTCCTGGGCGGGGAAACCGGGCTAGTCACGATGGAGGGGGGAAGGGGTGACCGCGCCTCCGCCTGGACGACTTCCCAGTGCTTCCCGCCTCTTGGAGCCACCTACTTGGGCTCGAACCGGCTTTGCTGGTCCTCTGGTCGGGACATTCTCCCAGCCGCCTGGACAGTGAAAATGGTGGCTAGCGTGGTGGACGAGTCCCATCCGGCTGCTTCCGGGACCCTCTGGAGGCGACGGCCCACCCCCAAAGCCCATCTGCCCTCCTCGGGGTTCCATAGTCAGCTGAGGCCCGGGCGCGAGCCAGGCTCCCGCCTCCCGAGCCGCCTGCAAGACTCTGGATGCCGGGCCCGTCAGCGGCTCCTGGGCGGGAAACCGGGCTAGTCACGATGGAGGGGGAAGGGGTGACCGCGCCTCCGCCTGACGACTTCCCAGTGCTTCCCGCCTCTTGGAGCCGCCTACTTGGGCTCCGAACCGGCTTTGCTGGTCCTCTGGTCGTGGGACATTCTCCCAGCGCCTGAACAATGAAAATGGTGGCTAGCGTGGTGGACGAGTTCCATCCGGCTTCAGCAGTGATTTCTAATGTGACATTATAGTTCCTAATTCCCCCATCAACCTCCCCAGTTTGTTACAACTACAATGATCATTATGTTGTACAGATGTGAAAGATCCTGGGAAGGACCTGTCCCAGCCTACTTTATTATCCAAGACTCTTACGTGGCTGCACACTGTTCTTCCTATGTCAGACCATCCACCATCCAGGGCCCACAGGTCAGAGCCCTGGGGGGTGTAGACAAGCCTATCTCCTGTCTGCCACCTGCCAATGCAGCTGGGCACCTCAGCCACACCTGCAACACCTCGAGGGGCAGGTGGCCCGGACTTTGGTGATTTTCATAGCTGTTTATTATTGTGAATTTGAGTTTGGCTAAAAAATGTGCTTTTTTGTGGATTTTATGATAGCATCCAGTGTATGTACTTTTCCCCCTCACCAGAGTCTGTCAGGTTATAGGAGAGAAAAAATTATCTATTTGATCTTTCCTTTATTCCATAAATTTGTATAAATTCAGGGACATTGACTATGAAAAATCTAATTGGTGGTACTTTACCTCTGGAAGTAATTCCCTGGAAATTTCTAAGGAACCTCACAGTGACATTGTGCACAGGTACCTGGAGTTCCTTTAGCAGCGGTGCCTTACAGACAGAAAGCGTGCTCTACCCCTGTATTCCTTTCTAGAGCCAGTGGGAGAAATAGATTTTCAAGGAGACTCAGTTCTACACCACTGGGGTCGAGGAATTTGGGTCACTTGATATTACTTTATGAAAGGATAAAATTTGCCTTTTCCTCTACCAGGTCCAATAATGCTCCAAACTACCCTAAACATTCTGATTTCAATAAATAAAATAAAAATAGTAGAACTATACCTAATTCAGCATTAGGTATTCAAAATCTCAGAGTGCGGTTTATATAGCTATACCTATGAAAACCTTCTTATGTGTTTATGCATATTCAGACTTAAGATGGGCTTATGCATATTTCAGACTTAAATTAAAAACCTTTCAGATATGAAGGACACTGTGTGTGTTTCTGAAGAAAAGAAAAGAAAACCTGCAAGTCTACATTAAAACCCAAATCATATGGAAAAATTGCGTGTAACAGTCATTTCTTAGGCACAGAAAGAGTAATTTGAAAAGGTCCTTGACCCTACAATAATTCTAAGGTGTTTTATCCCCTTTAATTTAAATGTGTGGTTGTTAGATAAATGACAACTATGATTTGATCATGAAAGATACCACTTCCATTTCTTTGCAATTAACCCCAGGAAAGACCTTTATTCATTTTGGAAATATATAAGACTCTAGCTGCCAAACAAGGTTTAATGGCTTTAGAATTAGAATGAATAAATAAGATTTAAAAACTGCTCTGTTGCTTAATGATTGTTGCCTTTTTCTCCTTCACTTGGTTACAAATAGCAATTCGAAAAGTTCATTGCTTGATATTTCCACATTCAGCAACATTTTTAAAGCACTCACACACATATGCAAACAAATAGACACATATTATATCAGTGTTAGTATCAAAGAGATTTTAAGAACCATGACATGTAAATAGTGAAGCACATTTTTTTTCAAAATAACTGGAATCAAGTCACATTCACAATATTCATTTTATAATTGAGACTTAAACAACTTAATTAATTCACAGATATTCATGTATATAATAATGATAGAAACTAATGCAGTTTTAAAATATATCATGCATTCTCCTAATTGTAAATGAAATTATCTCTTTTATTACTTGTTGACCTAAGAGCTAAATTTGATGACAACTTATGATTATTAAATGATTATATTTCCCAAAATTTAATTTATTATAAATGTATAATTTTAATGCATAATAACACAATTTTCACTAAATAATTCATTAATCAATTCAATAAAATGTATTAAGCATCTA
Organism: Cryptotis parvus; assembly: GCA_021461705.1. Taxonomy (NCBI): domain Eukaryota; kingdom Metazoa; phylum Chordata; class Mammalia; order Eulipotyphla; family Soricidae; genus Cryptotis; species Cryptotis parvus. The sequence goes on from JAJIBD010030805.1 coordinate 45,731, forward strand.
CTATGTGGCAGCCAGTTACTGTACCTGACATTGGAGTTAAAATGCAAAAGGAAACACCTTTCCCACATCTCCAGATGATTCTAACATTAGGGCAGAGCTAGAATGCTAAAACCAATAGGAGAATCTTCATATCCTTCCATATGTAGTCTGAAGGACATGTATTAAATAAAAACCCTTAAAATTAATTTCCTTTAAGGACTTATTGGGGTAATTTTTGCTTTTAATCTAATGCACAGAAGTATTAATTTAAATAATTTTATATTTTAATCATATAAATGGGACACTGATGCAACTTTTTGAGATAGCTACATTAGTAAAGCTCATACTAAGTAAAATGGTGATATCAAGGTTTGGTGGTAGCAGAAAAAAGTGAGTTATTTAATAGATAGAGCTTTAGTTTTGCAGATTGAATAGAATTATATGGCTGTATATTGGTGATAGTAACCAATGATATTAATGTGCTTGTTACCACTGAGTTCTGTACTTAAAAATGGTTAAGACAGTAAATTTTACACTCTACGTATTCCACTACAATACAGATAAGTAGACATTAACAAAAGAGATTACTGTTTATGGCATTGAAGATGCACGCTTTGTCCTATACCTTTAGATTTATTTTTTAGTGAGGTTTTCTTGTCCACAGTGAATTAATACTTTATTCGATACTCTTCACCTGAATGCTATGAGTATTATTTTTCTATTTTTTACTTTATTTAAACACTGTGATTTACAAAGTACAAAGTTTTTCACAATACAGTTGCTATAAATATGCGTCGTCCACACCAATTTCACTCCCAGTGTGTTCCAACACCACCAAGGACCCTTATTCCACCCCACACCCCTATCTCCATTGCTGCTCCCCTAGCTGGAACTAATTATATTGACCATTACAGCTGTTGTATGGGAATGTCATTGATAATGTTATGACTTTTTTCCTGGGTTGTTATGTGCAATTCCAGCCCATTTGTGTTCTTGCATTCACTTTCTCAATTTCTAGAATGTAACTAGTCAACCCGAGCCTCCCCACCACTGCACCTATGGGCAGCACTTATTTTTTTTTTTAATTTTTTATTATACCACCATGAGACATACAATTACAAAGTTGTTCATAATTGGTTCTTGGTAATACAGTTTTCCAGCACCCATCCCTCCACCAGTGCCCCCATTTCCACCAACGATGTACCCTACCTCCTCCCGCCGACCCCAGGCTGCCTCAATAGCAGGTACCCCCGCTTTCCTCTCTTTCTCTCTCTGTCTCTCTCTCTCTGTCTCTGCATCCTCTCTCCCTCTTATTTTACACATTGTGGCTATCCCTGCAGATATTTAGAGTTTATCACTTAAGTCTCTTTATGTATATTCAATGGTGTTTTTTTAATCTGCTAGTTACCATTCCCCGCATTTATTTCGAAACATTTCTCAACCTCTGTTTGAGCCTGTCTTAAGCATACACTGAATAATCTATTCTATATTGCTTGTTGGAGCTAATTCTCTAACTATGGTTGAAGAATATATTCTTAGAAGTCAATGAGGGGGCAGGGAGTGATAGCCCAGCAGGTAGGGCGTTTGCCTTGCACACAGCCAGCCCATGCAGGCCCGGGTTCTATCCCTGGCATCCCATATGGTCCCCCGAACACCCGAGGGAGTAATTCCTGAGTGCAGAGCCAGGAGAAACCCCTGAGAATTGCTGGGTGTGACCCAAAGAAGCAAACAAAAAAAGTCAATGAGGATTATTAAATCTCACAATGGACCTATTGGGCCATTTGAGCCCACTGTATAAGAAATTACCCATATGTTCCCACAGAACAATCGTCATGACCACACATATAATTGTATGCCGCATACTTAACTCTATCAAATGTCATGGGATACCTTGCACAGCAGCAGCCAGTATACCAGGCTTGGAGATATTGCACCACCATTTTTTTTGTAGTGTGCACCACAGGGAGAACCAGTAGCAGCTCTGTCTGTGTCTCTGGGTCATGGCCATCAGTGCCAGAGCCTGGTGAGTTTAGCCAAGAGCAACCTACATACCTGTATTTGAAATCAGTTTCTGTCTTTGGCAGGGCCTCTGATGAGCTGTGGACATTGGATCTTGAAAATGGCTGTGATTGTGGTGGAAGAAGCTTTTCTGGCCTCTGAGGCTTTATTAGGGTGGGGTGGGACCAGAACAATCGCCAAGCTTTTACTAGTTCTCCCTGTGTTGGGCTGAACCTGAGGTGCCCAGGAAGAGGCAGAGGTGAGTTCTAGTCCTGGCACACTCCAATAAAGCTTCAGAAGGCAGAAAAACTTCATGTGCCACAATGGTAGCCATTTTCAAGGTCGGACTCCACAGCTTGTCAGAGCCCCACTCAAAAAGAAGCCAATTTCAAACCCATGTAGGCACCTCGCTGCAAGCTAAACTCACAAACTCTTGTAGAGCTGGAGATGGGGACCCTCCCCCCTACTCCGTTCCCTCCTGAAGACTGATAGTTGTGCCCGCAAACCGCTTCCTGAGCTGATGACCATGATCCAGAGATGCAGAACAGAGAGCTCATACCAGTTCTACCCGTGCTGGGAGGGAATAATTATATTTTAAAGTAAAATTCATAATAAACTTATGATTTTTCACTGTGTACTTAATACTTAAGCAAAAATGATAAATTTTAAAGAAGGCAATGTGTTTGGTCAAATGAGAGTCCACTACAGTACGTGTCTTTGCCACTGAAAACACTGAAGCATTCATGAAGCTCAGTGACCAGAAGCTCTAAAGTACAACACTTATGTCAATAGCATGTTTTCCGGCCATTCGTTATCTTTTCTTTCTTCTTAGTGATAAAAAATTTCTTGAAGTAGCTCTTATGTCCTTCCACTTTTCTCCACAGGGTCACCTTTTATGTGTATTTAACTTTGTAATGCTTTGTGCACAGAGGGTCCAGGCTTTACTTTAAAATTCTTCTCTCTCAATTTGGATATTAAGATTGTCTTTATTTTCAATGTCTACTAACAGTTGCTAATGGTGCACCCATTCTCCTATACACATACCTGTTATTACAGCAACCAAAATGATTCCCCTCTTATCTCTGTTGAAATAGGTACTGGTATCTACTAAAAGTGTCATGCAGAACTCTCCCAAGACAAGACTGATGCTTACTTCCTTCTGCTTTGTGCTTTGACTACTTCTGGTGTTTTAAAGGTCACATCAGTTCCAGAAAATCTGGAAGCCCTAACTCACTCATAGTTATAACCTATCATATCTACTGGGTGTGAACAAACTTCCTCCTCATCAATGTGCTTAACAATTGTTGAGTAAAGGTATCAGTTAAAAACGATAAGACTAGAAAACAGTTAAGATATTTGTTTTTTGGTCTTGCATCTGACTTATCCAGGTTTAATCCCAGGTACCATGAGGACCCTGAACAAACAGTTTGAAGCTGTTTATATTCCTGAGGAATACGAATGCCCTTGAGCTACACTGGCACATGATAGGGTCAAATGGAGATGTTACTGGCACCTGCTCGAGCAAATCGGTGAATAATGGGATGTCACGTGATCAAGTGACCATGAGGATTGATCCTTTAGAACAGTGCTAAAATAGCAACTAAGTACCATTAGATGAAGCTCATAAATGCCCCTCCCTCCAAAATAAATAAGTAAACAAATAAGTAAAGATAAAAAAAAACTGGAAATTAATTTGCCTATTCATTATACTGCATTTCTTATAAAATGCAGAAGACAATGACACACACAAGTATTTGTTGCATTTGTTTAATCTTTCCATACTTTTTTTTAATTTTTAATTATTTTTTTTTTGCTTTTTTTGTTTTTGGGTCACACTCGGCAATGCTCTGGGGTTTTTTCCTGGCTCTGCACTCCAGGAATTACTCCTGGCAGTGCTCAGGGGACCATATGGGACGCGGGGATCAAACCCGGGCCGGGCACAGGCCGGCCGCGTGCAAGGCAAACACCTTACCCGCTGGGCCATCCTCCTGCTCCTAATCTTTCCATACTTTTAAACCATACATCACATTTTATCATTCACTGTTAGTATTTTTGGTTCTTTGACAATACACAAAGAAGCTATAGATGCCTGAGTGCTATTTATCCTCTTACACTGCTTCTCTCAGGCTCATTTTCTAATAGGTCAGATTCTAATTTACCAAACTTACTGCATACAAATGGCACACATAAAGCAAAGTTCTTACTGTTAAAGCATGCCTTTTTTCTTTCTTATGAAAAGAGGCAAATATTTTCCTGTTAAAAAGTGAATTACCTAAAAGAAACCAGCACAATGGATATGGATGTTGGATTTTGTATCTTCATCCTAAAAAAGTCTCAATCAACACACAAACACACACACATTCATTCCTCAAATGGGTAACAAATTAATGACATCTACTTTAGTACTTTTATCCAGGATAGAACATTGAGCTATTAAAAAGTCATTCACAAGAAAATCAGTCCAAACCATTTTATTTAAATGAAGGAACACCCATACACAAATGACCACAAAACACAACTATCACTATCACTATCTTCCGTTCATCATCTATTTGCTAGAGCGGACACCAGTAATATCTCCATATGTCCTTTCTCATTCTAGTAGAACCCAAAGGCATCCACTTGCTCCAGGAACATAGAGAGCCCTCAAACCATTATATTAGGTCATGGGAATGACCTAATATAAATGTTACTGGTATTTGGCATATCAAATCGACACAGGCAGCTTTCCAGGCTTGCCGTGCGGGTGGCATACTCTTTGTAGTCACCTCTAAATAAAGCATTTATTGATGAACCAACGCTGCCGCTAAGCGCGCAAGCCAGGCTGTGATAGTCTATTCTGCTGGGTGGAGTTGTGACGAGAGGGAAGTCCAGATGTGGAAAACAGCGGCCCCCATGGATCCGGGGCGGGGGGTCTTCTGGCTTGTTGTGAGGCTCTGCTGGAGTGGCAGGCCAGGGCTAGAACCCGCCATGCCTCCCGGGCGCTCATGAGTGGCTGGGCACAGGGAGAGCAAGTAACAGCTCTGCCTCATGTCTGAGAGTCTCTGGTTCCAAAACACAACACAGTTTTAATTTTTTTAAGGACAACACTTGTGTCCCATAGATTTTTTGTGTACAAAATAAAATCAAAAGAAAAAGTTTCGAAGTTCTTTGAATAATACACAGGTATCACTGTGTTGTTGGTTGCAGCACTTTGTCATTTGTGTGGCAAATACATACTGAAGGATGACCTTGATTTTCATTGTAATGTGATGAATATGTATAATAAGCCATAAGATTCCATTATCACCTTTAAATTTTGCACTTGATAGAGGCTGGTGAGATAGTACAGCAGGCAGGGCACTAAGCTTGCACAAGGCCAGCCTGGATTCCATCCATAAAAACCCAATGTGGTCCTCTGTCCCACACTAAGAGTGATCCTTGATGCAGAGCAGGAGTAAGGCCTGACCACAAGTGGACATAACCAAGAAATATATATAATTATATACATATATATTCATATAAAGACATATATAATATGAGTTCATATATATATTTACATATAAATATATATTTCATAGCATACTAAGTTTAGTCATTATTTTTCATTAGTTTTCAAACATATATACACTAAGGCATATATTACATTAGACACATTATTTTTATTCTGCATTCTCATTTTCTATATGTATTCATAAATACTAAAGTACTATGAAGAGAATTAAAATTTAGAAACTCTAGGATTCATTTGTTTGACATATATCTTGTTCAACACTTTTGTCTTTTTGAATAACATAGTAACATAGTACTGTTCAATCAACTGTGAAGTCATTAAAGAAAACTCGGATATGAATATCTGTGGGTTTTAGCAACAGCAAATCTCTATACATGTGGTAAGCTTAATTATATGTAAACAGTGATGCACCCTGCTGCTCAGAATTTTCTAATTTCTGTTATATTTTGTCACAATTTTCTTTCTCTGTTTTTACAATAAAATAGTAGCTAGAATGCCTTGTAATTATTAACTAATATTATTTCACATGGATTCTTTATTTTACTATGTTATTCAAAAAGTCAGAAGTGTTGAACAAGATATATGTCAAACAAATGAATCAAGAGTTCTAAATTTTAATTCTCTCCATAGTACTTTAGTATATATGATATATGAATCTATGTAATGCATGCCTATATATATTTATATATGTATATATTTGTTATATAAACCTATACCACAGATTTAGAAATCATCAGAGGACATAGTAGCTATTGAATATATATGTACATATATACATATATATATATAACATATCTGAAGAAATATTTAGGAATAAGTTTACAATCTATTAAGAATAAAGTTGACAGAGACTGGCACACATCCAAAACAGCAAGAACAACCTGTGCTGGCGTGGATGTGGGGAAAAAAGGGACTCTGATCCACTGTTGGTGGGAGTGCAGACTGGTCCAGCCCTTTTGGAAAACAATATGGGCATTCCTCCGAAAACTAGATATTGAGCTCCCATTTGATCCAGCAATAGCACTCCTGGGAATATACCCGAGAGACCGAAAAACACAGAGTAGAAACACTATCTGTACTTCTTATTTATCTCTGCGCTATTCACTATAGGTAGAATCTGGAAACAACCTAAATGCCCGAGAACAGAGGACTGGCTAAAGAAACTGTGGTTCATCTACACTATGGAATACTATGCGGCTGTCAGAAAAGATAATATTATGAAATTTACCTGCAAATGGAGGGGACATGGAGACTATCATGCTGAGTGAAATTAGTCAGAAGGAAAAGGACAGATATAGAATGACTGCATTCATTAACCCGACATAAATAGATACCAGTGTTTTACTAAATGTGGGAAATGGTAATGGCAGATTAAAACTCACCATTGAATATACACAAAGAGACTTAAGTGATAAACTCTAATACCTGCAGGGCTAGCCACAATGTATAAAATAAGAGGGAGAGAGATGCAGAGACAGAGAGAGAGACAGAGAGAGAAAGAGAGGAAACTGGGGTACCTGCTATTAAGGCAGCATGGGGGGTGGGAGGGGTGGGGTACATTGGTGGTGGAAATGGGGACTGGTGGAAGGATGGGTGCTGGTATACTGTATTACCAAGAACCAATTATGAACACCTTTGTAATTGTATGTTTCACTGTGGTATAATAAAAAATTTAAAAAAGAATAAAGGTAAAAATAAGTGAAATTAGAGAGATATTTCCATACAGCCATTATTCAGTACAATTTTAGTATGTGTTCATTAAATATTATAAAGTATATATAAATAGGCAATGATTTTTTTTTTTGCTTTTGGGTCACACCGGGCGATGCTCAGGGGTTACTCCTGGCTCTGCACTCAGGAATTACTCCTGGCAGTGCTCGGGGGACCATATGGGATGCCGGGATCGAACCCTGGCCGGCACAGGCTGGTCGCATGCAAGGCAAACGCCCTACCCACTGGGCTATCGCTCTGGCCCAAAATAGGCAATAATTCTGAGTATTTAAACATGTTGGCTAATCCTTTAATTGATTTTTATTTTTCTGATTGACTTCTGACCCCTAAAAGAATCACCCCCTAATATTTTGGAGAAGACAGAGACTATTATTATCCTACAAATGGTTGCTATTTTAAATAGGAAACCATTTGATTTGTTGTTTTAGTTTCATTCAAATTGTTTTGATTTTACCATTTTTGGGATTGTGATAGTTTTGATTATTTTCTGCTTTAATTACTGAGAATTCTTGTCAAGTAACATTATGCATAATAAAGCTTTGACAAGTCAAGGAAAATATTAATTTGAATAATAAGCTCATTTGTATGTTATAAAATGTCACCTAGACATTTCATGAAATTTTTTTAAACAGCATACTATAGTCTTCATTTCTTGTTGTGAGGTTCTGCCGGGGTGGTGGGCCAAGGCTGGAACCCATCATGCCTCCCGACTGCCTCATGAACGGCTGGGCACAGGGAGAGCAAGGAACCGCTCTGCCCCTTGTCTGAGAGTCTCTGGACCAGCATACCTGGGCCGGATTGAGGAAGAAACTGCTCCAGGGTGGGTGTCGATGATCCGGGCTGTGATGGGCTGGTCGGCTGGGTGGAGTTCTGATGAGAGGGAAGTCCAATGTGGAAAATGGCGGTGCCCATGGAGTGGGTGGGGGTCGTCTGGCTTGTTGTGAGGTTCTGCCGGGGTGGTGGGCCCAAGGCTGGAACCCACCATGCCTCCCGACTGCCTCATGAACAGCTGGGCACAGGGAGAGCAAGGAACCGCTCTGCCCCATGTCTGAGATTCTCTGGACCAGCATACCTGGGCGGATTGAGGGAAGAAACTGCTCCAGGGTGGGTGTCGATGATCCGGGCTGTGATGGGCTGGTCGGCTGGAGTGGAGTTCTGATGAGAGGGAAGTCCAATGTGGGGAAAATGGCGGCGCCCATGGAGTGGGTGGGGGGGTCGTCTGGCTTGTTGTGAGGTTCTGCCGGGGTGGTGGGCCAAGGCTGGAACCCACCATGCCTCCGACTGCCTCATGAACGGCTGGGCACAGGGAGAGCAAGGAACCGCTCTGCCCCATGTCTGAGAGTCTCTGGACCAGCATACCTGGGCCGGATTGAGGAAGAAACTGCTTCAGGGTGGGTGTCGATGATCCGGGCTGTGATGGGATGGTCGGCTGGGTGGAGTTCTGATGAGAGGGAAGTCCAATGTGGAAAATGGCGGCGCCTATGGAGTGGGTGGGGGTCGTCTGGCTTGTTGTGAGGTTCTGCGGGGTGGTGGGCAATGACAGCACCAATGGTCACTTGAACTGTCACTCACAAACCATTAAGTAAGTGACACTCAATACTTTCAGGGGAAGAGTTGCAACAGTCTGGATTGTCAATTCACTGTATGGCTTGTAAATTTAGGGTTCCCCAAGCAAAACAAGAATCACTTAGGCACTGGAGGGAAGTGTTGTGATTAGTTTCAATAGTGACTGAAGCTATTTTATGTACAGAGGGCCAAACCAGCATAAGAGAGAGTGTCTCTTGTACTGCCCATAAATGATATCTACCCCTTCCATGTTAAAAGGTGGGATTGGCCAGGTGATGAAACACATACTTATGAAGTACAAAGAACACATCAAATATGCAATAGGGCGTATCATATTCTCATATGAGGTAACATAACAGACACAGTGAGTGAGGACTATTGATCTTTACATAACAAGATGTTAGAGATGGGGAAATTCTTTTCATATGTCACCAGGCAAGAGTGACAGGTTTTATTGGTTTTTTTCCACACAGTCTTATTGGGTTTCCTTTTGTTTTGAGCCCACTGTGTCTCCTACTCAGTAGGTGTCAATTTCAAGTCAGGAGCAGTGGTTTGCTAAAATGTTGCTTTCTCATTACTTTGTGCCCTTTGCATGCTTCTGTATTGGAGCTATGTGCTTTGATAGCTACAGGAAGACAGTTACGACTAATTAGAATCACGGACTTCTGCCATATTTCCCAAAGTAAATACCCCAATTGAAGCCGGAAGCCTGGGAAAGTTCAGAGAGAGCAGGCAGACTCCTGGAGAGACATACTCTCCATTTGACTCACTCATAACCACCCCTGTGGTCCTACAACTCCCCTTCACCCCCAATTCAGTTGGGTGTCTGATTATTGCGTTGATTTTTGTTTTGTTTTGTTTTTTACACATTGGATGCCTGAATTTATTTGTGAGATATAAAAAAAAATAGTATGGCACCAATATCCAAGCCAGGAAAAAAACATGGATCGGGAGGTCTTCTCAGTGGGTGGAATCTACTACAAGTGTGTGGGAGTCGGATGTTGGTAACAAAGAGCAGGAAACAGTGTTCTAATAATTTTTTGGAAATGATAAAACCAGCCTAGAACTGAGCATTGAGTGTAGGCATATACATGATAATCTCTAATTGTATGTATTGCAAGCCACAATCTGTAAAAAGAAGGAAAAGAGAGAGAGACAACGAGAGAGAGAGAGAGAGAGAGGGAGAAATAGAGAAAAGAGATAAAGTGTCTCCCATAGAGGGAGGCTGTGGGAGGGGGAGGGAATCGGGGACATTGGTGGTGGGAAATGGGCACTGGTGGAGGGATGGGTGATGGAACACTATGACTGAAACATCGCATGTTTGTGAATGTATATCTCATGGTGGTATAATAAAAATTTTTAAACTATATAAAAATAAAACAAACAAATAAATAATACCTCAATTGCCTTTAGATTAACTCTAATCCCTCACACCTCATAAAAGGAAGGTCCAATGTGGAACTGAATGGAACCAGAGAAATGACTACACTGGCTTTGACAGGGTACTGGTATCCTGCTCGTTTTTTTAAGTGCTAAGCTTTGCTCTGATCCAAAGAAAAAGAGCAAGGTCACAGAATGAGCTCTGTTTTTTTATCGAAAGATAAGTAATGGATTGATAGGAGGGTGAGGGGATAGGAAGGATCAATCTGGTGAGATGAATCCAGTCCGGGTTGAAAAGGTGGGATCTCCCCAGGAGAGGTCAACCTAATCCTGGGTGTAGAAAAATCTCTGTCTCTCTTACTATGTCTATACAAAAATGACTAGAAATATTATTTAAATAATTGTTTATTCCCCAAGATGAGGGAAAGTAATGTCTTGGGATTCCCACTAGTCACAGGGAACTGGGGCTGAGGCCATCTCCCCACCACACCTCCACCCAGGATGGCTTTTTGCACCTAGTGGGAGGAAACCATTCCTCACTTCTTTTTTGGGGAAATTTAGAGAAGCCTTTAGCTTCTCTAAATCCCTGCCCCCAGCCTTTGAGAAGCCCAGCCACTAGCCTTGTAAACCGTATAAAGATCTGGTAACTTTTAGGTGGTGGTGTGTGTGGAGTAATTTGGAGTGTGGCGTGTGAAGAATTAAAAAACTTAGATTTCATCTCACATGGTATAATGAAAATTTTTAAAAAATTTAAAAAACTTAGATTTTCAAAAACTGGTGGTCATGAATCTTTGTCCATTGGTTGGAGGGTATGGTGGCTGTCCTCAAATGTGGCCAGGGAAACTGACAGGCCCCACTACACTTGGACCTCTTAGCAACCCTGACAAGTTTCATAAGCTACACCTCTATTTTTTTAATCTTCCTTTTTCTGACTATTTTAAGATGATGATACTCTGGTCACCACCCCACCCCTGTCTTACTGGTAAATAACTCAGAGGGTTCCATTAGAGGAAAATTAAAATAACGGTAACAAGTAATACAGTTTTTATTAATTTCAATCCAAAAAAGTACTACTTAAATATGATATATTCTATGAATACAGAATATGAATTTAGTAACTTCTGTTAAGAATATAAATGTATAGAAAGTATGGTGGCAATATTGGATCTGGTCATTGCTTACTAATATGTTTTCTCTGCTTATTCTTTCTGTACCACTGGGAATTTCTCCTCCCAGTTAGTTGCACTATTTGACTACATTATTAAATAGTCAACCGGTTATTGTAATACAAAGTCATTCTGAGGAAATATTGAATGGCTCTATTTAGAGAACTTAGGAAAAAAATTCTTTTACTTTTTTGTGATAGTAAAAATCATAGACTACATAATAATGGTCTTATTGCCTTTTTGTTTCTTTTTTCAAGGGAAAATATAAAGAGTATATAAGTATAAAGAGTATATAAAGTAGGGAATACTTGCTATATTTTGTTTAGATTCGGGAGGGGGCCAGAATGATAGTACTGTGGGTAGGAAGCTTGCCTTCATGCAGCTGATCTGGGTGATCCCATAAAACCTATATTGTCCCTTGAACTTTCAGAGACTAAACTCAGCCAGAAGTAAGTCTTGGGCAATGTTTCCCCCCTCCAAGTCCCCCAAAAGAGGAGAGGACAGTGGACAAATTTTTTTAAATTATAAAAACAGATTAATTGAGATATATTATGCCTTAATTGGAAGTATTAAATAATATTCACACATGATTCATTTTCCTTTTCATGTAAAGAGTCAGTTAGGTAGTACAGTTAGTCTGGTCTTGCCTTGTATGAAGCCAATTTGGACTCTCCCCGCAATATATGCTACTCTAGCCCACCAGTAGTGATCCCTAAGCAAATAATCAGAAGAAAGCCCTGAGCACTTACAGGTGTGGTACCCCAACCAAAATAATAGTAATTCATAATGTTTAGTTGGTAGTTTTTTGTAGCTTATAATAATTTTTAATTAAAGTAACAACAGTGATATTATATTAGTTTTAGATTTGTAGACTTATAACTCAGTTTTAGAATTAAAGCATTATTCTTGCCACCAAAACTCTGTCACTCATTAGCATAAAATCTGCAGTTTTAAACAAATTTAAATAACTGTCCCCTTCATTATGCATTTACTGTTTTTGAGATCTAAGAGTTTATTTTTTTCATTTCTTCATCTAACACATATGAATAGTTATATGGAATTTTGTTTTGTTTAGCTTGTTTGACCACACCAGAGTTCTCAGGGGTTAACTCTTGACTCTTCCCTCAGTGATCACTCTTAGTGAACATATGGAGTGCCAGGGGACCATATGAAGGGCCAGGGATTGAATTCAGGTTGATCACTTGCAAGGCAAGCACCCTACTCACTGTACTCACGCCCTACCCGCTGCTCCAGCTCTTCCATTTTATGTTTATTTTCTAAAATTTACTCACAATGATTAACAAAGCTGTTGATAACAGAGTTTCGGGCATGCAGTTTTGCAGCTTCAAATACACCGCCAGGGTAGTGTCTCTTTACCATTGTCCCAAATTTCCCTGCCTCTACCCACTCTGCCATTTTAGAAAACTTTTTTTTTTAAACTCAGGTGTTGTAGCTTGGATCATTAATGTAGACTCTTATGGTACTGTATGCATAATTCTCTCACCTCTATGCCTTAGGCCAAGACACTGACCAAAGCATTGCTATCCATAGTGCACCTTCTCATTTCTCTCCTATGCTCCTTCTCTCCTTGGCATTCTCAGTTTTATAATGTAGGACTAAGGGGTTGTCATCATATGGTAGCATCATTCTCAAGCCATTATGTATAGCACAGAGAAGTGGAAGATCTGCTATTCACATCCTTCCTCCTCTGACTCATTTCACTTTACATGATACTCTATAGATCTACCTAGTTTTAGAAAACTGCATGAGTTCTTCTTTCACAGCTCTATAGTACTCAGTGCATAGGTAGATATACCACAACTTCTCTATTCATCTGCTGCTTGGCATGTGGGTCATTTTCATATTTTGGCTACTGTATTAAATGCTGAAATGAACACAGATATGCATTTATATTTTAAAATTGATGTTTTGTGTTTTAGATATAGATGACAAGAGGTGGAAAACACTGAGACCTTTAGAAGCTTTTACTCTTATTTTTTTGTTTTTTTATTTTTTTTGAGAATTCTCTATGTTGTTTTCCATAGGGAAACCATATGGAACCATATGTATATTTTCCATAGAAGCCATACATTTATGGTTATAAATCAGACAACATTCCCACTAGTGAGAAATGAATGTGCCCTTTTATACATAGCAGACAAGTTATAAAACCATCATCACTATGTGTTTTCAGATAATATTTTATTCTTAAATACTATAAACATTGACATTTACTCCTTTATTTTTACCACATCCAACTCGGGCAATTACATTTAGCTTCTACCTCAGTAGAACTGCTTTTCCTATTTATTTAATAGAAATGGAAACAAATAGTATGTACTGTTTTGTAGTTATATTTAATTTAATAAGTTTCAAGATTTATATATACTAGAAAGTGGGTAAGTGCTTTATTCTATCTTACTGAGAATATTATTTTTGAGTAGATGGATGATATGTGCTTATCTTCTTAATTATTGAAAATTAGAGTTGCTATTTTTAACTGTTATTAATAATGATTTGACAAATGTTTGTTTATATGGACATGCAGTTAAAATTAATTCCTAGTAAAATAATTGCCTGGTCACATATCTCTTAATTTAACATTTTGATGATTTGCCAAATTATTTTCTGTAGTGGCCATAGCATTTTACATTCTTGCCAAGAATGCTTGAGGTTTCCAATTTCTCCAGCTCCTCAGAGAGAACATGCTATTTTCTGACTTTTCAAATTGTAGTCAGCTATATAAAATGCTATCACATTGTGACTTTGGTTTATATTCCCCTATAACTTGTGAGACTATGAACAATTTTAGTGGTATAATTTTGACAGTTTAAAAATATTTTTAAATATTGATCTTGAAAAGTCATAAATTTATTTCAAATATTTGTCTCACTTCCAAATCCTTGTATCTCAGTATTTTTTTAAATATACAGCAATTGTAGAGAGAACAAATAGTTTACACAGGGATGAAGTAGTTTACACTTAGCCACACTGAATGATCAACATTTGAATTGTTTCAAAGAAATATCAATGACTACAAAGAAAAAAGATGATAAAGCAAGCAAGCAGTGGGTAACAAAATTAACTGAGAGAGAATCCAAGGTTAGTTAACGTCTATAAATTTGTCTTCATGAGCTTAACTTGAATTCATTGAATATGAGTTGTGATGATGGAGGGATAAGTGGTAAAGGCGACAGGTTTGTAAGAATGCAATCTGTAACTGTATCAGAGAAATTGTCTTCCAACTTCAGTTAATTAAATGTATTCATACTATCATTCATATTAAAATTCTATTTCAAAATTAGAATACATCTTGAAGATTAAAAATGATTTCATATTTTCATTTTGTTAAGTGTCCATGGATGCCAATTAATAATATTTATCTTTTGTCTGTCACTTTAACTGTGAACAATCTAAGAGAATCTGATTCATCAATTTATTGAAATCATTATTTAGATATATAATAAATGAGTTCCTGTAATGTTGACAAACAGGATACCAAACATTGAAAGAAAACCACAAAAATTATAAAATATAACATTTAGAAATATACAATTATTCTGAAATTTTGAAGTTATATTCCATCTCTTTTAATTAGTAATATGATCAGAGTACTCCATTCTTAGCAAAAAGACTTGTGACAGTGAATTTTATAAGTTCATTGAAACTTTTTTAGAAATGAAAAATGCAATATATGAGTATTTTTAGCTATCATTATAGTGAGTCTAAATTTACTTTCTCAATAGAAGAAAACAATGGATGATCTAAATAATTGAAGGTTGGAGGACTGAAATTACTTGAGTACACATTTGGTAACACAGCCAGTGGTTGTTAAATTAACTCTTCTGTTGTAAGTTACTAGCTTATCTTTACAAAATGAGAAGGGTAGTATCTAGTAACCTATATATTATAATGATTGGGAAACAGACTAGCATAGCAACTTTGTGAAAGCTTTAGGAAGCAAATTGACTCTGATAAAGAGATCTAGAATATTTTGACCAGCAGAGGCTCTAAAAAATTGTTTTCACTCCTGAAATTATCATGGAATAATAAACCACCATGAACAGCTAAAGCAATCATTGGGAAAATGAAGATGGGCAGTATCACTTTTCCCAACTTCAAACTCTACTACTAACAGTAGACAATTAAAAACGACCTGGTATTTGTATACAGACATACCTGTAGACCTATGGAATAGAACTGCATATCATGACACACACTCAAATATATGATCGCTAATCTTAAATAAAGGAGCAAAAAAGACATTAATGGAGCAAAGAAAGCCCCTTCAACAAGTGGTACTGGGAAAGCGGGATAGCTACATGTAAAAGAAATTAACTTAAATCTCTTTCTAACACCATACACAAAAGTCAAGATCAAAATAGATTAAAGATTTCAACATCAGACATGAATCTATAAGATACATCAAAGAAAACATAAGAAAATGCTCTACAACATCAAAGCTAAAGATATCTTCAAAGACAAAACACCACTGACAAAGCAAATGGAAACAAAGATAAACATATCAAATTATATGAAACTAAAAAACTCTGGACCCTCGATAGAAACGGTGACCAAGATACAAAGACATCACAGAAAATAATATTCACCCAAAGCCCATTTGATAAAGGGTTAATATCCAGGATATATGAGGCACTGGTAGAATTTTACTAAAAGAAAACAGCCAATGCCATCAAAAAAACTGGGGAGAAAAGAAATGAACAGAAACTTCCAAAAGAAGAAATTTGAATGGTCAAAAGGCATATGAAAATTTTTCTTCATCATTAATCTTTAGGAAGATGCATATCAAAACAAAAATGAGGTATCATCTCACACCGTAGAGACTGGCACACATCCAGAAAAGCAAGAACAACCAGTGCTAGCATGGATGCAGGGATAAAGGGACTCTTATCCTCTGTTGGTTGAACTGGTCCAGTCCTTCAGGAAAACAATATGGACATTTCTCCAAATATTTGATATTGAGCTCCCATTTTCCACAGCAATAACTCTCCTGGAAATACTGTGGAGATCCACAACACACAGCAGAAACACTCTCCTGTATTTCTATGTTCAAAGCAGCACTATTCACAATAGTATATGGAAACAACCTGACCCAAAAAACAGGGGTTGACTAAGAAACAATGGTACATCTACACAATGGGATATTATGCAGCTGTTAGAAAAAACAGTCATGAAATTTACCTGCAAATGGATGGACATGGAGATTATCACGCTAAGTGAAATTAGTCAGAAGGAAAAGGACAGATATAGAACGACTGCATTCATTAGTGGGATATAAATATACATCTCGTGTTCTAGTAATTGTGGTAAATGGTAATGGCAAGTTTCATC
>JAJIBD010030806.1:0-18913 GCA_021461705.1 Cryptotis parvus
ACAACTACAATGATCATTATGTTGTACCAGATGTGAAAAGATCCTGGGAAGGACCTGTCCCAGCTCTACTTTAGTATCCAAGACTCTTACGTGGCTGCACACTGTTCTTCCTATGTCAGACCATCCACCATCCAGGGCCCACAGGTCAGAGCCCTGGGAGATTGTAGGCTAAACCTATCTCTGTGCCGCATAATGCAGCTGGGCACCTCAGCCACACCTGCAACACCTCGGGCCCAGGATTAAATGCGGCTTTTGGTGATTTTATAGCTATTTATTATTGTGAATTTGGGTTTGGCTAAAAAAAATGTAACTTTTTTGTGGATTTTATGATAGCATACAGTGTATGTACTTTCCCCTCACCAAGTCTGTCCAGGTTATAGGAGAGAAAAATTATCTATTTGATCATCTTTCTTTATTCCCATAAATTTTGCATATTAATTCAGGGACATTGACTATGAAAAATCTAATTGACTGGTGGTACTTTACCTCTGGGAAGTAATTCCCTGGAAATTTCTAAGGAACCTCACCCAAGTGACATTGTGCTGGTACCTGGAGTTCCTTTAGCAATGTGCCTTACAGACAGGCGTGCTCTCCCTGCTCATTCCTTTTTCTAGAGCCAGTGGGAGAAATAGATTTTCAAGGAGACTCAGTTCTACACCACTGGGGTCGGGTAAGGTCACTTGATGTGCGATGGAAGGATAAAATTTGCCTTTTCCTCTACCAGGTCCAATAATGCCCCAAACTACCTAAACATTCTGATTTCAATAAATAAAATAAAATATTAAGAACTATACCTAATTCAGCATTAAGGTATTCAAAATCTCAGAGTGCGGTTTATATAGCTATACCCATATGAAAACAACCTATGCCCCTGTGTTTATGCATATTCAGACTTAAGATGGGCTTATGCATATTTCAGACTTAAATTAAAAACCTTTCAGATATATGAAGGAACTTGCTGTGTGTGTTTTCTGAAGAAAGAAAAGAAAACCTGCAAGTCTATTCATCAAATCATATGGAAAAATTGCGTGTAACAGTCATTTCTTAGGCACAGAAAATGTAATTTGAAAAGGTCCCTTGACCCTACAATAATTCTAAGGTGTTTATCCCCTTTAATTTAAATGTCTTTTTTTTTGTAGTTTTGTTAGATAAATAGTGGTAAACATGATTTGATCATGAAAGATACCTTCCATTTCTTTGCAATTAACCCAAGGAAAGACCTTTATTCATTTTGGAAATATATAAGACTCTAGCTGACAAACAAGGTTTAATGGCTTTAGAATTAAGAATGAATAATGATTTAAAAACACCTTCCCATATTTGTAGTTGCCTTTCTTTATGATTTACAAATAACGAATTCGAAAAGTTCATTGCTTGATATTTCCACGACTATTTAACGACATATTTTAAGCACTCACACACATATGCAAACAAATAGACACATATTATATCCGGTGTTAGTATCAAGAGATTTTTAAGAACCATGACATGTAAATAGTAGAAGCACATTTTTTCAAAATAACTGGAATCAAGTCACATTCACAATATTTATTTTTATAAGGACTTAAACAACAATTAATTCTGAATATTCATGTATATATAATAATGATAGAAACTAATGCAGTTTTAAAAATATATCCATGCATTCTCCTAATTATAAGACTGAAATTATCTCTTTTATTACTTGTTGACCTAAGAGCTAAAATTTGATGACAGCTTATGATTATTAAATGATTATATTTCCCCAGAAATTTAATTTATTATAAATATAACATAAATTTATTGCATAATAACACCAATTTTTCACTAAATAATTCATTAATCAATTCAATAAAATGTAATTAAGCATCTACTATGTGGCAGCCAGTTACTGTACCCTGACATTGGAGTTAAATGCAGAAAGGAAACACCTTTACCACATCTCAGATGATTCTAACGTGGGGGCAGAGCTAGAATGCTAAAACCAATAAGGAGAATCTTCATATCCTTCCATATGTAGTCTGAAGGACATGTATTAAATAAAAACCCACTTAAAGTCAATTTCCTTTAAGGACTTATTGGAATCAATTTTGGCGCTAATCTAATGCACAGAAGTATTAATTTAAATAATTTTATATTTTAAATCATATAAATGGGACACTGATGCAACTTTTTGGGATAGCTACATTAGTAAAGCTCATGCGAGTAAAATAATTGATATCAAGGTTTGGTGGTAGCAAGAAAAAATTGAGTTATTTAATAAGATAGAGCTTTAGTTTTGCAGATGGATATAATTATATGGCTGTATATTGGTGATAGATAATAATAATATTATTAATGTCTTGTTACCACTGAGTTCTGTATTTAAAAATGGTTAAGACAGTAAATTTTACATACTCATTTACTACAATACAGATAAGTAGACATTAACAAAGAGATTACTGTTTATGGCATTGAAGATGCTTTGTCCTATACCTTTAAGATTTTTTAGTGAGGTTTTCTTGTCACAGTGAATTAATACTTTATTCGATACTCTTCCCACCCCTGAATGCTATGAGTATTATTTTCTATTTTTTACTTTATTTAAACACTGTGATTTACAAAGTACAAGGATTTTACTAATACGGTTGCTATAAATATGTGTCGTCCACACCAATTTCACTCCCAGTGTGTTCCAACACCACCAAAGGACCCACTTATTACCACCACCCCCCCTCTCCATTGCTGCTCCCCCCTGGCTGGAACTAATTATATTAAACCATTACAGCTGTTGTATGGGATGTCATTGATAATATTACATGACTTTTTTTCTGGGTTGTTATGTGCAATTCCAGCCCATTTGTGTTCTTGCATTCCACTTTCTCAATTTCTAGAGTGTAACTGAAATCCGGCCCGAGCCTCCACTGCACCTATGGGCAGCATATTTTTTAATTTTTTTTATTATACCACCATGAGACATACAATTACGAAGTTGTTCATGGGTGGTTCTTGGTAATACAGTTTTCCAGCACCCATCCCTCCACCAGTGCCCCATTTCCACCAGCGTTCGCACTTCACCTCCCTCCATGGAGCCCCAAGGGCTGCCTCAATAACCAGGTACCCCATTTTCTCTCTTTCTCTCTCTGTCTCTCTCTCTCTGTCTCTGCATACTCTCTCCCTCTTATTTTCCACATTGTGGCTATCCCTGAATATTTGGGGAGTTTTACATCAACCTTGAAAAGACCTGCACATGTATATTCAATTTAAATTGTTTTTAATCTGCTTCATTACCATTCCCGCATTTGTTTCAAAACATTTCTCAGCTCATTTTTTGAACTTTCTCTTAAGCATACACTGTGAATATAACGATCTATTCTATATTGCTTGTTGGGCCAATTCTCTAACTATGGTTAAAGAATATATTCTTAGAAGTCAATGAGGGCAGTCAATAGCCCAGCAGATAGGCCGTTTGCCACTTGCACACAGCCAACCATGCAGGCAGCTTGGGTTCTATCCTAACGCATCCCATATGTTCGAGCACACATGGGAGACAATTCTAGTGCAGAGCCAGGAGAAACCCCTGAGAATTGCTGGGTGTGACCCAAAGCAAACAAAAAAGTCAATGAGAGGTTATTAAATCTCACAATGGACCTACTTTTTAATTTAGACCCACTAATATAAGAAATTACCCATATGTTCCCACAGAACCAATCGTCATGACCACTGCGCATATAGTGTATGCATACTTAACTCTATCAAATGTCATGGGATAAACACGCAGCAGCAGCTTGAGACCTGCAGGCTAGGAGATGATGCACCACCATTTTTTGTAGTGTGCACCACAGGGAAGGGCTCAGTAACCAGCTCGCTCTGTCTGTGTCTCTGGGTCATGACCATCAGTGCCAAAACCTATAGTGAGTTTAACCCGCGGCAACCTACATACCTGTATTTGAAATCAGCGGTTTCTGTCTTTGGCAGGGCTCTGATGAGCTGTGGACGTGGTCTTGAAAATGGCTGTGATTGTGTGGTGGAAGAAGCTTTTCTGGCTTCTGAGGCTTTATTAGGAGTAGGTGGGATACCCAGAACAATGTAAAAAGCTTTTACTAGTTCTCCCTGTGTTGGGCTGAACCTGAGGTGCCCACGAAGAAGGCAGAGGTGAGTTCCCTAGTAGTCCTGGCACACTCAATAAAGCTTCAGAGGCAGAAAAACTTCATGTGCCACAATGTCCATTTTCAAGGTCGGACTCCACAGCTTGTCAGAGGCCCACTCAAAGAAAAACCAATTTCAAGAGCCCATGTAGAAAACACAGCTGCACAGCTACGAAACTCAAATATCTTGGCAGGGCTGAGTCAGGGGACCCTCCCCCACTCCGTTCCCTCCCTGAAGACGCTGTGGTTGTGCCCGCCAAACCCCGCTTCCTGGACTGTGACCATTAAGAGTGAAACCGACCTCAGCTGTGTTCTGGTGTGCTTTTGGAGGAATAATTATATTTTAAAAGTAAAATTCTCAATAAACATGATTTTTCTACTGTGTGTGTACTTAATACTTAAGCAAAAATAGTAAATTTTAAAAGAAGGCAATGTGTTTGGTCAAATGAGAGTCCACTGCAGTGGCGTATCTTTGCACCATAAAACGCCAGAAGCATTCATGAAACTCAGACCAAGCTCTAAAAGTACAACACTTCATATCGGCGGCATGGCACCAGTCATTAGTTTACATCTTTTCTTTCTTCTTAGTGAAAAAAAAGATTTCTTGAGAAGTAAGCTCTTATGTCCTTCCACTTTTCTCCACAGGGTCCACCTTTATGTGTATTTAACTTTGTAATGCTTTGTGCACAGAGGTCAAGTTGCTTAAAATTCTTCTCTCTCAATTTGGATATTAAAAGATTGTCTTTATTTTCAATGTCTACTAACCAGTTGCTAATGGTGCACCATTCTCCTATACACATACCTGTTATTACAGCAGCTGCAGGTAGTTTTTCCCTACTATCTCTGCTGAAATAGGTACTGGTATCTACTCAAAGTGTCATGCAGAACTCTCCCAAGACAAGACCCCATGCTTACTTCCCTTCTGCTTTGTGAAACTGACTACTTCTGGTGTTTAAAAGTTCATCGGTTCAGAAAATCTTGAAGCCCTAACTCTCACTCATGATTATAACCTATCACTTAGCTACTGCAGGTGTGGAAACTGGAAAACTCTCTCGTCAGTAGTAGCAGTGGTGTACATTTAGATACAAAGGTATCAGTTAAAAGCGATAAGACTAGAAAACAGTTCGTGGAGGTGTTTGTTTTTAGTCTTGCATCGAGCTTATCCAGGTTTAGTGCCAGAACCATGAGGGACCCTGAACAAACAGTTTAGAAGCTGTTTATATTACTGAGGAATCACGAGATACCCTTTGAGCTACACTGGCCATGATAGGGTCAAATGGAATGTTACTGGCACCTGCTTTCGAGCAAATCGGTGAATAATGGGATGTCACGTGATCAGAAGAGTGACCATGAGGATTGATCCTTTAAAACAGTGCTTAAAATAGCAACTAAAGTACCATTAGATGAAGCTCAACAAATGCCTCCATAAAAATAAAATAGTGACAAATAAAATCAAAGACAAAAAACTGGAAATTAATTTGCCTATTCATTTATACTGCATTTCTTATAAAATGCAGAAGACAATGAAACACACACAAGTATTTGTTGCATTTGTTTAATCTTTTCCATACTTTTTTAATTTTTAATTATTTTTTTACTTTTGTTTTAGGTCACACACAGCAATGCTCTAAGGGTTTTCTGGCTCTGCACTCCAGAATTACTTCTGGCAGTGCTCAGGACCATATGGAGACCAGCCGGGGATCGAACCGGGCGGCACCAGGCCCGGCAGCGTGCAAAGGCAAACACCTTACCCGCTGGGCTATCCTCCTGCTCCTAAAATGCATACTTTTAAACCATACATCACATTTTATCATTACTGTTAGTATTTTTGGTTTCTTTGACATAATACGAAAGAAGCATATAGTGCTAAGTACTATTTATCCTCTTACACTGCTTCTCTCAGGCTCATTTTTCTAATAGGTCAGATTCTAATTTACCAAACTTACTGCATACGAATGGCACACATAAGCAAAGTTCTTGCTGTTAAAACATGCCTTTTTTCTTTCTTATGAAAAGAGGCAAAAATATTTTACTATTAAAAGTGAATTACTAAAGAAACCAGCACAATGGATATGGATGTTGGATTGTATCTTCATCCTAAAAAGTCTCAATCAACACACAAACACACACACACATTCATTCCTCAAATGGGTAACAAATTAATGACATCTACTTTAGTGCAAATACAGGATAGAACATTGAGCTATTAAAGTCATTCCACAAGAAAATCCAGTCCAAACCATTTATTTAAAATGAAGGAACACCCATACACCAAATAATACAAAACACAACTATCACTATCACTATCTTCCGTTCATCATCTATTTGCATCTGAGCGGAAGTACCAGTAACTATCCATATGTCCTGTCTCTTCTAGTAAAAACCCCAAAGGGCATCATGCTTACTACTAGAGACTTAGAGAGTACCCTCAAGCCACATCCATATTAGGTCATGGGAATGAACTAATATAAGATATTACTATTATTGGCATATCAAAATACGACACAGACAGCTTTCCGAAGGCTTGCCCTTGCATACGAGATCAACATACTCTTGTAGTCACCCTCCTAAATAAAGCATTTATTGATGAACCAGCTACCGCTAGCGACAACACTAAACCAAATTGTGATAGTCTAGCTGGAATTGGGTGTGATGAGAGGAAGTCAGATGTGGAAAACAAGCGGCCCCCATGGATCCGGGGCGGGAGGGTGCTCTCACCAGCTTGTTGTGAGGCTCTGCTGGAGTGGCAGGCCAGGGCTAGAACACGCCATGCCTCCGAGTGCTCATGAGTGGCTGAGCTGGGGAGAGCAAGTAATAGCTCTGCCTCATGTCTGGGAAATCTCTGGTTCCAAAAACACAAACACAGTTTTAATTTTTTTAAGGACAACACTTGTGTCCCATAGATTTTGTGTACAAAATAAAATCCAAAGAAAAGATTTCAGAAGTTCTTTTGAATAATACACGAGGCTATCACTTTCTGTATTATTAAAGTTATGCTTTTACATCATTTATTAGTAAGCAAATACATACTATGAGAGGATATTTTGATTTTTTCATTGTAATGTGATGAATATGTATAATAAGCCATAAGATTCCATTATCACCTTTTAAATTTTGCACTTGATAGAGGCTGGTGAGATAGTACAGCAGGCAGGGCACTAGCTTGCACAAGGCCAGCCTGGATTCCATCTCATAAAAATTTAATGTAGACGATGTATACCTAGAGTGATCCTTGATGCAGGCAGGGAGTAAGGCCTGACCACAAGTGGACATAACCAAGAAATATATATAATTATATACATATATATTCATATAAAGACATATATAATATGAGTTCATATATATATTTACATAAATATATATTTCATAGCATACTAGTTTAGTCATTTCTTTTTGTTTAGGTTTTCAAACATATAACTCAAACTTATATACAACTCAGTTATTTTATTCTTTGTATTCGCATTTCTCATTTTTCTATATGTATTCATAAATACTAAAGTACTATGTGAAGAGAGAATTAAAATTTAGAAACTCTAGGATTCATTTGTTTGACATATATCTTGTTCAACACTTTTGTCTTTTTGAATAACATAGTAACATAGTACACTATTCAATCAGCTCTTTTGAAATCATTAAAGAAAACTGTTTTTGAATATCTGTGGGTTTTAGCAGCTTAATGAAATCTCTATACATGTGGTAAAACTTGACTATCTCATATAATGTGGTGATGCACCCTCTTTCTCTGAATTTACTGTATTTCTATATTTTTGTCACAATTTTCTTTCTCTATTTTTTACAATAAAATAGTAGCTAGAATGCCTTGTAATTATTAACTAATATTATTTCACATGGATTCTTTTGTTTTACTATGTTACATTCAAAAGTCAGAAGTGTTGATCTGGAGTACTCTATCAGACAATGAATCAGGTTCTATTCGTTCTAACTATAAGTATTTTGTCTCTGCGATATACTGAATATATGTAATGCATGCCTATATATATTACCATGTAGCTACTTATACTATTTGTTATACCACTTCCCCTTACCTTTGAGATTTAGAAATCATCAGAGGACATAGTAAGCTATTGAATATATATGTACATATATATATATATATATAACATATCTGAAGAAATATTTAGAATAAGTTTGAATCTATTAAGAATAAAGGATGAAATTCGAAAACAGAGACCTTTTACATCCAAAACAGCAAAGAACAACCTGTGCTGGCGTGGATGCCAGAAAAGAGGACTCTGATCCACTGTTGGTGGAGAATACAGACTGGTCCAGCCCTTTTGGAAAACAATATGGGCATTCATAAATAAACTGAATATTGAGCTCCCATTTGATCCAGCAATGGCACTCCTGGGAATATACCCGAGAGACCGAAAAACACAGAGTAAAAACACTATACATGCAACCACACTATTTTATCTCTCAAATGTTCTACCTGCCACAGGTGGTGAATCTGGAAACAAATAAATGCCGAGAACAGAGGAACTATTGAAAGCTGTGGTTCATCTACACTTTACTTTGTGAGATACAACATATTGTCAGAAAAGATAATATTATGAGGGTACCTGCAAATGGAGGGACATGGAGACATTCATCTTTAGTGAAATTAGTCAGAAGGAAAGGACGAATATAGAATGAGCTGCATTCGAAATATCTGACATAAATAGATACCAATTGTTTTACTAAATGTGGGGAAATGGTAATGGCAGATTAAAACTCACCATTGAATATACACAAAGAAGACTTGAAATGACAAACTCTTAATACCTGCAGGGCTAGATCCAATGTGTATAAAATCAAGAGGAAGAGATACAGAGACAGAGAGAGGGAGACAGAGAGAGAAAGGGAAACTGGGGTACCTGCTAATGCAAGGCAACATGGGGGTGGGCGGGAGGGTGGGGGTACATTGGATGGTGAAATAGGACTGGTGGAAGGATGGGTGCTGGTATACTGTATTACCGAGAACCAATTATAGACTACCTTTGTAAATCTATGTTTCACTGTGGTATAATAAAAAATTTAAAGAATAAAGGTAAAAATAATAAAGTGAAATTAGAATATTTCATACAGCCATTATTCAGTACAATTTTTAATATGTGTTCGTAAATATTATAAAGTATATATAAATAGGCAATGATTTTTTATTTTTTTGCTTTTAGGTCTGCCGGCGATGCTCAGGGAATTTACTCCTGGCTCTGCACTCAGGATGATACTCCTGGCAATTGCTAGGACCATATGGATGTCTGAGATCGAACCTAGCGGCTGGGCTAGCCGCAATACAAAACAAGCGCCCTACCCACTGGGCTATGGCTCTGGCTAAAGGCAGGCAATAATTCTGAGGATGTTTTACTTATGTTGGCTAATCCCTTTTGGTGATTTTATTTTTCTGATTGACTTCCTGACCCCTAAAAAGAATCACCTAATATTTTGGAGAAGACAAGAGACTATTATTATCCACAAATGGTTGCTATTTTAAATGAAACCATTTGATTCGATGACACAGTTTCATTCAAATTGTTTTGATTTTACCATTTTGGGATTGTGATAGTTTTTATTATTTTCTGCTTGCTTTAATTACTGAGAATTCTTGTCAAGTAACATTATGCATAATAAAGCTTTGACAAGTCAAGGAAAATATTAATTTGAATAATAAGCTCATTTGTATGTTATAAAATGTCACCCTAGACATTTCATGAAATTACAAGCAGCATACTATAGTCTTCGTCTGGCTTGTTGTGGCAGGTTCTGGGTGGTGGGCCAAGGCTGGAACCCATCATGCCTCCCGAGCGCTGCCTCATGAGCGGCTGGGCACAGGGAGAGCGGAGGAGGTAACTCTGCACCATGTCTGAGAGTCTCTGGACCAGCATACTGGGCCGGATTGAGAAAAACTGCTCAGAATTGGGTGTTACGATGATCCGGGCTGTGATGGGCTGAGTCGACTGGGTGGAGTTCTGATGAGGAGGAAGTCAATGTGGAAAAATGGCGGTGCCATGGAGTAAGGTAAAGGGTAAGATCTGGCTTGTTGTGAGGTTCTGCGAGGGTGGTGGGCCAAGGCTGGAACCCACACCATGCCTCCCGACTGCCTCATGAACAACCAGGCACAGGGAGGCTGAGAACAGCTCTGCCCCATGTCTACCGAGATTCTCTGGACCGGCGCCACCTGGGCGGATTGAGGAAGAAACTGCTCAGAATTGGGTGTCGATGATCCGGGCTGTGATGGGCTGTGAGTCGACTGGAGTGGGATTCTGATGAAGGAGAAGTCCAATGTGGAAAATAGCGGCGCCATGGCTGCAGGTAGAGGGTGTCCTAAACCACGCTGTTCTTTGAGGACCCTACCGGGGTGGTGGGCCAGAGCTGGAGACCCTCGCCTCCCGACTGCCTCATGAGCGGCTGGGCACAGGAAGAGCAAAGAACGCTCTGCCCCATGTCTGAGTCTCTGGACCAGCATACCTGGGCGGATTGAGGAAAACCTTCCAGGGTGGGTGTCACCGATGAATCCGGGCTGTGTGATGGGATGTTCGGCTGGGTGGAGTTCTGATAAAGAGAGGAAGTCAATGTGGAAAATGGCCGGGCGCCTATGGAGTGAGTGAAGTCGTCTGGCTTATTTATGAGGTTCTGCCGGGGGTGTGAGCAATGACAGCACCAATGGTCGCAAGACACTGTCACTCTATTGGTGATTGACCAGTGACCTTTCAAACAACTGGGGAAGGATGGAACAGTCTGGTTATTCAGTTTTGGTGTCTTATAGCCTTATAAAATTTAAGGTTCCCCCCAATAAAACAAGAGTCACTTAGAGCACTGGAGGGGAAGTGTTGTGATTGAATTTCAATAGTGACTAGAAGCTATTTTATGTACAGAGGAGCCAAACCAGCATAAGAGAGTGTCTCTTGTACTGCCCATAAATGATATCTACCCCTTCCATGTTAAAGGTGGGAGTTTATTGGTGATGGTTAACATACTTATGATACAAAGAACACATCAAATATGCAATGAGCGTATCATATTCTCATAGGGGGTAACATAACAGACACAGTGAGTGAGGACTATTGATCTTTACATAACAAGATGTGTTAGAGATGGAAATTCTTTCCATATGTCACCAGGCAAAGAGTGACAGGTTTTATTAGTTTTTTTCCACACAGTCTTGTTGGGTTTCCTTTGTTTTGGAGAGGCACTCACTGTATCTCCTACTCAGTAGGTCAATTTCAAGTCAGGAGCAGTGGTTTGCTAAAAGTATTTGCTTTTCTCATTACTTTGTGCCCGCTTTTGCATGCTTCTGTATTGGAGCTATGTATTACTTTTGATAGCTACAGGAAAACGATTCCGACTAATTAGAATCCGCAGGACTTCTGCCATATTTCCTAAAAATAAAATATCTCAATTGAAGCCGGAAGCGCAAGGAAAGTTCAGAGAGAGACAGGCAGACTCCTGGAGAACATACTCTACATTTGACTCACTCTTAACCACCCTGTGGTACTAACTCCCTTCACACCCCCAATTCAGTTGGGTGTCTACAGTGTGCGTTGATTTTTTGTTTTGTTTTGTTTTTTTACATTGGATGCCTGAATTTATTTGTGAGACCATAAAAAAAAATAGTATGGCACCAATATCAAACCAGGAAAAACATGGATCAGCCCCTGTCAGTGGAATCTACCCCCCCTCTGTCCCATCCGATCGGTGACAAAATGCAGACGTTCTATCTGTTTTTTTGGAAATGAAATGAAACCAGCCTAGAGCAGGCATTGAGTGTAGGCATATACATGATAATCTCTAATTGTATGTATTGCAAGCCACAATCTGTCCCAGAAGGAAAAGAGAGAGAGACAACGAGAGAGAGAGAGAGAGAGAGGAGAAATAAAGAAAGAGATAAAGTGTCTCCCCATAGAGGGAGGCTGTGGGAGAAGAGGGAGGGAATCGGGGACATTGGTGGTGAGAAAATGGGCACTGGTGGAGGATGGGTGATGGAACACCTTGACTGAAACATCGCATGTTTGTGAATGTATATCTCATGGTGGTGAAATAAAAATTTTAAAACTATATAAAAATAAAACAAACAAATAAATAATACCTCTTGCCTTTAAGATTAACTCTAATCTCACACCTCATAAAGGAAGGTCAATGTGGAACTGGAATTATGGATCTTGGAAGAAATGAGCTACACTGGCGACAGAATTTTCAGTATCTAACTTTCGTTTTTAAGTGTTAAGCTTTGCTCTGATCAAAAGAAAAAAGAGCAAGGTCTGAAATAAACTCTACATTTTTATCGAAAGATGAGTAATGGATTGATAAGGAGGGTGAGGGGATAGGAAGGATCAATCTGGTGAGATGAATCAGTCTAGGTTAAAGGTAGGATACTCCCAGGGAGAGGTCAACCTAATCCCTGGAGTAGAAAAATCTCTGTCTCTCTTACTATGTCTATACAAAAATGACTAGAAATATTATTTAAATAATTGTTTATTCCCCAAGATGAGGAAAAGTAATGTCTTGGGATTCCCACTAGTCACAGGGGGAACTGGGGCTAGAGGCCATCTCCACCACACCTCCACAGGATGGCTTTTGCACCTAGTGGGGAGGAAACCATTCCTCATGCTTTTGAGAAATTTAAGAAGCGCGGCATATAAATCCCTGCCCCAACCTTTTGAAGCCCAGCCACTAGCCTTGTAAAACTGTATAAAAGGATGCAGGTAACTTTTAGGTGGTGTTGGTGTGTGTGTGGAGTAATTTGGAATTGTGAGCGTGTGAAGAATTAAAAAACTTAGATTTCATCTCACATGGTATAATGAAAATTTTTTAAAAAATTTAAAAAACTTAGATTTTCAAAACTGGTAGTCATGAAGATCTTTGTCCATTGGTTGGAGGGTATGGTGGCTGTCCTCAAATGTGGCCAGAAACAGACAGACCCACCCACATAGACCTCTTAAAACCCTGACAAGTTTCGCCAAGCTACACCTCTATTTTTTTTAATCTTCCTTTTTCTGACTATTTTTAAGATGATGATACTCTGGTCACCACCCCACCCCCTGTCTTACTACAGTAAATAACTCAGAGGGTTCCATTAGAGGAAAAATTAAAATAACGGAGGTAACAGTGACATTTAGTTTTTTTAATAATTTCAATCAAAATTACTACTTAAATATAATTATATTCTATGAATACAAGAATATGAGATTAGTAACTTCTGTTAAGAGGCAAATGTATAGAGAATATGGTGGCAATATTGGATCTGGTCATTGCTTACTAATATGTTTTCTCTGCTTATTCTTTCTGTACCACTGGGATTTCTATAAGTTAGTTGCACTATTTGAGCTGACATTATTAAATAGTCAGCGAGTTACATTGCTCAATAAAAGTCATTCTGAGGAAATATTGAGATGGCTCTGACTAGAAGACTTGGAAAAAAATTCTTTACTTTTTGTGATAGTAAAAATCATAGACTATTCATAATAATGGTCTTATTGTACTTTTTGTTTCTTTTCAAGGAAAATATAAAGTATATAAGTATAAAAAGTATATAGTAGGGAATACCGCTATATTTTGTTTAGATTCGGGAGGGCCAGAATGATAGTACTGTGGGTAGGAAGCTTGCCTTTCATGCCCTGATCCTATGGGTGATCCCATGTAAGAGCCTATATTGTCCTTGAACTTTCCAGGACTAAACTCAGCCAGAAGTAAAGTCTTGGAGGGCATGTTTACTATGCCTCCGAGTCCTTTAGAAAGAGGAGAGGACAGTGGACAAATTTTTAAAATTAAAAACAGATTAGTGAGATATAGTATGCCTTAATTAGTATTAAATAATATTCACACATGATTCATTTTCCTTTTCATGTAAAGAGTCAGTTAGGTAGTACAGTTGATCAGGTCTTGCCTTGTATAAGGAGAGGTAATTGGACCCTCTCCCGACAATATATGCTACTCTAGCCCACCAGTAGTGATCCCTAAGCAAATAATCCAGAAAGCCTGAGTACTTACAGGTGTGGTACCCCAACCAAAATAATGGTATTCATAATGTTTGGTTGGTAGTTTTTGTAGCTTATAATAATTTTTAATTAAAGTAACAACAGTGATATTATATTAGTTTTTAGATTTGTAGACTTATAGCTCAGTTTTAAAAATTAAAGCATTATTCTTGCCACCAAAACTCTGTCACTCATTAGCATAAAATCCTGCAGTTTTAAACAAATTTAAATAACTGTCCCCTTCATTATGCATTTACTGTTTTTGAGATCTTAGAGTTTATTTTTTCATTTCTTCATCTAACACATATGAATAGTTATATGGAATTTTGTTTTTGTTTAGCTTGTTTTGACCACACCAGAGTTCTCAGAGGTTAACTCTTGACTCTTCCCTCAGGTAGTCTACTCCTACTAGTGAACATATGGAGTACTCAGGGGGACCATATGAAGGGCCGAGTTGATTCAGGTTGATACTTGCAAAGGCAAGCACCCTACTCACCTCCACTTCCCGCTGCTCCAGCTCTTCCATTTATGTTTATTTTCTGAAGGTACTCACAATGATTAACAGCTGTTGATAACAGAGTTTCGGGCAGTTTGCAGCTTCAAAATACACCGCCAAAGGGTAGTGTATCTTTTACCATTGTCCCAAATTTCCCTGCCTCTACCCACTCTGCCATTTTTAGAAAACTTTTTAAACTCAGGTATTTGTAGCTTGGATCAGTAATGTAGACTCTTATGGTACTGTATGCATAATTCTCTCACCTCTATGCCTTGAGGCCAAGACACTGACCAAAGCATTGCTATCCATAGTGCACCTTCTCATTTCTACTATGCTCCCATTCTCTCCCTTGGCATTCTCAGTTTTATAATGTAGGACTAAGGGGTTGTCATCATATGGTAGCATCTGTTCTCAAGCCATTATGTATAGCACAGAGGAAATTGGAAGATCTGCTATTCACATCCTTCCTCCTCTGACTCATTTCACTTCACATGATACTCCTCTGAATAACTAGTTTTAGAAACTGCATGAGTTCTTCTTTGCGCTCTGAGAACGAGCATGTTAGATCTTCTACCTGCCCTGGCTTCTCTATTCATCTGCTGTTGGCATGTGGGTCCATTTTCATTGGGCTGTATTAAATGCTGAAATGAACACAGATATGCATTATATTTTAAAATTGATGTTTTGTGTTTGTTTCATCTCAGATGACAAAGGAGGTAGAAAACACTGAGACCTTTAGAAGCTTTTACTCTTATTTTTTTGTTTTTATTTTTTTGAGAGAATTCTCTCTATGTTGTTTTCCATAGAGAAACCATATGGAGGCTCATATATATATTTTCCATAGAAGAAGCCATACATTATAGTTACAAATCAGACAAGCATTCCCACTAGTGAAATAGATGTACGCCTTTTATACATAGCAAGACAAGTTATAAAATATCATACTATATAATGGTGTCTTTTCAAGATGTCTATTATTTTTAGCTGTTAAATACTATAAACATTGACATTTACTCCTTTTATTTTTTACCACATACAACTCGGCAATTACATTTGGCTTCCTCTAGTGAACTCCCCAACCTATTTCTGACCCAGAAATGGAACAATATATTCTTACTGTTTTGTAGTTATATTTAATTTAATAAGTTTCAAGATTTATATATACTAGAAGTGGTAAAGTGCTTTATTCTATCTTACTGAGAATATTATTTTTTGAGTAGATGGATGATATGTGCTTATCTTCTTAATTATTAAGAAAATTAGGTTGCCCTTTTCAACTGGTATTAATAATGATTTGACAAATGTTTGTTTATATATGGACATGCAGTTAAAATTAATTCTAAATAAAATAATTGCCTGGTCACATATCTCTTAATTTAACATTTTGATGATTTGCCAAATTATTTTTCTGCTTAGTGGCCATAGCATTTTACATTCTTGCCAAGAATGCTTGAGGTTTCAATTTCTCCAGCTCCTCAAGAGAACATGCTATTTTCTGACTTTTCAAATTGTAGTCAGCTATATAATGCTATCACATTGTGACTTTTTGGTTTATATTCCTTATAACTTGTGAGACTATGAACAATTTTAGTGGTATAATTTTGACAGTTTAAAATATTTTTAAATATTGATCTTGAAAAGTCATAAAATTTATTTTCAAATATTTGTCTCACTTCCAAATCCCTTAACCATCAGTATTTTTAAATATACAACCAATTGTAGAGAGAACAAATGGATTTACACAGGGATGAAGTAGTTTACACTTAGCTCCACTGGATGATCAACATTTGAATTGTTTACAAGAAATATCAATGACTACAAAGAAAAAGATGATAAAGCAAGCAAGCAGTGGGTAACAAAATTAACTGAGAGAGAATCCAAGGTTGGTCCAACGTCTATAAATTTGGCTTCTTCCTTGAGCTTAGCATGATTCTCATGAAGTGAATACTTGATTGATGATGGAGGATAAGTGTGATAAGCGCGTCAGGTTTGCTTAAAGATGCAATCTGTAACTGTATCAGAGAATTGTCTTACCAACTTCAGTTAATTAAAATGTATTCCTTTATCATTCATATTAAAAATTCTATTTTTCCATTAGGAGGCACATCTCTGAAGATTAAAAATGATTTCTTCATTTTTGTTAAAAAGTGTCCATGGATGCCAATTAATAATATTTATCTTTTGTCACCACATCACTTTAACTGTGAAACAATCTAAGAGGAATCTGATTCATCAATTTAGTGAAATATTATTTAGATATATAATAAAATGAGTTCCTGTAATGTTGACAAACAGGATACCAAACATTTTTTGAAAACCACAAAAATTATAAAAATATAACATTTAGAAATATACAATTATTCTGAAATTTGAGTTATATTCCATCTCTTTAATTTAATAATATGATCAGAGTACTCCGTCTTCTTTTTAAAAGACTTATGTGACAGTGAATTTTATAAGTTCATTGAAACTTTTTAGAAATAAAAATACAATATGAAATCCCATTTTTAGCTATCATTATAGTGAGTCTAAATTTACTTTCTCAATAGAAGAAAACAATGGATGATCTAAATAATTGAAGGCTAGAGTACTTGAGTACCGCATTGGTAACTTATAGCCAGTGGTTGTTAAATTAACTCTTCTGTTGGCAAGTTACTAGCTTATCTTTACAAATGAAGGGAGTAGTATCTGGTAACCTATATATTATAATGATTGGGAAAACAGATTACAGCACTAATAACTTGCAGACCTTTAGGAAACAAATTGAGCTCTGATGAAGAGATGTAGAATATTTTGACCAGCAGAGGCTCTAAAAATTGTTTTCACTCCTGAAATTATCAGCTGGAATAATAAAACCACCATGAACAGCTAAAGCAATCATTGGGAAAATGAAGATGGAGCAGTATCCACTTTTCCCAACTTCAAAACTCTACTACCCAAGCAGTAGTAATTAAAAATGACCACAGTATTTGTATACAGACATACCTGTATAGACCTATGGAGATAGAACTGCATATCATGACACACACTCCAAATATACTTGGATACAGAAAAAAATTTTTTTTTGCAAATCTCCAAAAATAAAGGGCAAGAGACATTAGAGGTAAGACAAAAGCCCCTTCAACAAAGTGGTACTGGGGAAAGCGGGATAGCTACATGTAAAGAAATTAACTTAAAATCTCTTTCTAACACCATACGCAAAAGTCAGATCAAAATAGATTAAAGATTTCAACATCAGACATGAATCTATAAGATACATCAAAAAACATGAAAATGCTCTACAACATGTGAAGCTAAAGATATCTTCAAAGACAAAACACCACTGACAAAGCAAATGAAACAAAGATAAACATATCTTAAATTATGAAACTAAACCCTCTGGACCTCGATAGAAACGGTGACCAAGATACAAAGACATCACGAAAATAATATTCACCCAAAGCCATTTGATGAGGTTAATATCCAGGACTATATGAGGCACTGGTACTAGAACTTTACTAAAAGAAAACAAGTAATGCCATCAAAAACTGGGGAGAAGAAATGAACAGAAAACTTCCAAAAGAAGAAATTTGAATGGTCCAAAAGGCATATAGAAAAATTTTTCTTCATCATTAATCTTTAGGAAGATGCATATCAAAACAACAATGGTATCATCTCACGCATGAGACTGGACCACATACAGACAAGCAAGAACCAGTGCTTCTTATGGATGCAGGGATAAGACTCTTACATCACTCTGTTGATTGTGAACTGGTACAATCCTTCAGGAAAACAATATGGACATTCTCCAAATATTTGATATTGAGCTCCCATTTTACACACCAATAACTCTCCTGGGAATATGTGGAGATCTTTAAACACACAGCAGAAACACTTTCTGTATTTCATGTTACCGGCAGCACTATTCACCAATAGCCAGTATATGGAAACAACCTGACCCAAAAACAGGGGTTGTGTGAGAAACAATGATACATCTACAATGGGATATTAATACAGCTGTTGAAAAAAACCAGTCACTGAAATTTACCTGCAAATGGATGGACATGGAATTTATCCCGCTAAGTGAAATTAGTCAGAAGGAAAAGGACGAGATATAAAGCGACTGCATTCATTAGTGGGATATAAATATACATCTGTGTTCTGGTAATTGTGGTAAATGGTAATGTGGGTTTGAAAATGGCTGCTTCAGCGGGACCTTAAGGCAATGGGCCAACACCCAAAATCCATAATGCCCTCCTCGGGATCCCATCGTCAGCTGTTCTCGGCGTGAGGCAGATTCCAGCCTCCCCAAGCGCTTGTGAAGCTCTGCATGCATTTTGAGCAGCTCCTGGGCCGGGGCC
>JAJIBD010030807.1:0-19428 GCA_021461705.1 Cryptotis parvus
AGCAGGGTACAAAATCAATACCCAAAAGTCAATGGCCTTCCTATACGCAAACAATGAAAGAGAAGAAAGGGACATTAAAGAAACTATCCCATTCACAGTTGCACCACAGAAAATCAAATACCTAGGGATCAGTTTGACAAAGAATGTAAAGGATCTCTACATAGAAAACTACAGAACATTACTTCAGGAAATAAAAGAGGAACTGAGGAAATGGAGACACATTCCCTGCTCATGAATTGGAAGGATTAACATTATCAAAATGGTAATACTCCCTAGAGCTTTATACAGATTCAATGCAGTCCCTATAAAGATACCCATGATGTTCTTCAAAGAAATTGAACAAATACTACTGAAATTTGTATGGAATAATAAACCCCACGAATAGCTAAAACAATCCTTGGGAAAAAAAGATGGGAAGTACCACTTTCCAGAACTTCAAACTACTACAAAGCAGCTGTAATTAAGACAGTGTGGTATTGGTATAGAGACAGACCCATAGACCTATTCTATGGAATAGAACTGAATATCCTGAAACACACTCTCAAATAGACAACCACTTAATTTTTGATAAAGGAGCAAAAGATATTAAGTGGAGCAAAGAAAGCCTCTTCAACAAATGGTGCTGGGAAAACTGGGCAGCTACATGTAAAAATATGAACTTAGACCTCCTTCTAATGCCACTCACAAAAGTTAGATCAAAACGGATTATAAACCTCAGCATCAGACATGAATCTATAAGGTACATCGAAGAAAACATAGGAAAGATGCTCTACGACATCGAAACTAAAAGCATCTTCAAAGATGAAACACCACTGACCAAGCAAATGGAAGCAAAGATAAACAAATAGGATTATATAAAATTGAAAAGCTTCTGCACCTCAAAAGAAACGGTGACCAAGATACAAAGACAATCCACTGAGTGGGAAAGAATATTCACCCAATACCCATCTGACAAGGGGTTAATATCCAGGATATATCAGGCACTGGTAGCACTTCACAAGAAAAAAAACAGCCAACCCGATCTAAAAGTGGGGAGAAAAAATGAACAGAAACTTCCAAAAGAAGTCTGAATGGCCAAGAGCCATATGACAAAGTGCTCTTCACCATTAATCATCAGGGAGATGCAAATCAAAACAACAACGCGCGTTCCATCTCACACTGCAGAGACTGGCACACATCCAAAACAGTAAGAACAACTGGTGCTGGCATGGATGCAGGGGGAAAAAGGGACTCTCATCCACTGCTGGTGGGAGTGCCGTTTGGTCCAACCCTTTTGGAAAACAATATGGACATTCCTCCGTAAACTAGATATTGATCCAGCATTTGATCTAGCAATACCACTTCTGGGAATATACCTTAGAGACCCAAAAACACATGGCAGAAACACTATCTGCACTTCTTATTCATCGCTGCGCTATTCACGATAACTAGAATCTGGAAACAACCTAAGTGCTCGAGAACAGAGGACTGGCTAAAGAAACTGTGGTACATCTACACTATGGAATACTATGCAGCTGTCAGAAAAGATGAAATTATGAAATTTACCTGCAAATGAATGGACATGGAGACTATCATGCTGAGTGAAATTAGTCAGAAGGAAAAGGACAGATATAGAATGACTGCATTCATTAGTGGGATATAAATAGATACCAGTGTTTTACTAAGTGTGGGAAATGGTAATGTCAGACTAGAACTCACCATTGAATATACACAAAG
The DNA here is from genome assembly GCA_021461705.1 of Cryptotis parvus. Classification (NCBI taxonomy): domain Eukaryota; kingdom Metazoa; phylum Chordata; class Mammalia; order Eulipotyphla; family Soricidae; genus Cryptotis; species Cryptotis parvus. The sequence goes on from JAJIBD010030807.1 coordinate 1,717, forward strand.
AGACTTAAATGATAAACTCTATCTTCAGGGCTAGCCATAATGTGTAAAAAAAGAGGGAGAGAGATGCAGAGACAGAGAGACACAGAGAGAGAAAGAGAGGGGTACCTGCTATTGAGGCAACCTGGGGGTTGGTGAGAGGGGTGTGTGGGTACACTGGTGGTGGGAATGGGGCACTGGTGGAGAGATGGGTGCTGGAATACTGTATTACCAAGAACCAATTATGAATACATTTGTAATTGTATGTCACACGGTGGTATAATAAAAAAAAACCGACTGTCTAAAACCCGGCTCTGGCACCCGCCCAGACATTTTACTGAAAATGACTAATACTTTTAACTCTCTTTATTGGGGTCCAAGATTCTTAAAAAAACAAGTTTTCTTTAGGATGAGTTCACTTGGGGCTGGTGAACTTGGAAGCTGCTGCTCAATGCAGAACTCTGCCAGGGTTTGCTGTTCTGACACCATTTCCGTGTGGTGAGTTAGACATGTTTCTAAGATTCAGAACTTGGAAACTCAACTTTCTCCAAGGAGTTCTTATAACACAGGAGTCTGTGGTTACCACTTGAGAGGATAAGGTTCCCTGCAATGGGGGTGGGGGGGGAGATGCAGAACCATCTTAGCAGGAGGGATTTCCCCCAGAGGTGACTCATCACCTCCTCAGCCATAGGATTCCCCAGGTCACTCAAGGACAGATCCCATATTTCTCTTGATCTGTGATTATCAGACTAGCAAAACCACTGGTATTATGGCCAAAGAGAAGGTAAACAAAGTAGACAGACTCTCTGACACCAATGATTTATTTTCTGATTTTGTTTTCACAAGTGGAAAAGTGACTACACATAAATAATGCTAATTTAGATAAAATTGTCAACTTCTGAGAGTGAAAATGGGCTAATAGGCGGGGAGAATGAGAAAAGGTCATTTGTTCAGTTATCCATGCAACAGGTGTCCAGAGAACATTTACTTGGTGCGAGGGATAATTCAAGGCAACACACATCCCACCTAAGTCTCAACCCTATGACTTCCTTATATTACTAAGGAGGAAACAAATGAACGAAAACCTTTAGGCTGTCACAGGGATCACAGAGAGAGATGAATTTGGAAGGCAAAATAGTTTCATGCATATTTCAGTTCCTCTTGCAAGAACCTTCTAGAAATGTTAATGAGTAGTGTGACTTTTTGATGTGGCAGTTTGTTTTTGACACTAATACAAGAGGGATTGAGTTCATTTTTTGTTTAGAGAATCTGGATCTGTCATACCTGAATGTATAATAAGAAAACATTTGATATTCCATTCTGTCCATTGAGACACTGTGTAAATGTGACTTCTGAGGGAAGCCCTGCTTAATATTTTCCCTTGATATTTTAAGATAAGTAGAAAGAAAAGTAGAAAGAGGGGACTTGCAGGTTAGACAACAAGGGTAAATATCTCCTTTCTATCATTTACCACCATTCTCCATTGTTTTTTAAGATCACTGAAATTCCTCATATAAAGTGTTCAACCTTTGGGAAGAGAAGTGAAATGCTCTGTGTCCACAAGATTAGTGACTGAACTTGGAGCAGTGGTGGTAGATGGGTTGTGGAGTAGCCTGAAGTCAGGCTGATGGAGAAATTTCCCTTCTAAATGAACTTCCAAAGTCTTAAAAATTTCTTTGAAGAGGAGGAGGGTGTGGGGGGAAAGAATTTCTTTGAAAAAGCTAAAACGCCACCAAATTTAGGATTTTTAGCACTGCCTTTAGTATGCATACTTATAATAACAAGGAACATAATATATCTAATAAACATATCATTATATATGCATATGGTTATATATAGAGAGAGAGATAGAGGGAGGGGAGAGAGTTAGAGATAGAGCCTACATAGCATCTTAACTTCATTCACAGATTTTGAAAAAAGCAGCTGAAGCTTGGGTAGAGAACTCCTGAATTGCATATTAAAATACACATGTCACAGAAGTGTTGGACAGAAATACATGTTTGTGCTTGGACTGCATATTCTAGGTACTCCAGGGACCTTGGGAGGAATTGAACTCACTGTTCCTGTGAGATGGAAACACACAAGCAACCCAGTTAGTGGGTGTGAACCACCCACAGGATTTGGGATTGATGTAATGGCGACAGAGAAGAAATGCTTCATCTTGGGAATAGCCCTCTCCAACCTCACAGCTTAGTACTTTCTCCTCCATCACAAAACAGGATAAAGGTTCATGGCCATGAAACTGCTGGGAAGAGCTTGGCCTCAAGACAGGAAAATCTTAGTAGATGTGTTTCTTTGCTGTAGAATTTTCTGCTGCTGCAGAAGGTCTGCATAGTGGAAGCATTGTCTAGTGGCCTAAGCCAGTGCCGCTCTAGAAACATGAATCATGGATCAGAGTAAATTACTACTGCATTAGAAGATACTTAACTCTCACTTTGGGCCCCTACCATCCTATGGGTCTAGGCTGCACACACACACACTATGCATCACTGTGCTGTCTGCAAGGACAAAAAGGAAACCCATATTTTATCTTTGCAGCACAGGATGAAAGCTCTTGTCATAAAATGACAGCATATTTCCACAAAATGATGTCTAGTTGCGGAGGCTGGATAAAAAGGTGGGCAACCATCTAGGCAGGCTATGGGAGGGGGAGGGAATTGGGGACATTGGTGGTGGGAAATGGGCACTGGTGGAGGGCGGGTGCTGGAACACTATGTGACTGAAACCTCCAAACATGAATAACGTTGTGATTGTATATCTCACGGTGGTATAATAAAATGTTTAATTAAAAAAAATAAAGCATTTTTGTTGACAACAAGGTACCATTAAAGCATTTTTTCAAGAATGGGAAAAAAAAGTGGGCAGGAAGAGCAGAAACACTTCCTGTTTTTGGGAAACTCAGGAAGAGTATTAAAACTCTGGTGTTCTACCATAGACAACTGCAGGCAGAGAGGTCAAGAATTTACATTTCTAGTTCTGCTCTATGTTTTTGGCATATCGAATACACCACAGGTAGCTTGCCAGGCTCTGCCGTGGCTCTGGGTTCATCCCATGGGGCCCAGTAACAATAATGGGCCCCATGGAATGAACAGTAACTTTAATGAACCTCATTCCCAATGAATGGAGACGTTACTGGTGCCTGCTCGAGCAAATCGATGAACAAGGGGAACACAAGTGACAAGTTCTGCTCTCAACGGGGAACACCATATCCCACCAGAGTCTGACCTCATTTGCCTACTGGCATGCCACCCCTAGCAATGATAACCTTTGCCAAATGACATACATTCATCCCATCAAAAGTAGAAAGATCAGCCTTGACATGTTCCTGTTTTCTCAGGTGCTCTCCCTCTTTTGTCTGTTTTCTATTTCATTGATTTCTGGTCATTCATATTATTTTCTTTTTTATTTATGTGGTGACTAACTAGCTCTTCTACTTCATAAAATAGAAGCCTAGAAGTAGCAGCAATTGTTTTTCAATTTTAGAAAAATTGGCTAATGTGATTATTCTAAAGCTATAAAATCCCCCTTCTAGACATTGGTTTAGCTACAGCCCAAAAATTTTGATAATGCTGTACTTTTTTTCTTCAACATTTGAAAATTCTTTTGTGATTTCTTCTTTGACCCATGGCTTATTTAAAAGTCTGTCCTTTAATACAAATATTTGATGATTTATAGGTATTTTTCTGTTACCTGTTCTAATTTTGTCAGAGAACAAACTATACGTTAACTCAGTTCTTTTACAACCGAGACTTAAACTTTGCTTCGGGACCACATTCCAGCAGTGCACAGGGTCTACTCCTGACTCTTTGCTCGGGGATCCCCTAGTGCTCAGGGACTGTATGTGGTGTTGGGGTCAGACTCAGGTTGACTGCATACAAAGCAAGTTCCCTATGTGGTATAGTCTCTAGGTCACTAACGTGAGATGTTTTTAGGCCAGCTTGCTTTATTTTGGTAAACATATCACATGCACTTGAGAAGGATTTGCATTGGGTAAAATATCCCATGAATACTGATTAATGAGAGGGGGATGTTGGACCCTTTTTTGAAATCCTGTTCTTTTTAAAGAAGTGGTATGTCTGACTGCTTGATTGTGTTGTAGTTCTAGAAATCAGATTAAAAAATTAGACTAGCAACACCTCTTTCATTGTTGTCCCTATAGAAAATACTAGAAAAGATTCTCTAGGACAGAATGGGTACTCCAGGATAATTCACTGAAAGTTAGCATGCCAGTGTGGGCCCTGAACCTTAAGAACCCGTCAGTGGACTGGTGGTTTCAGAAAGTCAGTTTTTATTAGTCTGGGGGTGAACTGAGAAAGAATTCTCTTACCTTTAGAAGTAATTAGGTTACCCTTATTGACCCTGAGTGACATGGGACTTGAAGAGATTTACACATCAGATTTCAAGCCTTCATCAGATGGTTAACCTTTGCTCAGGTTACACTTAACCTTCCCATGTTTAGGAGCACTATAAAGTTATGATTCATAATCACACCCTGGCCAGAAGTCCAGCCATCCTAGCCCTTTCTATATAGTGGGATCTAGGAGGAAACTCCTGGGCCTTCATCAGAAACGTGGCTAGAGCTGAAATAGGTAATCACATAGAGGGTCCCTTGGCAATGACATTTTGGTGAACTATGTGTCCCCAGCAGCAGACTAAGGATTTCAGTCCAGAACTCAAAGTCCCCTCAGGAGCCGGAATAAAAGCCTTGATTAAAATGAATAGATACTCCCTCTCTCCCCAACCCCGCCCCAAGCCTGCAACACAAAGTCCATTTTCCTTGACACTGCCTTAGCAAAGGACTCTCATTTGCACACTGGATGAATATCAGGACTAACTAGCTAACTCACCTCAGCCTGAAAATTCAGGGCCAGTGACCACCTGAAGAGTACATGTGACTGTCAAGAGCAGCTGGTGGCTGTCATCATGAGGGTGGGAGGATTTTATTGTCCACCTGTGCAGGGGCTCAAGCAGACTTTCACGAGTACTGATCTTTTTGGGGACTTCCCTGTAGGTCATGGCGGATCAAGTTAGGGGGTTGGTACCGTTCATTCTCTCTGTCGTGCCTACCCGTGCCTACTCTGTGCCTCCACACACACCTTGTCGGCAACAGAGCGAAGCCTGAGCATGCTGTAACTCATGCTGGCTTCCTCGGCCTTCATAGCAGCACTTAAAGGAAACACCTTGCTATGGACACTCTGGTATAAAGAATCTTGATTTTTTTCCACAGTGAAATGATAAAAGTTCTCTTTGTGAAAAAGAAAATTCAATTCCAGAGCCTATAGGTCCTCAACCACAATTCCTTACACAAAAATACGTAACTGGTACCAGAAGCCTCAGTTTGAGAAGCATCTAAGGAAGAAATTGTAGGGAAGAAGGGCAAGAGGTTGAAAAACAAGAAAGAGGTTGTGTCTGTGAGTATGGAAGTTTCTAAGCACTCACTTAAACTCGGGAGATGTTCCATCCAGCCACTTCCATTCGTTTTCATGTTCTGAGTCTGTGAGGCCAATCCAGTGGCTATCTCTCCCGATGATTTGTTTTTTATCCATTGCTGAAAATTCAGTGAGAGTGAGTTATTTTTCAAAGCAGAGGTTTAAGGTTGGCCGTGTGTGTGTAGGGAGGCCACACAGGTTATACTCAAAGGTTACTTCTGGTAGTGCTTGGAGAACCACACAGGATGCCAGGAATCCAACCTGGGCCAGCAGCATGTAGAGCAAGTACCCTACCCACTGTACTATCTCTCTGGCCCCTAAGGTTGATGTTTTTCTACTTGTAAACACACAAATCTTATTTCAGTGACTTGTCCTCCTCTGACTCTTCCAATGCAAATTCTCCTGGATCCAACCCCATATGCCACCCCTCCCTCCTAATTTCTAGAAACAGAAATAGTCATGGTTTTATTGAGTCCTCCCCTGAACAATTTCAGTGTCCAGCCCAAAATCTTTTCTTGGGTGGTGGGACAGGGGTGGGGCTGGGCCACACCGAACAATGCTCAGGATTTACTATTGACTCTACTCAGGAATTACTCCTGGTGGAGCCTGGGGTACCATATGGGATGTTGAGGTCAGCCACCTGTGCAAGTGCCCTACCCATAGTAGTATTTCTTTGGACCCAAAGAGTCTTTTTATGGATGTTGGGTGGTGCCAGGGATCAAAACAGGCCTTCATGCAACTAAGATAATTTGAGGTTGAGTTAGGATTGTTTTGAGACTCCTGAGCTTTAGAATATACAGACCTAACTGTTAAGCTCATGTCCAGTCAGTTACTATGGATAGCATGTTTTCAGGATTGTATCTGTTTTTTTGTTTGATTTTGGGGCCACACCTGGCAATGTTCAGGAGTTATTCGTGGCTCTGTATTCAGGAACTACTACTGGAGTAGTGCTCTGGGGATATGGGATACCATATGGGATATGGGATTGAACCAGGGTTCATGGTATGCAAGGCAAATGCCCTACCCACTGTATTATTGCTCTAGCCCATCACAGTTGTATCTATAGAAAATATATGGGGAAAGGAAGAAGACCCTGCAATCATCAAAAAGCATCTTTAAGTGTTAGAGTGGTGATAGTACAGCAGGTAGGGCACTCTTGCACATGGTCAACCTAGGTTCAATCCCTGACACTCCATATGGTAACCTGAGCCTGCCAGAAATAAACCCTGAGCACTTCTCTGTGTACCTTTCCCAAATATTTGGAGGGGCCAAATGATAGTACAGCTATAGCGGTTAGGGCATTTGCCTTGCACACAGCTGATCCAGGTTAAATCCTAGGTACTCCACATGGTCCCCTGAGAACTGCCAGATGTGATACCTGAACACAGAGCCAGGAGTAAGCCATGAACCTTCCTAGTGTGGCACAAAAATAAACAAAGTATTTGTCACAAGACACAAGATCTGTATTTAGTTTCAGTCTCCACCCTGCATTTGTTGTTGTTGTTGTTGAATAAATAATTTCAAGTTGCTGCTTCTCTCTTATCTCTAAAATAAGGGCAATGATACCATAAAGTGCTTCGGGTGATTTTGAGCTTTAAAAGTCCAATCAGTGTTCACCATCCTTATCACATGTGGGATCTTTCCCCATCATCTTCCAGATCTTGCTGAGGTAACAAGTTGGGTACTTTGTACCAGCAACTTCTCCTTGCTTCTCCTCTCCTTTTTTCCTTTCTTTCCTACTCTCTCAATAGCCACTGGGAGGAGCCATGCAGCCTCAGGCATAAGCCCATCTTCCAGGTGGCAACATCAGGCCATAATTCCCATGCCTTGATTACTTCCAGCTACTGGATACAGCTCAAATCTCCAAATGTAACCTTTTGTGTTAATGTGACTATGAATTCTTGATATCTTTGCATCCTCAGTAAGCATGCAAATTCCAGATGTAAACTATTCTTAAATTATAGTATCCCCTTAGGTGTGAACAAACATACCTGCTCCTCTCTGGTGTTTATGAAGATGAGATGTGAAGACTTGTCTTCACAGAAAAGTTTCGCATCATCAAAAATGTCTTTCTCCACCGAAAAATAGTAACATTTGTCTGTGAAATTCTTCCAGTGAGGCGGGCAGCCTAAGGATACAAACGTTTAGAACTTTGATTAAAACACACCACACACACAGCACTATGACTTTTATCAGTTACTTTAGATATTAAAGCCATGTCCCTGCTTTTCTCATATGGACATGGGAGCAAAGTCAGAACAGGGAGGCAGACTGCAGGATTGCACAGTTGTTAACGCTACAAAGTCTGGAAATGATCTTTTTCTGAGTTGTTCCTTTGAGCCTAGATTAGTCTTTACAATGGCGGCAACTACAGAATCCCGAAGGTCAGGTGCAGGCAAGGACTTTGAAACTCAGTCTGGAAGAACTAATAGTCTACCAGGGATGAGAACTCAGGTCCCAAACTAGTTTCACGGAACTAGAGATACTCAAAGTCATACTAAAAGAGTAGTTTAGTGTGGGTTGAAGGAGATAAAATGAGGCTGGGTTGCTAACCAACATGAGGGTTTTGCCAGAGTTTTAATTATCAAAGGTCTCAGAGGTGTCCAAATACCTTCTAAAAAGAAGTAAACCTGGGGCCAGAGAGATGGTGTATGCTCAGTGGGATGGGGCACAGGCTCTGGGTGTGGGTTCTTGGGTTTGATTCTTGGGACCCCTGAGCCCCCAGCCAGGAGGAGTACGGAGCACAGCTGCATATAGCTCAAAGTCCTCCAGCTCCCCACAAAAACCCCGTGAACTCTGGCAGCAGTTAACAAAAACCTCCACTGCATGTAATGTGAAGGGCCTGTATCTTGGACGGAGAGCAGGGAATGAGGAAGTACCAGATGACTGTGGGCAGCCTGGGAAATGTTTGAGATAAATTCGCCCTAATGCCAAACTTAGCTAAATAAGCTAGGGAGAGTTGAGTGCGAGACTGGGCCTGTGCTATGTGTAGGGGCTACATGCCTGCCACCCCCAACACCCCTCTGGTGTGCTGCCAAACAGGTTGGGGAACGGGCTGTACATAGACCACCTGCTGGGTCTGACCCAGCCACGAACACCCCTCCCCACCCCGAGTCTTGGGCCCCATCCCCAGAGCATGCAAAGGCTCAGACTCACCGTTAGCCTCAGGTGCTGTGGTGGGCTCATTCTGCAGGGCCAGGGGCACTGCTGCTCCTGATGGGCCTGGGGGACCTGGGGGTCCCTTGGGACCTGGCATGCCTGGCTCCCCAGGCAAGCCTGGTAGCCCCCTGGGTCCAGGCACTCCGGGTTCACCCACAGTCCCCTGCAGCCCCTGAAAGCCAGGAGGGCCCTGGGGGGGCCTGGAAGTCCGTCCTTGCCTGGGGGGCCTGCAGGGCCTGGGTCTCCACTGGGGCCCTGAGGGCCAGGCTTCCCGGGGACCCACGGGATCCTTTGGGGCCCTGCAGACCTTTGGAGCCTTTTCCTCCACGTTCTCCAGGGGGCCGATGGGCCCAATGGGACCCCTTTCACCGGCAGGGCCTGGAGGACCCGGTTCCCCCTTTTCTCCTTTTTGCCCCTTGTTGCCAGTGGTGCCGGGGGGTCCCTGCTGTCCTCTGTCACCTTTGGGACCCCTGGGACCAGGAGGACCTAGCAGCAACAACAAAAAGGAAATAGTGATTAATAGGGGAATCCAGTGTGTGTTACAGCAAATCTTAGCAAATCTCCAAAGACAAATCCTGCAGAGGTGCAGAAATGAGTATGAGGCCTGGGTGACCAGATGGCTGTTAAGTGTATTCTTTAACACAAAGCTTTGTTCAGTAAGTTCACCCTGCTGGCACCAAGCCATCATAATATATGATAATGACACACAGTTCTTTAGGGAGTGGTGGTGTCTGTGGGAAGGGGACAGTGATGCCAGCCCCACAGTGACACTGTAGCAGTGGGGGGACAGTATTCCCATTAGCCATAATCTGGACACAACTGAGTGTCCTGGAACAGGTGACTGGATAGAGAAACTGACACATATACTCGGCTATAAGAAACGATGAAATCATGCAACTGACTGCTATGTGGACAGTACTGGAGAGTATTGTCGCTCAGTGACATGCGCCAGGAGGCGCAGAATGATGGTCCTCATATGCGGCTATAAAGGAACAGGAGGACAGGAACAAATGGCCAAAGACAGGAGAACTGAGAAGCGGTCTATAATACTGACCTTGCACAGAGAGAGGGGTCGAGTGGGGACACCCTGGTAGAAGGTGTGATGGGACATTTTATGCATGAAACTGTAAACCATAGTGACTAAAATAAATTAAAACAACAAACGTGGTTTTCTCCATTCATTGAGCCCTTCCTGCTACTGGCAAGAAAGCTGTGCTGCTTTGACTTGACGAATGCATGTCAATGACTTATTACATGACAAACTGCATCATACAATGTGTTGAATTAGACTAGACACCCCCCACCCGCGCCTGAGCTTGTTGCAGGACTTGGCCCGTTCCCTCATCACACTGAGTCCAGTCTCTAAACTGCATCCCACTGGCTTGCCTTTCCCTCCACCAATGCTAGGCTTCAGCCCAGCTACCTGCACCAATTCAGGGGACAAGAGACATGTGGGTACCACTGCCAGGCCTGGACCACTGGAAGCATTTTCCCGGTTCTAGTCTAACTATGCAAATAGGGAAGGCTAGGGAGGTGGAGGGAGGCTGGGAAGGCTAGGGGGTGGGGGTGAGACAGTCCGCCCTGAACTCTCTCTTGGAAGAGTTTGAGAAAACACTTTTCCATCCTTTGATGGAAAACTAAATGAAAATTTAGTTAGCAAACTAAATAAATACATAAACTTTCTCTAGAGGCTGGAGAGATGGTACAGTTGGTAGAACAGTGCATGTGGCTGACCTGAGTCTGATCCCTGGCATTCCATATGGTCCCTCGTCCAACACCAGAAGTGATCTTGAGCGTTGTTGTATAAGACCCAGAAACCGAACCAAAAACAAACAAAAATATGGTGGATGCAGGGGTAGCAAAGGCAGAAAATATCTGTTTATGTCTTGCCAAGCCATAAAATGTCACGTTCTCAGGGATCATGGAAGGTCATCCATAGAGAGCACACCAGCATCTGTAAGGTTGCTTCCAAGCTCTTTCTACATCTGTTCTATCACCTGAGACTGTGGAGGACAGCTGGGAGCAGAGATATTTGGCCTTTGTTCAAGATCACTTAGCTCCAGACAGTTAGACCTTGGAGAAAAGTACACAGCAGCACAGTCTCCGATTGGTGCAGGAATGGTAACTCGGCTGCTTATACCAATGTCAAGGAGGTGAATGCATCTCAGAGGCTTTAGTTCTCAGCTCACCAGAACGCCCATTTCTGAACTATCACTGCACGCATAAATGAAAGAGGCCCACTCTTGCTCTCTGTGGAAGCAGGCGGTCTAAGGCGAGAAGTGCTGTGGACATGAAGAGGCAGGTCTCCCACCTAAGTTTATTGTGGGGGTTTGGGCAGGGTGGGGGAACTTCCCCAGCAGTGCAGCTCACTTGGTTGAGCAGAGCTGGGCCTGATGGTTCCGTCTTAGGCCCAACAATATGCTGCTACTCAGGTCCGATGGTGCCACAGTGGTGATGGGCATTGTGCCTTGGGGCATGTGCATGCCAGGTATGTACTCTGGCCTACTCACCTGTCTCCCGATCCCCACCTAAGTTTCCTTTTTCTATTTAAAAAATTTTTTTGAGGGGTGGAGGGACACACCTGTGCTCAGGGATTACTCTTGGTGCTGCACTCAGAGACCACATCTGGTGGTCTTCGAGACCACACGGGATACCAGGATTGAACCCAGGTTGGCCAAATGCAAGGCAAGCACCCTACCCACTGCACTGTCTCCCTGTAACTCCACCTAAATTTTTTTTATCATTCTTGTCTTTTCCTCACTAGTTGTGTTTCCCCTTTACTATGGGAATCTCTCTCTGTCCCTTCCCACCCAAGGCCTCTGATGGACACCACAGTCCCCTCATACCACCATGCCCCAAACCCACCTCACCATCGCTGGTCTTTTAACAGGAATCTAGGTCCTGAAATTGGCTTTTCCTTAGTTGAAGCTAGCCCTGAGGTGTGTCATCCAGGGATTTATTAGCAGGGCCCTCTACTGAGCTATGAGAGTTTGTGCTAATTGGCTCATTAAAAGGCCGAGGCCAGTTAGTAAAGAAGGGAAGGTAGCTGTTTCATGCCAGAGCTCTTAAAAGTTAGGGACCCAGGGATGGTTTGGTGGTAGATCACCTACTTGCAGGCATGAGAGTACAACTTAGACCCCACCTGCTGAGTGCAATCCTGGTGACACTGCAGTCTTTGAGGCCTGCACCATGGAAACTCACTATAGCCATGTGTATGCAAGAACTACACTCTGATAAACACTGCAAATAAGTGTTTGCAACAATGTTTGGACACTGCAACCAATGTGTGACCTCTGGCATGTGGTAACGCCAGTTGCTGTGGCTGAACAGTGGCAGAGGGATGGAGAGTTGTGAACATGGCAAGTACACTGTGGAAGGCTGCAGGGAAACAGCACTGATGATAAACTGAAGCAGATCTCTAATTTGTTTGAACTGAAAAAAAATAACCTTCCTCCACTGTTTTTGTTCTGTTTGTGATCTATGTTTACCCTCAAAGACTCAAATAATGCTGAAAGTGTATTAGAAATTTTAGTACTTTAGAAATTCTTTGTTCTCTTGCCAACCATCAGAATTTCTTGATCACTCACACCTGGGGCCACAATAAAATAGTGGGACCCTGAAACACTGATTGTCTACGGCCTGGTCTTCCTGATTTGATAACCTCACAGTGGGAATTCTATTTCTTCCAGATTCTTGGCTCTGAGTTCTGACAGAATTCCAAGCACACACACCTTTTTTCTTCCTCTCCTGACATGAATCTGACACCTCCTTACCTGACTGACAGGTTTCCATTGCAGGATTTCCCTGCTAACTGAAAGCAGCAGAGTTTTACTTGGTTTACCCTAGATGGCTTATTTTGGGGGTATCTGGGAATACGTAAACATTCCATAAAAATTAATTGTACCAGTGTCGTCAGTTTCACACCCCTTCATCTCCTCCCTCTGCCCCGACCCTCAATCTACCAAGTCATACCAAATAGGAGCAGAATACTTTTGCTTTTTGACATTCCCCCTTAATGCACTGATGTACAATGCCAAGGTATTGTAGGGATGTAACGTCACACATTTCTGGGAGCATGCTAATTATGGAGGGCAGAAGGAATCTGGAATTTTTTTACTTTCTGGGGTCAGGCATTTTGTCATGTTCAGTTATTTCTCTTGACTGGAATTCTTCAATATCCTCCACTTACTCCACATAGAGGATGTGGCTTATTTTGAGAATAACATCAAAAGTGGATTCCATAGTCAGCACAAAATACCACAGTCGCTCCTCTCCAGATCTTGGGAAGGAAGGAATAGATACTAAGAGGAGAAGCAAGTTTTGCTTGTGACAAAGGCCCAAAAGTCTATGTATTGGTGATGGTTTGCTCCGCTAGATGAGCTAAACATTGTATTTCCCTTTTCTCTCTCTGAATAAAGGAATGTGGTCGGTTCAGGGCTGTGGATACTCTGTTGTCTACTCACTCACAGCTGCCCCAGCCTTGGGGAAACCATTGCTGAGCAGAAACCTCAGATGCTGGACGAAGTGCTCCCATCTCTGTGCTCTACAGGGCATTCATCGACTCACATACTTTGCTCACTGACATCTGCTGTTTTAAAAATCACTATGAAAAAGATCAAAAACCATTTTAAAGGGCAGCACTGAGATCCCATAACTTTAAGGAAGTCTATTTAAAAAAAACTTGTTATTTGTTGAAACCCTAACAGGAAGTACTTTAATCATTAATATACCAAAGTCACGTAGCAGCATCTAATATACTAACTATATATATTAGCACTAATATACCATTTGTCACATATGGATCATTCGAATCTCTTTTTGTAGGTACACCTGGGACACGCCCTGACCTACAGAGGTGCTCAGGAGCTACTCCGAGTGGTGCTCGTGGAACCATATGCAGTGCTGGTGCAAGGCAAATGCCCTCTCTATTTATATGCCTGAGCAGTAACTGAATTCTGAGTGGAGAAAAATGATCAGACTACTCATGGGAGCACATGCAGTGCCCCACATAGAATAAATTTGAGGCTTGCTTTCAAAACCAAGTGGGTGGTTTGTTGGTTCTGGTTTTTATAATGCCAGCACATCATGTTGCTGGTAAAGCCATCAGAAACTTGAGGAATGCTCCAATAAAACTGAGACAGAATTCTGAGCAGCCTCTGCCTGTACTGCCAGCAAGACCTGCCCTCTGCTCTGTAGAATCTGGACTGAGAGGCTTGTCCTCTAAGCAGGGAGTTGGATGAGAACAGAGTACTGCCCTACACCATTTCCACTTTGTGTTGTAAATATCCAGCTCTACATTTACGTAGAAGACACTTTTCCATTTCTTCCCCAACAAAGCTGCTGGTGCTTAACAATAAGAAGAAAGCCTCCTTATTTCTTACTCCTTTCAAAATTGTGGAGGCCTAGTTTTGTTGCTATTGTTTCTATTTTGGGGCCACACTCAGCAGTACTCAGGGATTACTCTTGACTCTGTACTCAGTAATTACTCTTGGTGGTTTGGGGGGCCATTTAGGATGCCAGATAGGCCACATGCAAGGCAACAGCCTTACCTGCTGAACTATGGTTCTGGTCCCGACATAGTTTAAGAAGTGCTAGTCATAAGGCTGGAAGAAAAACTGCAATGTGATCTGATACATTTTTCTTTCTTAAATCTTTTACTTTGCGAGAAAGAGAGAGAAGTGGAAAGAAATAAAGAACCTGCCATGGAGGAGGGCTGGGGGAAGGGGGGAGGGAACCGGGGACGTTGGTGGTGGGAGATGGGCACTGGTGGAGGGATGGGTGCTGGAACACTGTATGACCAAAACCCAAATATGAACTTTTTAATTGTATATCTTTGTAATTGTAAAAATAAAAAATTAAAAAACAAATCTTTTACTTTGCAAGCAATTATTTATTTTTTGCTTTTTGGGTCACACCTGGCAATGCTCATGGGTTACTTCTGGCTCTATACTCAGGAATAACTCCTGGCGGTGCTCAGGGGACCATATATGGGATGCCAGCAATAGAACCCAGGTTAGTTGTGGGCAAAGCAAATGCCCTATCCACTGTAGTATCTCTTAGGCCCCAATTAGTTATTAAATGTCTATAATAGTTATTGATATTCATTAAACATTCTTAATAGTATCAAGAGCCAGTAGATATTATTATGCAGTATCAAACAGAACAATTATTGTGCTTCTATGAAGGACAAAAGAATGTACAAATTAAAGAGAAATTTTAAAAACTTTTTAGCAATTACTTTGAAGAATAATTGTACTTTTGACCTCATGTTTAAAATAGTCTTCTAGAAAGTCATAGAAACTGTTTATCCACAAAATTTTGGGGGTTTGTTTAGTTTTAGTGCCATACCTGGCTCTGTGCTCTGGGATTACTCCTAGGATGCCAGGGATAAAATCAGGGTCAGTAACAAGTAAGCTAAATGCCTTGACTCCTGTGCTATTTTCAGCCCCACAAATTTTTAAAAAAATTCTTTTAGGTTTTCGTTCACACCCCCATGATGCTCAGGGCTACTCCTGGCTCTGAATTTAGGAATCATTCCTGGCAGTGCTGAGGAAACCATATGGGATGCTTGGAATAGAACCTGAGTTGGGCACACACAAGTCAAGAACCAACAGCACTATCTCTCTAGGCCTGGATAATGGGTATCTTCAATCAGTGCCTCTAATCAGCATATCTGCTTCGATGTCTAGGCCTGGTTGCCCTCACAGGACCTCGGACGCCATCTCATTTGGGGAAATTTGTCAAGAAGGCCTGGAGTGGGCAATGAGAGAAATGGGGCCCATATGTGATCCATTTTGCTTTGTTCACTATCCTGCTTTGACCTCTGCCCTCAGATGAATAGAAAGGGGATTGCTGGCTTGGCTTGAGAAGTTTCACAGGTTAACACCCACAAAAAAGTGTCAAGAATCAATGTGGTAGGGAAAAATGGAAAAAAAGAAACAGTGAGAAACCTCATGCTAACAGATTTTCTTACTTAACATGTCTCCACGGGCCTCTCTTTTCTATAGCCCCAGAGTGTGTATCACACCGACACCTCAGAAGACATCTGGGTCCTCAGGTTCTCTCACTCCTCACAACAGACACATCATCAGCATTGCTCAGATACACATGCCAACCCCAACAGACCATGTGTTCAATTTCTGCTCACACAATTCACTACCCCTACAGCACAGATACTTCTTGGCTATCCTTTTGGGACTGGGATACTTTGGGTGGGTAATTCCATGCTGCTGAGCACCAAATAGGATAAAAAAAAGAACCTGGTGTGGCTCTGGAGACTCATAATTCCTTGAACTTAAAGTTCCCTCACCTCAGCAGTGCATGACCTAAAGAAGCCAGTCAGGACCTTGGAAGAAGGCCCTGTTGCCTGAGGAAGGGCAGGATTGCCCCTGATTCTACCTCTGACACTTCATAATGAGAAGCCTTACTACTGTCACATCTATTATGACCATTCCATTCTAAGTCACCGAGATCTTCCTTGACATACCTCCATCCCCACCCAGACCCAATAATACATGGGTCCTCCAGCACCAGAATGACCTTTTAGAGAAAAAAAAATCAGGTCATGCCATCACCTTGCTTCAAACATGTCCCTCACACTTAGAATGACATCGCATCTCACTGCTCTCACAAATCCCTCTGAGCAAGGACAGAGAGGAAGGGCATTATGTTTCAGATTCTATAATGCACAGTAAATAAACTGAAATTTATATATTAGTATTGCTATTTTTCTTTCTGCCACATCTGGCAGTGCTCTGGGACCATCTCATGCCAGGGATCGATAGGAGCCCCCGTATGCAAGTCATGAACTCCAGCCTTTTTGAACTATCTCCCAGCACATAAAATTATCTAACTTTGGGGGCCATAGTGATAGTACAGTGGGCAGGGTCATGATTGACCTGGGTTCAGTTCTAGAAATCCCATATGGTATCCCTGAGCAGAGATAGGAGTAAGCCTTGAGAGATGCTGGATGTGAACTCCTCCCCTCCCCCACATTCTTTAGTGAACATCTTCTAGGGTTTTTTTTTAATTTCACAAGCTAGAATTCCTCAGATGTCATTTAAAATTTCTTCCATACAACAGTTTTTATTTTTTTATTTTTTAAGGTCACTTCTTAATAGTCAAGGGATGCATATATCAGGGTTGGGGCATATATGTTTAATTATATCACACTATTAAACATATATGCACCCAACGAGAGACCAGCAAAATACCTAAAACAACTACTAATAGACTTCAAAGAAGACATTGACAGCAACACAAATGTAGTTGGAGACTTCAACACTGCTCTGTCAACCCTGGATAGATCAACAAGATTGAAACTTACCAAGGAAACACTGGCCCTAAAAGAAGAGATAGAAGAAAGAGGGCTGGTAGACATATACAGGGCATTTCATCCCCCAAAAAGCTGAATACACTTTCTCCTCCGGTGCACATGGAACATACTCCAAAATAGATCACATGCTGAGCCATAAATCATACCTCCATAAAATCAAGAAGATAGAAATTGTGCCAACTATTTTCTCAGACTATGATGCACTGAAAATAGAAGTTAATTGTACACAAAAAATGGAGACCAATACCAAGTACCTGGAAACTAAACAGCTCACTGCTGAACAACCAGCAAGTCATAAAAGAAATCAAAGAGGAAATCCAAAGATTCCTGGAAACAAATGAGACTGAAGACACGAATTACCAGAACTTTGTGGGATACAGCAAAAGCAGTGTTAAGAGGCAAGTTCATAGCTCTTCAAGCATTCATCAGAAAAGAAGAAAAGGCCATCACAGTCTGACTTCACAACTTAAGATCTTAGAGAGTGATCAACAAAAGGAGCCCAACCCAAGCAGAAAGAAAGAAATAATAAAACTTAGAGCAGAAATCAATGAGATGGAATGTCAAAAAACAATCCAGAAGATCAACAAAATCAAAAGCTGGTTCTTTGAAAAAATAAACAAGATTGACAAACCACTGGCAAGACTTGTAAGAAAAGGAAAAGAGAGAACCCAAATAAATAGAATCAGAAATGAAAACGGGGACATCACAACAGAAACCACAGACATTCAAAAGATCATCAGAGATTACTATGAGAGCCTGTATGCCACGATACAACAGCTTTTAAACAGTTATCAACAGTTGCTTTATTCTCCA
>JAJIBD010030809.1:0-16494 GCA_021461705.1 Cryptotis parvus
ATAAGATTCATGGTGACAGAATAAGAGAAAGAGATTTGCTGGCAAGAGTGGGTTGAAAAAAAGTAGACTTAAGTCTTCAAAACAGTCATATTTTCTGTACAGATGCAAGACAGGGTGAATGCCATACTCAGTGGTCTCCAAAACAATGGATTCCTTTGTGAGTTTGCCTTCATATGTATATACTAACTTATATGCAAACCCAGAGTAAAAACAAAAAGCCCTGGCCCAGTAGGTAAGACACACCTCATACCATTCCTTGAGCTCTCCAGGAGGGATCCCTCAACCCAGAGTCCAAGAATAAGCCCATAGTTGGGTTTGCCTCTAACCAATAAAGTTTTTTAAAAGCAAAAATGCTTATTTTGAAAACGGGTGAATACATTCTTCTGTAGGAATCTGCTGTTCCTAATTTAATTGGACCAGTTTCTGTGTCAGAATGAGAATACAGTTTATGTATTTGTGTCCTCATATTGTCTTATATCAGGGTCTTCCTTAGTTTTTATAATAACTCTCTCCAACTTTATCTTTCAGTGCTACGCTTCATTCACTTTTACCTTTATGTGGTCTCTATTTCTCTGCATCTCATTTTACCAACATTCTGTGGGAGAATCTTCCATCACTATAATATTCACTGTTCTACAAAGCCAGCAGAATTTTTAAAATTAAGTTTTACATGCAAAATAATTAAATTCAATCCCCTATGCCCATCAAAAGTAATCTGTACTTTCTTTAAATTTTCCCTTTCGAGCAGGCATGGGGATCGGGGGGGTGGGTGGGAAATATGGGTCTTTGGTGGTAGCATCACACTGGTGGTGGAATTGCTTTTTTTTGGGGGGTCACACCCGGCAATGCTCAGGGGTTACTCCTGGCTCTGCACTCAGGAATCACTCCTGGCGGTGCTCGGGGGGACCATATGGGATGCCAGGGGATTGAACCCGGGCCAGCACAGGCAGGCAGCGGGCAAGGCAAACGCCCTACCAGCTGGGCTATCGCTCCGGCCCTTGTGGTGGAATTGATGTTGAATGATGAGTCTAACAATAGTATTGTGAAAAAACTTTGTGCTTTTTTAAATCACGAGTGTTTTAATTAAAAATAAAATAATTGCTCTTTTTATAGAAATTATAAAAATCTTCATTACATTAGTAATTCATACAGCCTTTTCCTAAATCCATATACAACATCAGTCTTTGGAAGAGAATTTCTAATTAATTTTCATGTTTCTGATATCATTCAAAAAAGCATCTTTCTTACTGTGAATGAATTAGCCAACATTTCCCAGCAATACTAACATGTAACAAACAGACATAAATTTCATGAAACAAACTATTCAGTCAATTTAAAATGGAAGATATAGTGAAATAGCTCTGCACATAAATATTTTGGAATTTGTTTAAAAAAAACAACTGGTTAATTGATGAAATGACTTCACTCTGTTTAGCTTTGATACTGTAAAGCATAAGGAAACATAATCTATTAAATTCAGGACTTTTACTCCTTTGTGTTTTACGTGGATAGTTTTGACTTCAAGAAAACAGGCCATTTTTATTCAATTACATGTCAGACTGTTTGAAAATAAACCAAAGACCCTGTTTTAAGTATCTTGTAAGCCAGATTTTGATTTTGTTGCCAACATTCTGCTATCCCATTTGTTATCAGAATCTATTATTGTCTGTCATTTTAATAGATATGAAATATGTCAGGAGCGACTCTAATGTCAGTATGAAAATTACTTTATTAGAAATTATTTTTTGGGTTCTGGAAGGCATCTATCTCCAGGGTTAGAATAAATGCAGAAGTGCAAAGTGCTCTGAGCATGAGCCCCAGTGCCATGTAACCTCCTACCCACTGCAGGGGAAGTTTCTGCTGGTGCCCAGGATTGTCCCAGAAGTGCTGGGCTTGAACCCATCAGCCCAGCACAGTCAGGCTAAATATTGTTGGGAATGGTTGTCAGGATTCAGGAACACTGTTTGGGAGGCCCCCGGGCCACTTTCTACCAAAAAACAAATTATTTTCATGAAAAAGTACACTTTGTTCTCTAATCATAGCCTGCATTTAGTCTATGCACATAATGTAGAAATTTGAGAAATACATATTTTGAAAATTTTAACTAATTTTATTTCAATTTTATCTCTGCCAAATTAGCTGTGTTTGAATCCACTAGTAATTTCCATGCAAACCTTGCTTCATCTGTAATGTAGGTGGTAATTTGAACATTTGTGAGTAATAAAAAGATCTAGCAAAATTAAGAAATAAACAATCTGGAGCTAGAGTAATAGAGTAAGGGGTAGGGAATTTGTCTTGCAGGTGGGCGACCTGGGTTCAATCCTTGTCATCCCATATGGTCCCTCTGAGCATTGCCAACAGTAACTCTAAGTGCAGAGTCAGGAATGACCCCTAAGAACTGTTGAATATAACCCCAAAAGACAGAAAAGCCCTCTTGGCACATAACAAACATTCATTGGGTTACAATAAATTCAATTATGTTTTAATAATTGCTCTTTCAGATACTTTTGCTTACCATTCCTTTAATATCTATGATTATTCTTTTTAACTTTTGGTGATGATCAATAGACATAACTTCTTACTAGAGTCATGATACTATCAGAGATAAGTTATAATCACTTTTATATTTATGTCAAGTTTTATTATTTGAATATATGAATTATTAAATTTTTATTTTTAAATGTACTTATGTATTTATCTCGATACTCTATCTAGATGTTCTCAGGACTTACTCCTGACTCTTCCACTCAGGAATTTTCCTGGCAAGATTCTGAGGATCATATGTGATGTTGAGATCATTACATGCACAGCAAATACCTTACCTGCTAAACCCTCTCATTAGCCAGTTAACTTAGAAAAATTTACAATTACAAACAAAATCTGTTTAAAATTTAGCTTCTAATTATTTTTCTGTAACAGAATGGAGGTACTATAAACTCTTAATAAATTAGTTACTTAGTGTCATTTATTTACTGTATAATATTAGAAAACTAATACAAACTAGATAATTTTGAATAATTTTCCAGTCAAATCAATGTCTCTTTTTTATCTAATTTAACTCTGGAGGTGAAAAAGAAAGAAGTCAAATCAAAATAAGATTTCCAGTGATATGGAAGATTAGCCCTACAAACACAATGCAATAATGAATTTATAATTGCATATTACAATTTATTTCTATAACATAATTTATTTCTAGTGGCTACTGGACCATGGTGACTCAGTATAGAGGGATAGCTGAGATGCAGAACTTTTCTTTGAAACAGCCTGGTTTGCACCATATTAACGAAGTTAGTACTTGGGACCTGCAGTAGGGAGAGGTGCAAACAGCAGGAAACGGAGAATGGAGAGACTTACCTTTAAAGCAGTGGGGTAGGGTTAGGGTTAGGTTAGGGTTAGGGTTAGGGTTAGGGTTACCTTTAAAGCAGTGGGATAGGGTTAGGGTTAGGGTTAGGGTTAGGTTTAGGATTAGGGTTAGGGTTAGGGTTAGGGCGCGAGCGATAGCACAGCGGGTAGGGTGTTTACTTTGCACTCGACCGACCCGGGTTTGATTCTTGGCATCCCATATGTCCCTCCAAGCACCGCCAAGAGTAATTCCTGAGCAAAGAGCCAGGAGGAGTAACCCCCTGAGCATTGCCGGGTATGACCCGAAAAAAAAAAAAAGCAGTGGGCTACTGAGCAGCAGAGATCTGTGACACAGTAATGGAGGAGCAGATGGATGTCAGAACAGAAAGGCACCATACTGTGTGAGGACTACAAGATACCCAGGGTTAGGGGATGAAATACTCCATATTTGTGCTGGGACGGCAACTGAAGCTGCTCTTTGTGACTATCGGAACAATTCTTGTCCAGGGTAGTCACTGACTTCAGCTCTAGAGTCCTGGGGTACAAAAGCTAGAATTTAGAGCTATAGGGAGGACCTGTTTCTGAAGCTCCTTAGTAGCTGAAAGAGTTTTATCAGGGGCCTCTTCATAGGAGAGTCTCTTCTCTACAGCAGAAGTCAAGTCCTTACTTTGTGAAGAACTTGTTCCTTCCCAGCCTGGAGGTTGTACTGGATTTCATTGACCCTAAGGTGCTTGCTACTTCTATTCGGAAATAGAAGTACACAGGTTCAGGTAGCTGAAGCTTATGTTTCCATGGAAAAAAATATTCTTGGAAGTTAGTGGGAACCGAACACTCTTTCACCGCCTCCTTTCCAGACTCTTTACCTCCTATCTAAACTGCTATGAAAGCTCGGACTGAAGAACCTTTTTGTCGGAGCTGTGCCCAGTGGTCACACCATTCACAACTATGCCTCAGGAAACCAAGTCTCTAGGATTCATATTAACAAAAAGAAGTAGAGACTTATAAAAAGGTAAGTATAAACATTACTGAAAGAAATAGAAGAGGACAAAAAGGGAAATGGAAATGCATCTGCAGTTCATGGATTATAATGATTAATATTGGCAATATGACAATCTTATCCAAAGCATTGTACTGGGTCAATTCAGTCTCTATAAAACTAGTCATTACCTTTTACAAAAGACATAGAGAAAGAACTGTTGAAAGTTATATAGACTAATAATCCCACACCCCAAATAAACAAAGAAGTATTAGGAACTAGTAAGATGTGAATCTTTTCTTTCCCTGACTTAAAGCTCTACTATAAATGTGTAGTAATCAAAACAGTGAGATACCAGAATAAGGACAGACTCAGAATAGCTGACATAGAACTGCAAGACCTGAGATAGACCCTCAGCTATGTGGATAGTCTTAGGTAAATGGGCAAAACATGAAGAGGAGCTAGAAAAGTCTTTTTAACAAATGGTGTTGGGAAAACCTTGGTTGCTTGCAAATTAAGAAAAATAAACTTCAATGACATGATACACAAAAGTCAAATTAAAATGGATTAAACGCTTCAACATTAGCCCTGAGTCCATAAATTATACTGGAGGGAAAACAAAGCTGCTGGTATCTGGCTTATATGTCAGAGAACTCAGTCTATTTGACAAAGCATGTACTTCCCAGAAATTTCTAACAGACTTTGGTTCTTATCATTTTCACTCATTGTGTCTGAGAACATTCACTTCTAGTTTCAAAGTGGTGGGAAACTGATATTTAGCTTTTTTTTCAGCCTCTTTAGTGGAAGTATACGAGAAAAAACAGATTTTGCAAAAGGAGCTGACAAATAAGCATTTGCAAAGCATGTAAGATGAGAGGTTATGAATGCTTAAACATTTAATTAGGAAATAGGAGCACTTAGAAATGCCACAAAAACTTAGAAACAACTTTTTTCTAGAGTTTTATATTCTCATTTTTATAAAATAAGCATCATTTGAATTTTCTATGGAAATGAGTACTATATTAGAAAGAATTTCATAGTAAGAAGAGCTATTCCACATGGAATGGATTTTTGTTTATTTATTTTTGCTAACAGTTGGTGGTGTTTAGGAATCACTTCTGGCTCTGTGTCCAGAGATCACTTTTTGGCAGTGCTCAAGGGACCATGTGTGGTGCTAGGGATTAAACCAGATTCAACTGTTTATTAGACAAGTGATTTAATCTCCGTACAATGTTTCTGAGCCCATAGATTTTCTATGAGAAGAAAATCTTCTGCTTTTAGTGAAGACTGAAAAAAAAAAGTATTGACATCATATATGGCAGAGGGAATTCTCATATTAATTCAATGATAAAATTTTATTTATATTCTTGTAACATATTTATGATACACAACATATTTTGCAACATATTTATGATTTCTAAACTCTCCACCATATCTTCACCTCTTAATATATATTTTATATACTCTGGAAATAATTGTTACTCTAACATCATAGTAAGTTTCTATTAGGCGAAATCTTAAAATTACAATTGACAAGGGTTTTCATTTGACCCTCCAGGAACAACCAATATTACTTAATAAATTAAATATTCAATAAGCCTTTTTACATTTTATTAGCTTTGCACCATGTTTTGTGTATGTTTGAAGTTAAAAATAGGAAAGGTGGATATATTAGGAATATTCAATGTAATATTATAATCTGACCACTGGATGTACTCAAAATCTATAGTGTTGCTCTCATAATTCATGGAAAATAGTTTGTAATAACAATCATCTTCTCAAATTGGTCATTACCAAAGTTAATGACCTGTTTATTAGAACATCAACCTTGGCTTTGCCTTAGTCTCCTAATTAACACATCTGTCATTTACTACTAGTAGCTAAGAATTTCTGTGTAGAGGACAGCCTCCAATAATGATGGCACCATTAAAGCGACATCTCTATATATTTGGATGGATCAGAAATTTGTATTGGCCTATCTTTACAGACTGGATCCTGTGAAGCTCAAGCTCTAAATAGTTTTGGCAGCTCAAAACGGTGAAATCTCAAAAACAGCAAATAGAGCAGTGTCTGCCTCCTTTGTGGAACATTAGGAAAATATTTATCATTGCTGTTGAAAAGAATAATTACACAAAACGATTTGTACTTGTAGAATTTGTATTCTGTAATCCTGTGAGCAGATTTGTCTTTACCTATACTTGTAAGCAAATCTGTGCAAAATACAAGCTTATCTCTCTTTGATGTATATTTTCTCCCTGACATACCCATTTATATCTTCATTTACCAAATAATGTCATTTTTTCATTTTATAATATGCCTTCAGCAAGTTAATCGCCATGTGACATTTCAAGTGAACATCTGAAATAAGCATGGCATTAAAATGTTGTTATTTTTAAAAGAAGCCAAGTGAGTGTTATTTTCCTAAAATGAATTCATAGATACTCAGTTTTAACTATCTATTTTTTATTCATTTGAAAATAATTCATATTAAAATACATTGGGAAAAGTAAACAGAAAGTGCAGTGGAAATAATGGTACTTTATTATCACTTTGTTCTTTAAAATACGTGGAAACTAATGTTTATTAAGATATGACTATCAAAGGTAAAATGTCTTTCAACTTTGTCTAGGATAACTTTTTTCTATGAATCATTTGAAAACATAAGTTACCTGAAATATATGCAATTTTGAGTATTTTCTATAGATAAATGTTTATTGTTATTACTTTTTAGGATCCATTGAAACCTGATATAATAGAATGACTCTTACAAAAGAAAGAATCCCAAAATCACATGTATCTCTTTAATTCATGAATCCAAGGAATTTGTGAAATATACAAATCAAATCCATAAAATACTTTGAGGAAGTGTTTGGGCTAGACAGGTAGTGCTCAGGATTTACTGCTCAGGCTCACACTCTGGGTCACTCCCTCTATGAGTTCAGGAGACCATAGGAGTGCTGGTGATTGAATCCAGCATTGTTCAACATACAGGAAATTACCTCACCCTCTGTATTACCACATCATAATAAATAATGTGCCCATAAATAATAGTGCAAGCTTCCAATGGGAGTGTTAAAAGGAAAGCAAGCAAATAAGGAGGCTATTAATTTGGTTGCCCTTTTGGCTGTCAGTTTTCACTCTATAAAGAAAATTACAGAGTGATACCCCAATTTCTGATTTGGCTTCAAGAACTCTTCTTAAAAAGAAAGAAATTGTAATGCACAGATTTTGACAATTAGAAGTAAAGGAAATTACAAACTCACTAAATTAATATTATATCTATTATACTGTACTGGTGTAAATACTTACCTAAAGGTACATGATTTGGCCCTGTCTATCTCTCCAATTGATCATCCCTTTCCCTTCAGTTTTCTCCCCTTAAACTTTCTGACCACCCGCCTCACTTTACGGGCGCCGCCATTTTCCAAGCATTTGGACTTCCCTCGTCAAAGAACTCTACCCAGCAGACCAGCCCATCACAGCCCGGATCATCGACACCCACCCTGCAGCAGCTTTTCCTACAATCCGGCCCAGGTATGGTCCAGAGTATTCGATGACATGGGGGGCAGAGCTGTTTCCTTTTGCTCTCCCCATGCACAGCCAGTTCATGAGGCAGTCGGGAGGCATGGGGTTTCTAGCCCTGGCCCACCACCTTGGCAGAGCCACACAACAAGCCAGACCACCGCCTCATTCATGGCGCGCAGCCATGTCCACATTTGGACTTCCCTCCTGCGTCAGTACTCCCACCCAGCAGACCAGCCCATCACAGCCCGGCTCGAGGGGGCCGCCTGCGGCCTGCGCAGCTCATCAATAAATGCTTTATTTGGAGGTGTTTTCTAAAAGAGTTTGCCTCCCACTCGGCAAGCCTGGCAAGCTTCGCGTTGTATTTGATATGCCGAAATTCAGTAACAATTATATTAGGTCATTCCCATGATGGTAATACACTGGTTTGAGGCTCTTTATGTTCCTGCTGCAGTCCTATGCCCCTGGCTCTACTGGCATGAGACAGGACTTTATGGAAGATATTACTGGTGCCCTGTTCTAGCCAATTAGATGATCAACAGGAAGATCGGGATCGTGATCAAGGAAACTTTTCTGACTATTTTATCATTACTAGGGAAGCCTCACTCTGTAAGGTTTTGGAATATTTTTGCTTGTTTTACTTTATTAGATTCTTCACTCAAATAAAGATTTTCAAAACAGGACTGATTACTAGATTATTTCATATTGCATATTTATTTAATAGCTATTTTTTCTTATTTTATCCTCTTAGAAATATAAGAGATTAAGCAAAGGCATCGACATCCCTAGTTCACTACTGCTTCCCAAGTACATAAAGAAAGTTCAGCATAAATTAAAACACGATACTAATCTCAAAATATTGGTTCGGTGAATAAGTAACTGATTTCCAGTGTTTGCAAGATCACAAGTTTTATAAAGTGTTGAAGTATACTTCATGAAGGCACAAACATTAATTGTATAGTTTATTTGTATTGAATATATATAAAAATTAGAAGAAAATCATTTTCTCAATGGAAATTGATTAAATGAGCAAAGAAAGCTTAATTTCAATTAAAAGTGGAAACCTATTTTCTTTACTCTACCAGAGTTTTTTATTTTGCTTCAAAAAATGAAATCATGAACTGCTCTAAATGATACCCCCTAGGAGTACTTAGTCTGTTAACACAAAGTTATTGTGTAAAACTGTTCTTAATCTTCAGGCTATCTTTTGTAATGCAAACACACATTAAATAAAATGATTATAATCTTAAAAATTAGAAAGTGTTGATCATCACAGGGTCAAAATTATTTATTGTTCTGTTATTAATCATTTATTGGTGTGGTTGCACTGAAAATTTTGGAATTTTATATAATATGGATATTATGATTGCCACCCATATTTCCAGAGTTTCCTTGGGTTCAAGGTTTTACTGAAAACCAAATCTGAAACTTTAACTAGTGTGAAATCACATGTAAGTTGAAAAGCTTAGCCTGTATATTTTTTTCTAAATATTATGGTCCGCTTTCCACACAGTATTCTTATGTCCATACTTGTCTAATACAGTTCTATTTGTAGTTGTTATAATGTGACGGTAGTATTACTTTTTTTTTATTTTATAGAATTGTGTCATTGGATGATAAATTATAGAACCATCTGACTTTTTTATACCTTTTTGAGAATGTAATGACTGTTTTTTTGGCACGAGTGAAGCTCTGGCCTCTTTTTTTAAGCTAGAGGGTAGGATTTGATTAAAAAGCACTTGTACTTTCAAAAACAAGAGAGCATAGCAGACATTGATTGCTGCCTTGACCTCAATATGCTGTTAAGGGCATTTGTGAATATTGTCTAAGTTAAGGGTAATCACACCCAGGTAGAGGTTAATGACTTTTATACTTAGCAAGTTGCAGTGGGGAGCTGGACAGTTGTTCACAGGAAACCAGTTCAGGCTGGCAAGCCTCTCTGTCTTGTCCATGTATAACAAAAAAATATTTCATGTCTCAACAAATAGCATAATTCAAGAAGGGGTTAGGCACCTGCAGCAATTGGCTGACTCGCATTGTTTTCGCCAAAGAATAACAAACTTAAACTTTTTTTGTCATCATTTTTTACAACAATTTTCTGTAATCTTTCGACCTCCTGCTATGATCCTGCTATCCTGGGCTTTCTGCCGGCTGACACTAAAACAGCATTATGACAATTTTTTTGTAATACTAATGAGTTATTTTCCAGCATCTATCAGCAAACAAAAAAACAAGTAATTAATTTTAAGCCTGATTATAACCTCTTTATTTAATATAAGAAGTACCAGTGCCCTTTGGTTGCTTCACAAAAATGGCACTATGCTGTCTATCAACAATAAGTCAAAAACATAGCTAGTATATTCATATTGAGAGAAAAATACTGAGATTCAAAGGTGCCTCAATAGCACCTAATGGTGATCCTGTTTTTAGCATTAGGACATATTTCTATCGACAAATTAAAATGTTACATAGTTTTAAATTGTGGCCGAGAGATAGGTAGCCGCATTCATGGGCATTTTATTAGTCAAAAAACCACTGAACAGGCATTCATGGTGAGAGAACGGACTGAGATTATAGACCACAAAAAAGTATAGTAAAGAGATAATAAATATACAAGTAATAAAAAATAAAACAATCTAGAAGATAGTTAAATGAGACAATAAAAAGAAATTAATTGAATGGGGTGGAATATACAGATGCTTTTTAGGAAAATTCTGGGCATAGGTTCTCAAGAATTTGAGAAAAAAAAATAGTTCAATGACATAATATTGAATACAGAGATAGCTTCCAATTTTTCAACTACCATTATAGCTCCAGATAGAGGAAACCAGGCAAATGGAATACCTATTTCATTTTTTTGACTGATTGTGAGCATTTTGTTTTTGATATTTATTTTTACTTAGGTAGCCAATTCTATATGAGCTTATAAGACAATATGGGTTGTTTTGTATAAGAAAATAATTTGATTCTAGTGTGTTTTTCTGTTAGATCATCATTTACTTTTGAGTGTTTTATTGAAATAAAATGAGAGATTTTTCCCCCAAAATTGGTAGGGTAAAAGACAGATGTATCACCACTTGTCTTCCACCCCATTGATTTGCTAGAGCAAGCACCAGTAACATCCTTTTAATTAGATTTGGGAATGAGGCCATTATTGTTACTGTTTTTGGCATATCGAATATACCATGGGAAGCTTGCCAGACTCTGCCACTTAAGCTCTGTGTTCATCACCGGGGGCCCATCTTTTTATAAAGACCATCAACCATCCAGGGCCCTTGGGGCAGAGCCCTGGGTAGACAAATAAGCCTATCTCCTGCCTCTGTCATCTACCGATGAAGCCAGGCACCGTAGCCACACCTGCAACATCTTGAGGGGCAAAAAAAGACAGTTAAGAGGAAAATAAACTTAGAATGATGTTAAACTTAGAATTATATTAAAACTTGACTCAGAAAAGTATACTTTAAAACGCAGTCAACGGAAGTATTTTAAAATAATCAAATTTTAAGGGTTAAATAAAGGTTTAATTTTTGATAAGATAATAGCACAGAAGCAATGGAACAAGAAAAAAGTGGAATTCTAATCAATGTGTATTATAATTTATTGAGGTCATATTAAAGATAAAAATCTTTTAAGAAATGTGAAATGCATTGTTTTGGTAAAAACAAATTGAGCAATTTGTTAAAAATAATGCAATTCTATTATGATGGCATATTGTAGCTCCTGAGAAATCGAGAATCCACCACAGGAATCTCTCTTGAAAAAAAATTAGTTCTCCCCTGACTGATTCTAATAATTTAAAGGTAGAATTGTTAAATTGCTTAGGCCACTAGAAATATTTTGTATGCTAGCAAGAAGTAGAAGTTGAGTTTATTGCTTTTGTTTTCAAATATTTGATTTCAAAGAGAAAGGCAAGCTGGATTGAAGACCCTCGACATGCAAATTGTGCAAGAAGTAGTATTCCCATGCTAGCCTCTTGAACATTTGGAGAAAGGGCAAAGCCTTGCTTAGCCAAAATGCTCAACTAAAACTGAGAGCTAAGATACAGAATTATACTGCCTAAAGTTTTGGTAATGCTTTTACACATCAGAAGCGGGAACAGTATCACTGTATCACTGTCTTCACGTTCATCATCGATGTGCCCTCGAGCGGCCCCCGATTGTGTCACTTCCCATATGTCCTGTCTCTGCTAGTAGAGGCCAAGGCATCTGCTTGCTCCAGGAACATAAAGAGCCTCAATCCATTCGGAATGAGGTCATAATTGGTTACTGGTATTTGGCATATATGAAAAGCGGTAACTACGGGTAGCTTGCCAGGCTCTGCCGTGCAGGTAGCATACTCTTGTAGGCATCTCGGGAGTCCAGATAAAGTTGATGAACTGAAACAAGCCGCTAAACAGCCCCGAGCCGCGGGGCGCTGATAGGTTGGTCTGCTGGGTGGAGGTCTGACGAGAGAGAGAAGATCCGGATGCGGAAAAATGGGAGGCCTCATGATGGTGGGGTCGTCTAGCTTGTTTAGGGCTCTGCTGGGATGGGGCCGAGGGTTAGAACCCACCATCCCTTCCGGCTTCCCAGGAGCGGCTGGCCATAGGGAGAGCTAGTAGCTCACTGCACCCCCATGTCTGCGTAGTCTCTGGACCGGCCGGCATGCACCTGAGCCGGATTTTAAGGGAAAGACTGCTGCAGGGTGGAAACCCTCGCTGAGCCGGGTGCTGATAGGCTGGTCTAAGGGGTGGAGGTCTGACGAGAGAGAAGCCCGGACGTGAAAATGGAGGCCCTCATGGAGTGGGGGGTTTGGCTTGTTATGAGGCTCTGCTGGGGTGAGAGGGCCAGGGCTGGACCATCCCCTCCGGCCGCCTCGTGAGTGGCTGGTCGCAGGAGAGCCAGTTGGCTTTCCTGCCCCATGGAGTCAAGGAACGAGTATGTCCCTGGCCAAATCTGTATCAATCAGACTACAGAGAGGTTTGTTATAGATTCAACCCACACTCTGTCTATATAACGAAGAGAAAGGAATCACCACAGACTGAACACTTTGCTCTCAGGGAGAAGGAACACCAACTTCATCAATACAATATACATCATAAAGCACTGCACTCACATCTCCGGAGCATTGACAACTGCGGCTTACAGACATTCAAATGTAGAGAAAGTAGGTGGCTCCGTAGCGCAATGGATAGCACATTGGACTTCCAAATGTAAGAAAGTAAACAGAAATAAGTCAGAATCTAAAAGACAGATCAATTTTTTAAATTTTCCCATATGTCTACTGTATCTTAAAAGGAATTCTCTTTAGTTTAAGAAGGTGCTCATAAGTTCCAGAGCAAAAAACTGGTTAAGACTCTGAGCATCTTAAATTCCACTTGGAAGAGTCTTTCTCTCCCTCCTAAAAATAAACAGAAAGAAAAGGAAGAGGGTTCTCCAAGCTTTTCTGTAAGAAATATGCTTCTACTGTTGTACTCAGCACCGAGATTCATTTAAAATTAGTAATTCTGAAGTGGCATCAGAATATATCAAAGAAGAGAACAGATACAATGGCACTACTGACATTTACAGCATCTTTTTAATCCCATTAAAAATAAATATTGCTTATTGGAAAAGTTGCTCTATAAGTACCAACTAAATAGTATGTGGGTTAAAATTATGAACTTATTAAATGACAACATAAATACATTTTATTCCCAGGATCTTTGAATTAATAATTGCTATTCTGCTATAGTAGTGGGCGTTGGACCTTCATGTTCAGTTTGGCTTTGTGCAGTTTATTAAAGCGACATCCCAGGGAGCATTTTCAACTTTGTATTATCACTCTAAAAACAAACTTAACTCACTTTACTCGGGTACTCTGAACACTTGGAAAATTTCAACTGCTAGATTGCCAAAATTGTCAGCTGTGATTCACATATAGAAATAGAAGTTAAGGAAGATACGAGAGTGTTCCCAAGCACTATCACGTTGATTCTTGAGCAAGGACTAAGAACTCCTCCAGATGCCTTCATGAAAACTTAGAATTTCTAAATAAAGTCATTTTATAGAGTGAGCAATACACATATACATGTATGCTTTTACACATCTAAATATTTTGCATGAATACCTTCTGGTTTGTGGATCGAAAACCTTCTGGAAGGAGTTTTCTTCAGACTTCTTACCTTAGCCCCTATCTAGAGAGGGGAGCTAATGGAGCAAGAATACACCAACTGATATACGGCTTTCCTGTAACATACTCCAGGCGCTGAGAATCACCGAGGAGGTCACAAAGCCCCCGACGACAGTAAAAATCCTAAATGTACGCAATCAAAAATTATATAAAGGTAACAGAATAATACATAGCAACGAGTGTTTCTGACAAGGTTTTCCAGCACTGCAATGATTGGATGAAAAAGGTTTGAAAGTAAAGTTTAGAAAATTCATCACACTTCCCTGCATCCATGCCAGCACTGGTTGCTCTTGTTTGCTCCCATGTGTATAATTGTGTATCTTTGTGGTGTGAGACGATACTTCATTGCTATTTTGATTTGCATCTCCTGATGAATAATAATGGAAAGCATTTTCCATGCGTCTTTTGACTATTTGTATTTCTTCTTTTTGAGAGAATTTTCTGTTCATTTCTTCTATCTATTTTTGATGAGGTTGCTTTCTTTATGGGATTTACACAGTGCCTTATATTTTCATGTGAACCCACTTCAATGTGAATATTGTGCATGAAAACATTTTACCATGAATTTCTGTAGGCTGTCTTTGTACTTTTTGGCATTATTTTCTTTGAGGTGCGAAGCTTCTTATTTAATACAGTCCAATTTGTTTTACCTTGCTTCCATTTTTGCCCGGTCATTATTGTTTCATCTTTAGAACATGTCTTTAGCCGATCATCTTTGGAGGTTTCTACCCATGTGCCTCGCCTTTTACCTTATGGAATCAGGTCTGATGTCAAAAGACCTTAAACTGAAGGCTTTAAATTGGAAGGAGGTCTGTGTTCTGATTTTTGTATGCAGTTTGCTCCAGTTTTCCCAGCACTATTTGTGCTAGGAAGGCTTTCACTTGTGTGCTGAGAACTCTCCTTGCTTTCTCCTCTTCATATTTCACCAAAAACTCCCTTGTCAGATTACGTAATGCAATATTTGAGAGTCCCCCAGATTGTCAGGATAATCCAACTCTGCTCCACTAATTTATGGGTCTGTCGCTATTCCAATACCATGTTGTGTTAATTACACCACCCTCTAGTACAGTTTGAAGATGGGAAAGGTGATCTTCATTCCCCAATAATTGTTTTAACTGTTCATGAGGGTTTATAAGGTTCATATGAATTTCAGGACTTGGTCTATTACTTTAAGAAATGGATTACATTGAATCTGTATAATGCTTTGGGATATATTGTCATTTAGCAATGCCCCAATCTTGGGTATCTTTCTGAGCAGGGTATGTATTTTTATTTCCTCCACCTGATCTCTTTTATTTTACCAGGTAATTGTTTTATAAGTTATCTTTGTTTTAAAGTTCTATATCTCTTTGAGATTATGCTGATTACTAGGTACCCCAGGCACAATTTGAATGAAATTTTCTAAGAAGCAGGATTGTTTTCTAAATGGGACTTTTTACATAAAAATAGTTTGGTTTCATAAGAGGATAGAAAGGGACTCTTACTCATTTGTAGGGAAAATGCCGAGAGGGCCAACCTTTTGGGGAAAACAATATGGGCATTCCTCAAAAATGTAGAAATTGAGCAACCAAGCCCTTTACAACACCACTTCTGTGGAATACACCCTGGGATCTCAAAAACACACTCCAGCCTTAAAGTACTTCTGTATTCATTACAGCACTATTACCCGAAGCGCCAGATTCTGGAAGCATTCAGAGTGCCTGGCATGAGAGAAAGATGAGCTAAATAATAAAGCTATGAAGTATATCTACACAATTTAATGCTATAAAGTTACCCAGGAAAATAAAGTAATAAAATCCGCTTGCTATAAATTGGCGGTGAAGACATGAATGTTTATACTCAGTGGAAATGATTCAGCAGGAGACACAAGACATATTTATTATGGAACTCCAGTTATAAGATATAAAAAAACATAATGAGGAAATACCCAGGACAGTGAAAGCAGTCACGCAGGGAATGGTCCTCTGCTGAAACTTGTCTGAAGTTATTGTGTGTGGAATGTATCTAGAATAGAGAAGGGACCGCTATGACAAATATAGCTGGAAAGGATCACTCTGGACAAGAACTGAGTGTTGAAAGTAAGTAAAGGGAGAAATAATGTAACTGTTCAGTCCAAAACACATTTGCAGATTGCTTGCAAACCATATAGCCCAAAGGAAAGAGAGAGAGAGAGTAAGAAGAAAGTACCTGTCATGAGAGGCTGAGGGAGTCAAGTAAATCTTAGGGAAGTTCAATTACAAAAAAGTCACGATGCTTAATTCCTCTGTGAACAGAGGAAGAGCATCTTCAAATGCTCTGTTTTTATATCACCCAGTTCTAATAAAACATGCAACTAATATAATTATTTATAAAATTTTCTGTTATCACCACAAATATTTTTATTCACACATGATCTAGGATTTTTTGATAAGCTTTATCAAAGGGTTCATCAAAAACCAATAATATTTCTCAGCTGTGTACAACAAGCAAATCATAATTTAGAAACTTTAGAATGTTTAGCTTAT
>JAJIBD010030810.1:0-31089 GCA_021461705.1 Cryptotis parvus
CTCCCTACAAACCTCAATGAGCTTGGTTACTGTGTGGATATGGTCGATTGTGCTGAATCCTTTCCGGAAACCTGCTTGCTCCGCATGGTTGTCCCTTCATCTAGTGTTCTGCCAATCCTGTTCAGGATGACTCGTGTAAACAGCTTGTAGATGACAGACAACAGGCAGATGGGGCGATAGTTGCCGATGTCATGAATGTCTCCCTTCTTGAACAGTAGAACTGTCCTGCTGGTTTTCCATTGGGAGGGCACCTTGCATTCGGACAGGTAGCGTGTGAAGAGCCGAGCTAGTGTATTGATGAGTACCGACGGCAGATTCTTCAGATGTTCGGGTCTGACTTTGTCTTGGCCTAGTGCTGTTCCCTTCTTTACCGATGAGATGGCATGTCGGATTTCAGAAGGGAGAACGTTGGGAATGACATATCCATCCTGTGGAATTTGGTATGTGGGCAGGTGGATGTGGCTATCAAAGAGATTTGAGTAGAAGTCCTGGATAATCTTCTCCATTGCCTTTCTGGAAGATGTGATAGATCCATCAGGGCGTCGGAGGGCAGTCATCTTGGTCTTATAGTTGGCGAAGGACAGGCGGGCAGTGCGAATACTTTTCCGGCTTCTGCTGCATCTTCCAGTATTTCTGCTCTTCTGTCTTTGAGGTCTGCTTTTATCGCTTCTCTGCACTGTTTAGCAAGCTTGGACGTTAGCATTTGGTCTCCTGAGGCTCGCGCCTTGCCACGTTGGCGAATGAGCTCGAGAGTTTCTGAAGACAAGCGTCCTTTTTGTGTTTTTCTCTCTCGGCATTCTTCGCACAATCATGGAGGTGCTGAACCAGTCGGTTGTATTCTTCATCGATGTCATCAATGATGGTATCTTCCCATGTTGCCGCAATGGTGCCAAAGAGTGCCCAGTTGGTGGTCGTTCTGGGAGTTCTCTTCTTAAACTTTGCAGCCTTTTCTCCCCGTTGTAGGAAGTAGAATTTTCGCACGAAGGGAGACGGTGGTCCGATCCGTGTGGAATTTGGGGACCGACAGCAACATCGGTCAGACAAAACCGTCGATTGAAGATGATGTGGTCAATTTCATTGTGGAACTGTCCGCCAGGAGATTCCCATGTCCAACGTTCACTTCAGCTTTCTGAAACTGTGAGTTCCCATGAATAGTCTTGGTGGACATGATGAACTCAGATAGTCTCTCACCTTGTTCGTTCCATTCCCAGGCCATGGGTCCCGATGTGGAGTTTCAGCCGATCTTCTCGGTCCTATCTTGGCATTAAAATCACCGACTATGATCTTGTAGAAGGTGTGATCCTTTTTTATAGAACTCCTCCAATTCCATGTAGAATTTCCTCAATTTCATCTTCTTTGTATGTGGATGTTGGTGCATAGACAATGAAGATAGAAATTGCTGGCAGTGGGCCACATCTCCTCAAGTGTAATCGTCCTATTCGGTTTGTTAGGCATTCAAATGAATCAATGTTGATAGCCATGTTCATGTTGACAAGGACACCAACGCCACCGACGCCTCTTTCATCACATGTTCCAAGGAACAATTCTTCTCCGTGTCAAATACAGCATGATGCGACTGACGCCTCCTCGTTCTCAGTCAGACCAATGATGTCGTACTTGATCTTTCTTGCTTGCAGCATCAGATCCTCAATATATGCTTCCGTTGCCAGTTTACGCGCATTGAAAGTACAGACAGTCATTTTAGTCTTTCTTCTTTTCGAGCCTAGGACAGCTATCCGATGCGTGTAAGCTGTCCGATGCGTGTTCGATATGCCAAATCCAGTAACAAAAATGTTTATTTTCCTGACCCCGAAAGAGCCTTTAATACGGCAGCAGTAAGAAAGTAAGAAAGGCAAATTTCGAACATTTGTGAGTAATAAAAGATCTAGCAAAATTAAGAAATAAACAATCTGGAGCTATAGTAATAGAGTAAGGGGTAGGGAATTTGTCTTGCAGGTGGGCGACCTGGGTTCAATCCTTGTCATCCCATATGGTCCTCTGAGCATTGCCAACAGTAACTTCTAAGTGCAGAGTCAGGAATGACCCCCTAAGAACTGTTGAATATAACCCCCAAAAGACAGAAAAAAGCCCTCTTGGCACATAACAAACATTCATTGGGTTACAATAAATTCAATTATGTTTTAATAATTGCTCTTTCAGATACTTTTGCTTACCATTCCTTTAATATCTATGATTATTCTTTTTAACTTTTTGGTGATGATCAATCGACACAACTTCTTACTTGAGTCATGATACTATCAGAGATAAGTTATAATCACTTTTATATTTATGTCAAGTTTTATTATTTGAATATATGAATTATTAAATTTTATTTTTAAATGTACTTATGTATTTATCTCGATACTCTATCTAGATGTTCTCAGGACTTACTCCTGACTCTTCCACTCAGGGAATTTTCCTGGCAAGATTCTGAGGATCATATGTGATGTTGAGATCATTACATGCACAGCAAATACCTTACCTGCTAAACCCTCTCATTAGCCAGCAAACTAGAAAAATTTACAATTACAAACAAAATCTGTTTAAAATTTAGCTTCTAATTATTTTTCTGTAACAGAATGGAGGTACTATAAACTCTTAATAAATTAGTTACTTAGTGTCATTTATTTACTGTATAATATTAGAAAACTAATACAAACTAGATAATTTTGAATAATTTTCCAGTCAAATCAATGTCTCTTTTTATCTAATTTAACTCTGGAGGTGAAAAGAAAAGAAGTCAAATCAAAAATAAGATTTCCAGTGATATGGAAGATTAGCCCTACAAACACAATGCAATAATGAATTTATAATTGCATATTACAATTTATTTCTATAACATAATTTATTTCTAGTGTGCTACTGGACCATGGTGACTCAGTATAGAGGGATAGCTGAGATGCAGAACTTTTCTTTGGAAACAGCCTGGTTTGCACCATATTAAGGAGTTAGTACTTGGGACCTGCAGTAGAGAGAGGTGCAAACAGCAGGAAACGGAGAATGGAGAGACTTACCTTTAAAGCAGTGGGATAGGGTTAAGGGTTAGGGTTAGGGTTACCTTTAAAGCAGTGGGATAGGGTTAGGGTTAGGGTTAGGGTTAGGGTTAGGGTTAGGGTTAGGGTTAGGGCCGGAAAGATAGCACAGCGGGTAGGGTGTTTACTTTGCACTCGACCGACCCGGTTTGATTCTTGGCATCCCATATGTCCTCCAAGCACCGCCAAGAGTAATTCCTGAGCAAAGAGCCAGGAGGAGTAACCCCTGAGCATTGCCGGGTATGACCCGAAAAAAAAAAAGCAGTGGGCTACTGAGCAGCAGAGATCTGTGACACACTAATGAGGAGCAGATGGATGTCAGAACAGAAAGGCACCATACTGTGTGAGGACTACAAGATACCCAGGGTTAGGGGGATGAAATACTCCATATTTGTGCTGGGACGGCAACTGAAGCTGCTCTTGTGACTATCGGAACAATTCTTGTCCAGGGTAGTCACTGACTTTTAGTCTAGAGTCCTGGGGTACAAAAGCTAGAATTTAGAGCTATAGGGAGGACCTGTTTCTGAAGCTCCTTAGTAGCTGAAAGAGTTTTATCAGGGGCCTCTTCATAGGAGAGTCTCTTCTCTACAACAGAAGTCAAGTCCTTACTTTGTGAAGAACTTGTTCCTTCCCAGCCTGAGGTTGTACTGGATTTCATTGACCTAAGGTGCTTGCTACTTCTATTCGGAAATAGAAGTACACAGGTTCAGGTAGCTGAAGCTTATGTTTCCATAGAAAAAAATATTCTTGGAAGTTAGTGGGAACCGGACACTCTTTCACCGCTCCTTTCCAGACTCTTTACCTCCTATCTAAACTGCTATGAAAGCTCGACTGAAGAACCTTTTTGTCGGAGCTGTGCCCAGTGGACACACCATTCACAACTATGCCTTCAGGAAACCAAGTCTCTAAGATTCATATTAACAAAAGAAGTAGAGACTTATAAAAGGTAAGTATAAACATTACTGAAAAGAAATAGAAGAGGACAAAAGGGAAATGGAAATGCATCTGCAGTTCATGGATTATAATGATTACTATTGGCAATATGACAATCTTATCCAAAGCATTGTACTGGGTCAATTCAGTCTCTATAAAACTAGTCATTACCTTTTACAAAGACATAGAGAAAGAACTGTTGAAAGTTATATAGACTAATAACCCCACACCCCAAATAAACAAAGAAGTATTAGGAACTAGTAAGGTGTGAATCTTCTCTTTCCCTGACTTAAAGCTCTACTATAAATGTGTAGTAATCAAAACAGTAAGATACCAGAATAAGGACAGACTCAGAATAGCGACATAGAACTGCAAGACCTGAGATAGACCCTCAGCTATGTGGATAGTCTTAGGTAAATGGGCAAAACATATAAAGAGGAGCTAGAAAAGTCTCTTTAACAAATGGTGTTGGGAAAACCTTGGTTGCTTGCAAATTAAGAAAAAATAAACTTCAATGACATGATACACAAAAAGTCAAATTAAAATGGATTAAACGCTTCAACATTAGCCCTGAGTCCATAAATTATACTGAGGAAAACAAAGCTGCTGGTATCTGGCTTATATGTCAGAGAACTCAGTCTATTTGACAAAGCATGTACTTCCCAGAAATTTCTAACAGACTTTTGGTTCTATCATTTTCACTCATTGTGTCTGAGAACATTCACTTCTAGTTTCAAAGTTGGGTGGGAAACTGGATATTTAGCTTTTTTTCAGCTCTTTAGTGGAAGTATACGAGGAAAAACAGATTTTGCAAAGGAGCTGACAAATAAGCATTTGCAAAGCATGTAAGATGAGAGGTTATGAATGCTTAAACATTTAATTAGAAATAGGAGCACTTAGAAATGCCACAAACTTAGAAACAACTTTTTCTAGAGTTTTATATTTCATTTTTATAAAATAAGCATCATTTGAATTTTCTATGGAAATGAGTACTATATTAGAAAGAATTTCATAGTAAGAAGAGCTATTCCACATGGAATGGATTTTGTTTATTTATTTTTTGCTAACAGTTGGTGGTGTTTAGGAATCACTTCTGGCTCTGTGTCCAGAGATCACTTTTGGCAGTGCTCAAGGGACCATGTGTGGTGCTAGGGATTAAACCAGATTCAACTGTTTATTAGACAAGTGATTTAATCTCCGTACAATGTTTCTGGGCCCATAGATTTTCTATGAGAAGAAAATCTTCTGCTTTTAGTGAAGACTGAAAAAAAAGTATTGACATCATATATGGCAGAGGGAATTCTCATATTAATTCAATGATAAAATTTTATTTATATTCTTGTAACATATTTATGATACACAACATATTTTGCAACATATTTATGATTTCTAAACTCTCCTACATATCTTCACCTCTTAATATATATTTTATATACTCTGGAAATAATTGTTACTCTAACATCATAGTAAGTTTCTATTAGGCGAAATCTTAAAATTACAATTGACAAGGGTTTTCATTTGACCCTCCAGGGAACAACCAATTATTACTTAATAAATTAAATATTCAATAAGCCTTGCATTTTATTAAACTGCCATGTTTTGTGTATGTTTGAAGTTAAAAATAGGAAAGGTGATATATTAGGAATATTCAGTGTTTTATTATAATCTGACCACTGGATGTACTCCAAAATTATAGTGTTGCTCTCATAATTCATGGAAAATAGTTTGTAATAACAATCATCTTCTCAAATTGGTCATTACCAAAGTTAATGACCTGTTTATTAGAACATCAACCTTGGCTTTGCCTTAGTCTCCCTAATTAACACATCTGTCATTTACTACTAGTAGCTAAGAATTTCTGTGTAGAGGACAGCTCCAATAATGATGGCGCCATTAAAGCGACATCTCTATATATTTGGATGGATCATCAAATTTGCATTGGCCTATCACAGACAGGATCCTGTGAAGCTCAAGCTCTAAATAGTTTTGGCAGCTCAAAACGGTGAAATCTCAACAGCAAATAGAGCAGTGTCTGCCTCCTTTGTGGAACATTAGGAAAATATTTATCATTGCTGTTGAAAAGAATAATTACACAAAACGATTTGTACTTGTAGAATTTGTATTCTGTACCTCTGTGAGCAGATTTGTCTTTACCTATACTTGTAAGCAAATCTGTGCAAAATACAAGCTTATCTCTTTTTGATGTATATTTTCTCCTGACATACCCATTTATATATTCATTTACCAAATAATGTCATTTTTCATTTATAATATGCCTTTAGCAAGTTAATCGCATGTGACATTTCCAAGTGAACATCTGAAATAAGCATGGCATTAAAATGTTGTTATTTTTAAAAGAAGCCAAGTGAGGTGTTATTATTTTCCTAAAATGAATTCATAGATACTCAGTTTTTTAACTATCTATTTTTTATTCATTTGAAAATAATTCATATTAAAATACATTGGGAAAAATAAACAGAAAGTGCAGTGGAAATAACGGTACTTTATTATCACTTTGTTCTTTAAAATACTTTGAAACTAATGTTTATTAAGATATGACTATCAAAGGTAAAATGTCTTTCAACTTTGTCTATGATAACTTTTTCTATGAATCATTTGAAAACATAAGTTACCTGAAACATACATGCTATTTTGGTATTTTCTATAGATAAATGTTTATTGTTATTACTTTTAGGATCCATTGAAACCTGATATAATAGAATGACTCTTACAAAAAGAAAGAATCCCAAATTCACATGTATCTCTTTAATTCATGAATCCAAGGAATTTGTGAAATATACAAATCAAATCCATAAAATACTTTGAGGAAGTGTTTGGGCTAGACAGGTAGTGCTCAGGATTTACTGGAGCTCAGGCTCTTTTCTGGGTCACTCCTCTATGAGTTCAGGAGACCATAGGAGTGCTGGTGATTGAATCAGCATTGTTCACATACAGGAAATTACCCTCACCCTCTGTATTATCACATCATAATAAATAATATGTGCCCATAAATAATAGTGCAAGTTTCAATGAGTGTTAAAAGTGAAAGCAAGCAAATAAGTGAGGCTATTAATTTGGTACCCTTTTGTCCTGTCAGTTTCACTCTATAAGAAAATTACAGAGTGATACTAATTTTCTGTTTGCCCGTTTCCTTTAAGAAAGAAATTGTAATACAGATTTTGACAATTAGAAATAAAAATTACAAACTCACTAAATTAATATTATATCTATTATAATTTACATAATTGTAAATACTTACCTAAAGGTACATGATTTGGCCCTGTCTATCTCTCCAATTGATCATCCTCTATCCTTCCCTTCATGTGTTTTCTTCCCTTAAACTTTCTGACCACCCACCTCACTTCACGGGCGCCGCCATTTTCCACATTTGGACTTCCCTCTCGTCAGAACTCCACCCAGCAGACCAGCCCATCACAGCCCGGATCATCGACACCCACCCTGCAGCAGCTTTTTTCCTCAATACGGCTCAGGTATGCTGATCCAGAGCCTCTCAGACATGGGGGCAGAGCTGTTTCTTGCTCTCCCTGTGCACAGCCGTTCATGAGGCAGTCGGGAGGCATGGGGTTTCTAGCCCTGGCCCACCACCTTGGCAGAGCCTCACAACAAGCCAGACCACCCGCCTCACTTCATGGGCGCCGCCATTTTCCACATTTGGACTTCCCTCTCGTCAGAACTCCACCCAGCAGATCAGCCCATCACAGCCCGGCTCGAGGGGCCGCCTGCGGCTGCGCAGCTCATCAATAAATGCTTTATTTGGAGGTGTTTAAAAGAGTTTGCCTCCCACTCGGCAAGCCTGGCAAGCTTCTCGTGTTGTATTTGATATGCCAAATTTCAGTAACAATTATATTAGGTCATTCCCATGATGTAATACAATGGTTTGAGGCTCTTTATGTTCCTGTAGCAAGCCGATGCCCCTGGTTCTACTGGCATGAGACAGGACTTATGGAGATATTACTGGTGCCCGCTCTAGCCAATAGATGATCAACAGGAAGATCGTGATCGTAACTTTCTGACTATTTTATCATTACTAGAAGCCTCACTCTGTGTTGTTTGGAATATTTTTGCTTGTTTTTACTTTATTAGATTCTTCACTCAAATAAAGATTTTCCAAACAGGACTGATTACTAGATTATTTCATATTATTGCATATTTATTTAATAGCTTTTTTTTCTTATTTTATCCTCTTAGAATATAAGTTATTTGGCAAAAGGCATTTGACATCCCAGTTCACTACTGCTTCCCCAGTACCTAGAGAAAGTTCAGCACAAATTAAAACACATACTAATCTCAAAATATTTGTTTGTGTAATAAGTAACTGATTTCAGTGTTTGCAAGATCACAAGTTTTATAAAGTGTTGAAGTTATACTTCATGAAGGCACAAATATTAATTGTATAGTTTATTTTATTGAATATATATAAAAATTAGAAGAAAATCATTTTCAATGGAAATTGATTAAATGAAAGCTTAATTTCAATTAAATGAAACCTATTTTCTTTTACTCTACCAGGAGTTTTGTTATTTTGCTTCCAAAATGAAATCATGAACTGCTCTAAATGATACCTAGGAGTACTTAGTCTGTTAACACAAAGTTATTGTGTAAAACTGTTCTTAATCTTCAGGCTATCTTTGTAATGCAAACACACATTAAATAAAATGATTATAATTTAAAAAAATTAGAAAGGTAGCTCATCACAGGGTCAAATTTATTATTTATTGTTCTATGTTATTAATCATTTATTGGTGTGGTTGCACTGAAATTTTTGGAATTTTATATAATATGGATATTATATGATTATATATATTTCCAGAGTTTCATTGGGTTCAAGGTTTTTACTGAAAACCAAATCTGAAACTTTAACTAGTGTGAAATCACATGTAAGTGAAAGCTACTGTATATTTTTTTCTAATATTGATGGTCCTTTCCACACAGTATTCATATGTCCATACTTGTCTAATACAGTTCTATTTGTAGTTGTTATAATGTGACTGGTAGTATTACCTTTTTTTATTTTATAAAGTGTCATTGGATGATAAATTATAGAACCATCCGACTTTTATACCTTTTTGAGAATGTAATGACTGATTTTTTTGTACAGTGAAGCTCTGTCTCTTTTTAAGCTAGAGGGTAGATTTTGATTTAAAAAGCACTTGTACTTTCAAAAAACAAGAGGCAGCACAGCAGACATTGATTGCTGCCTTGACCTCATTATGCTGATAAGGGCATTTGTGAATATTGTCTAAGTTAAGGTAATACACACCCCAGGTAGAGGTTAATGACACACTTAGCAGCAGTGGGTGCTGGACAGTTGTTCACAGGAAACCAGTTCAAGCTGGCAAGCCTTCTGTCTTGTCCGTGTAGAACAAAAAAATATCATGTCTCAACAAATAGCATAATTCAAGAAGGGGTTAGCAGCGTGCAGCAATTGGCTGACTGCATTGTTTTGCCAAAGAATAACAAACTTAAACTGTTGTCATGTCATTTTTAACAACAATTTTCTGTAATCTTTCGACCTCCTGCTATGATCCTGCTAATCTGGGCTTTACTGCCGGCTGACACTGAAAACAGCATTATGACAATTTTTTATGTACTAATGAGTTATTTTCCACATCTATCAGCAAACAAGAAAAACAAGTAATTACTTTTAAGCCTGATTATAACCTCTTTATTTAATATAAGAAGTACCAGTGCCCTTTGGTTGCTTCCTCACAAAATGGCACTATGCTAAACCTATCAACAATAAGTCAAACATAGCTAGTATATTCATATTGAGAAAAATACTGATTCAAAATTTCTCAATAGCACCTATTGATCCTATTTTAGCATTAGGACATATTTCTATCATGACAAATTAAAATGTTAATAGTTTAAATTGTGTGAGAGATAGGTAGCTTTCGCATTCATGGGCATTTTATTAGTCA
The DNA here is from genome assembly GCA_021461705.1 of Cryptotis parvus. Classification (NCBI taxonomy): domain Eukaryota; kingdom Metazoa; phylum Chordata; class Mammalia; order Eulipotyphla; family Soricidae; genus Cryptotis; species Cryptotis parvus. Next base: position 9,908 of record JAJIBD010030810.1, read on the forward strand.
AAAAACCACTGAACATGCATTCATGGTGAGAGAACAGTCTGGAGATTATAGACCTGAAAATTATAGTAAAAGAGATAATAAATATACAATGTAATAAAAAATAAAACAATCTAGAAGATAGTTAAAATGAGACAATAAAAGAAATTAATTGAATGGGTGAAATATACAGATGCTTTAGGAAAATTCTGGGCATAGGTTCTCAAGAATTTGGAGAAAAAAATAGTTCAATGACATAATATTGAATACTGAGATAGCTTTTAATTTTCAACTACCATTATAGCTCCAAAGCCAAAGGAAACCAGGCAAATGAAATACCTATTTCATTTTTTGACTGATTGTGACATTTTTTTTTTTGACATTTATTTTTACTAGGTATGAAAATCTATATGAGCTTATAAGACAATATGGGTTGTTTTGATATAAGAAAATAATTTGATTCTAGTGTGTTTTCTGTTAGATCATCATTTACTTTTTGAGTGTTTTATTGAAATAAAATGATTTTTCCCCCAAAATTGGTAGGGTAAAAGACAGATGTATCACGTGTCATTTGTCTTCCCATTGTTCATTGATTTGCTAGAGCAAGCACCAGTAACATCTCAATTCGTTGGGAATGAGGTCCATTATTGTTACTGTTTTTGGCATATCGAATATACCATGGGAAGCTTGCCAGACTCTGCCATAGCTCTGTGTTCATCACAGGGGGCCCAGTCTTTTTTATGTCAGACCATCAACCATCCAGGGCCCTTGGGGCAGAGCCCTGGGTGTAGACAAAGCCTATCTCCTGTCTGTCATCTACCGATGAAGCCAGGCACCGCAGCCACACCTGCAACATCTTGAGGGGCAGAAAAAAGACAGTTGAGAGGGAAAATAAACTTAGAATGATGTTAAACTTAGAATTATATTAAAACTTGGCTAAAGTAGACCTTAAAAATGCAGTCAACGGAATTATTTTAAATAATCAAATTTTAGGGTTAAATAAAGGTTTAATTTTTGATAAGATAATAGCACAGAAGCAATGGAACAAGAAAAATGGGAATTCTAATCAATGTGTATTATAATTTATTGAGGTCATGTTTATTAAAGATAAAAATCTTTAAGAAATGTAAATGCATTGTTTTGGTAAAAACAAATTGAGCAATTTGTTAAAAATAATGCAATTTATTATGATGGCATATTGTGCTCTTGAGAAATCGAGAATCCTATAGGAATCTCTCTTGAAAAATTAGTTCTCCCCCTGACTGATTCTAATAATTTAAAGGTAGAATTGTTAAATTGTAGGCCACTGAAATATTTTGTATGCTAGCAAGAAGTAGAAGTTGAGTTTATTGCTGTTTTTTTTAAATAATATTTTAATTCAAGAGAAAGGCAAGCTGGATTGAAGACCCGATTCGACATGCAAATTGTGCAAGAATGGAACATTTTGGGGAAAGGGCAAAGACTTGCTTAGCCAAAATTCTCCTTCACCGAAACTAAGATACAGAATTATGCACTAAAGTTTTAGTATCTTTCCCAAATTTATCAAGCCAAGGAACAGTATCACTGTATCACTGTCTTCACGCTCATCATCGATTTGCTCGAGCGGGCCCCAGTAACATCTCCATATGTCCTGTCTCATGCTAGTAGAGCCCAAGGGCATCTGCTTGCTCCAGGAACATAAAGAGCCTCAATCCATTCCGAATGAGGTCTATAATTGTTACTGGTATTTGGCATATACATGAAATACAACACGGGTAGCTTGCCAGGCTCTGCCGTGCAGGTAGCATACTCTTGTAGGCATCTCTAAGTCCAGCATATATTGATGAACCGCACAGCCACAAGCGGCGCGCGCTAGCCGGGCGCTGATAGGCTGGTCTGCTGGGTGGAGGTCTGACGAGAGAGAAGTCCCGGATGTGGAAAATGGAGGCCCTCATGGAGTGGGAGGGTCGCCTGGCTTGTTGGCGAGGCTCTGCTGGGGTGGTGGGCCAGGGTTAGAACCCACCATCCCTCCCGGGCCTCGTGAGCGGCTGGTCATAGGGAGAGCCAGTAGCAGCTCTGCCCCCAAGTCTGCGAGTCTCTGGACCGGCATACCTGAGCCGGATTTAAGAAAGACTGCTGCAGGGGTGGAACTCGATGAGTCGGGTACTGATAGGCTGGTCTGCTGGGTGGAGGTCTGACGAGAGAGAAGTCCGGATGTGGAAAATGGAGGCCCTCATGGAGTGGGGGGGTCGTCTGGCTTGTTGCGAGGCTCTGCTGGGGTGGTGGGCCAGGGCTAGGACCCACCATCCCTCCCGGGCACCTCGTGAGCGGCTGGTCACAGGGAGAGCCAGTTGCAGCTCTGCCCCCATGTCTGCGAGTCCAAGGAACAGTATGTCCTGGTAAATCTGTATCCATCAGACTACAGAGAGGTGTGTTATAGTTACTACCACCACTCTGTCTATATAACAGAAAAATCCCCACAGACTGAACACTTTACTCTCAGGGAAGGGGAACACCAACTCATGTACAATATCCATCATAAAGCACTGCACTCACATCTCCAGAGCATTGACAACTGCTGACTTACAGACATCCAAATGTAGAAAGTAGGTGGCTCCGTAGCGCAATGGATAGCATTGGACTTCCAAATGTAGAAAGTAAGCAGTAAGTCAGAATCTGAACAGATCAATTTTAAATTTTCCCACTTATGTCTGCATGTATCTTAAAAAAAAATTCTCTTTTAGTTTAAGAAGGTGCTCATAAGTTCCAGAGCAAAAAACTGGTTAAGACTCTGAGCATCTTAAATTCCACTTGGAAGAGTCTCTCTCCCTCCTAAAATAAAACAGAAAGAAAAGGAAGAGGGTTCTCAAAAGCTTTCTATGGAAATATGCTTCTACTGTTGTACTCAACACCAATTCATTTTAAAATTAGTAATTCTGAAGTGGCATCAGAATATATCAAAGAAGAGAACAGATACAATGGCACTACTAAACTATTTACAACATCATTTTTAATCACATTAAAAATAAATATTGCTAATTTATGGAAAAGTTGCTCTATAAATGCAACCCTAAATAGTATGTGGGTTAAATTATGGAACTTATTAAATGACAACATAAATACATTTTATTCCCAGGATCTTTGAATTAATAATTGCTATTCTGCTATAGTAGTGGGCTGCGTTGGACCTTCATGTTCAGTTTGGCTTCTGTGCAGTTTATTAAATGACATCCCAGGGCATTTTCAACTGTATTATACTAAAAACAAACTTAACTCACTTTACTCGGGTACTCTGAACACTTGGAAAATTTCAACTGCTAGATTTTAAAAATTGTCAGCTGTGATTCACATATAGAAATAAAAGTTAGGAAGATACAGTGTTCCCAAGCACTATCACGAGTGATTCTTGAGCAAAGAGCCTGGAACTCCTCCAGATGCCTTCATGAAAACAATTTCTAAATAAGTCATTTTATAGAGTGAGCAATACACATATACATGTATGCTTTTACACATCTAAATATTTTGCATGAATACCTTCTGGTTTTGTGGATCAAAGCCTTCTGAAGGAGTTTTCTTCAGACTTCTTGCTTAGCTATCTAGAGGGAGCTTATGGAGCAAGAATACACCAACTGATATACGGCTCCTATGCTCTCCAGTAACTGAATGCGGAGGTCACAAAATATTTGACAACAGTAAAAATCCTAAATGTGCAGCAATCAAAAATTATATAAAGGTAACAGAATAATACATAGCAAGTGTTTCTGACAAGGTTTTCCAGCACTGCAATGATTGGATGAAAAAGGTTTGAAATGAAAAGTTTAAGAAAAATTCATGTCCCTTTTCCCCTGCATCCATGCCAGCACTGGTTGCTCTTGTTCTTTCCCATGTGTATGATGTGTATCTTTGTGGTGTGAGACGATACTTCATTGCTATTTTGATTTGCATCTCCCTGATGAATAGTAATGGAAAGCATTTTTCATGTGTCTTTTGACTATTTGTATTTCTTCTTTGAGGAAATTTCTGTTCATTTCTTCTATCTATTTTTAGATGAGGTTGGATTTTTTCTTTTCTTGTAAAGTTCTACAGTGCCTTATATATTTTCATGTGAACCCCTTATTATTGAATATCGTGTAAACATTTTTCCATTCTGTAGGCTGTCTTTGTACTTTGGCCACTGTTTCCTTTGAGGTGCAGAAGCTTCTTATTTAATATAGTCCAATTTGTTTACCTTTGCTTCCATTTCTTGGTCAGTATTGTTTCATCTTTGAACATGTCTTTAGCTTCGATGTCTTGGAGCTTTCTACCAATATTTTTCTCCATATACCTTATGGAATCAGGTCTGATGTCAAAGACCTTAAACTATTTCATTTGACTTTCATGCTTGGCATTGAAAAGAGGTCTGTGTTCATTTTTGTATGCAGTTGCTCAGTTTTCCCAGCACTATTTGTGCTGGGAAGGCTTTCCTTGTGCTGAAGAGGCTCTCCTTGCTCCTCTTCATATTTCTCACTCCTTTGTCAAAGATTAAGTAATGCAATATTTGAAGGTCAGTGTCAGGATATCCAACTCTGCTCCACTAATTTATGGGTCTGTCATTATTCCAATACCATGTTGTGTTAATTACCACCCCCTCTAGTACAGTTTGAAGATGGGGAAGGTGATCTTCATTTCCCAATGATTGTTTTAACTGTTCATGAGGGTTTATAGGTTCATATGAATTTCAGGACTTTTTGGTCTATTACTTTAAGAAATGGATTACATTGAATCTGTATAATGCTTTGGGATATATTGTCATTTTGACAATGCTAATCTTGATCTCTGAGCAGGGTATGTATTTTTATTTCCTCCTGATCTCTTTTATTTCTTGAAGTAGTGTTTTATAGTTATCTTTGTTTAAGTTCTATATCTCTTTAGTTATGCTGATTCCTAGGTACTTCAGGCACAATTTCGAATGGGAATTTTTCTAAACAGGATTGTTTTCTAAATGGGACTTTTATAAAATGGATTGGTTTTGTAAGAGGATAGAAAGGGACTCTTCCTCATTGTGAGAATGCCGAGAGGGCCAACCTTTTTTGGGAAAACAATATGGGCATTCCTCAAAAATGTAGAAATTGAGCTTGCAAATGACTTCACTGTACCACTTCTGTGAATACACCCTGGGATCTCAAAAACACACTTCAGAAAAGCCTTAAGTACTTCTGTATTCATTATAGCACTATTCAAAATAGCCAGATTCTGGAAGCATTCAGAGTGCCTGAGAAAAGATGACTAAATAATAAAGCTATGGTATATCTACAATTTAATGCTATAAAGTTACCAGGAAAAATAAAGTAATAAAATCCACTTATAAATTGGTGAACATGGAATGTTTTATGCTCAGTGAAATGATTCAGAGGGAGAGACACAGACATATTATTATGGAACTCAGTTATAAGATATAAAAAAAAACAATATGAGGAAATACCCAAGGACAGTGAAAACAGTCATGAGGAATGGTCCTCTGCTGAAACTTGTCACAAGTTATTGTGTGTGGAATGTATCTAGAATAGAGAAGGGACCACTATGACAAATATAGCTGGAAAGGATCACTCTGGACAAGAACTGAGTGTTGAAAGTAAGTAAAGGGAAAATAATGTAACTGTTCAGTCCAAAACACATTGCAGACCTTGCAAACCATATAGCCCAAAAAGGAAAGAGAGAGAGAGTAAGAAGAAAAGTGCCTGTCATAGAGAGAGGCTGAGGGAGGGGAGTCAAGTAAATCTTAGAGTGATTCAATTACAAAAAAAAGTCTGATGTAATTCACTCTGTGAACAGAGGAAAAGCATCTTCAAATGCTGTTTTATATCACCCAGTTCTAATAAAACATGCAACTAATATAATTATTTATAAAATTTTCTGTTATCACCACAAATATTTTATTCACATGATCTAGGATTTTTTGATAAACTTTATCAAAGGGTTTATCAAAAACCAATAATATTTCTCAGCTGTGTACAACAAGCAAATCATAATTTAGAAACTTTAGAATGTTTAGCTTATATCACTATTATGTTAAGCTTATATCACTATTTTATTTTACAGATCTACATGTTGTGTCTGTGAAACATTTTTCCTTATAAACTGATGGCAAACAACTTATCACATATTATAAGATTTTTAGCATACCAAAGGTCACAAAAATAAAAAAATGTTTCTTTGTACTATTATCCTTTTACACAAATCTACATGTTCCTTCTGTTCACAAATACCTACTCTGGTCCTATATTACCAATACCCTTATAATAATTGTATACTTAATAGACTAAAGAAATTAAGGTTGGGTTAAATAGAAAAAGCAAATTAAAAAGACATGTTCTTTTTTCTTATTTTCCCAGACACAACAGTAGAAAAATTTTTCTCTGAATAATATTTCTATTTTCATTTATCTTATTTGATCTCTATCCATTGCAATAGATCTTATTTATCTGTCGTTATTACTTCCACTTTATAAATTCAAAACTTTCAGATTAGTGATTTGAGTAATAGAGAACAAGTACAAGTGATTTGAGTAATGTAAAACATTAAGTGATTTGAGTAATACAGAACAAGTAGAAAAAAAGTAAATGCAGTATAGAATTCTAAACAAGCATTCTTAAGTTGTTTTTGATATTTGAATTCATAGTCTTTGCCTAAAGAATTGAAATTGCTTAAGAGAATGGTTATATTAACAGACATTATTATTGTTTATAAACTTTGTTAAATGTGATTTTATTAACAGAGTGTGTTTATTTAGTAATTAATTCGTCTGTAGAGGGGGACGACTATTGTTAATACAATTTTTCTTTGTTTATCAATTTCAATCATTTTATTTATTTTTATTTCTTTATTATACCACTGTGAGATATACAATTACAAAGATGTCCATGTTTGGGTTTTAGTCATACAGTGTTCCTGCACCCATCCCTCCACCAGTGCTCATTTCCCACCAACAATGTCCCCTGATTCCCTACCTCCTCCACCGGCCTGCCTTGATGACAGGCACTTTGCCTCTCTTCTCTCTCCTCTCTCTCTCTCTCTCTCTCTCTCTTTCTCTCTCTTTTTCTCTCTGTCTCTTTTCCTTCTCTTACACATTGTAGCTTGCAATACATATATTTAGAGGTATTGTTGTAGGCAGGCAGACAGGGGGCGCCACATGGCAATAAATTCCTGAAGAAGAGCTCCAGAGTCACACCTGATTGAAAGCCCGGAACCAAACTTGATAAGACCATATTAACAATAGACCCTGGAGGAAGGAAAGGCCAAAAGGAATGTGTAAATCTCCTGAGGGAGATGAATCATCCTTCCCGCCCAGGACCCAGCTCAAGGAAGACCCCAGGACATTCCAGTCAAAGAAGACCACTCCCAAAGTCTACTCCCCTTGGCAACGGGGCCCTAGCAACCGAGGTTAAAGCCCCATATGGGAGTAACTTGGGGAGAAATCTATAAAAGCCGTCCTGACCAAAGGACGGCGCGCGCATGCTGCCTGGGTACACATGCCGCCCACGCGCACATGCTGCCTGGGTACACATGTCGCCTGCGGCCGCAGCATGCTGCCTGGGTACACATGTTGCCTGCGTGCACATGCTGCCTGAGCACGTGTGTTGCCCGTCATCTCCCCCTCTTGAGATGTGTACTCTCTCTTTTACTCGCTCTCCGCCTTTGGAGCAGCCCGGCGTTCTCCCTTGAGCCGCGTTACTCTTTCCTTTCTTTTTCTCCCTCCCCTCACCTAAACCTCCTCAATAAAACCTATTTTACTTCACTGCTCGTCGACTCCTGAAAATTCTTTTTCTGCGAGGAAGACAAGAACCTTGAGGCAGACCTGGGTAAGGCCTAGGACTGACTTTCCTTTCCTGCAAAGAGCAATTCCTCGCTCCAGCCTGAGTCCGTGGCTCCCGAGAAACCTCGGGTGGTGGGGATCAACTCCCGTGGCTAGAGATCAAGCGGACCTCAGGCGTGGCTTGACCGGCCACCTCGTGGGGCTGGTGGGGCTCAGGCCCACGCCGCAGGGGCTCATCGCAGACTTTATCAGTCCTTAGCCTGCCCAGCGGGTCCGGGTGGCAGAGGCGGCTGGGGAGAAAGCGACCATCTCTCTCCCCTTCCGGCCTCACATAAGTCACCCGTGGGGTCCACCTGCAACAGTATCATGTATATAACTTTGCCTATTTTGAATGTTCAGTTCTAGGCTGGTATTATCATTTACAACAATTATTAGCCACACATTATTCCCTTCTCTGTCTTATCTAACTTCTGAGTCCACACACTTGTTTTAGATTCCACCCACTAACATGACCTCCTGATCCATGTTTTGCCTGGCCTTGGATATTGGTATCATACTATTTTTTATATCCTGCAAACAAATGCAGTCACTCAATATCTGTCCTTTTCCCTCTGCTAATTTCACTCTCATCATGATCCTCTCTCTCCATGTTCATCCATTTATAGGCATTTTCATAACTTTGTTTTTCCTAATAGCTGCATAGTATTCCATTGTGTAGATGTACCAGAGTTTCTATATACAATGTCTATTCTTGGATACTGGGTTGTTTCCAGATTCTGGCTGTTGTTAATAGTGCTGCCATGTACATAAAAGTGCAGATGATGTTTCTGCTGTGTTTTTAACCTTCCAGGGTATATTCCCAGGAGTGGTTTGGCTGGTTCAAACAGGAGCTCAATTTCTAGTGTTTGGAGGAATTCCAAATTGTTTTCCAAAAAGGCAGTACCCGTTGACATTCCCACCAACAATGGATGAGAGTCTGTTTCTCCCCACTTCCACCAAAGGACTGGTTACTCTTGCATTTTTTTGGTATGTGTCAGTCTCTGTGATGTGAGCTAATACTTCATTGTTGCTTTGATTTGCATCTCCAGGATGATTAGTGATGATGAACATTTTTATATGTCTTTTGGCCACTTGCATTTCTTCCTTTTCAAAGTTTCTGTTCATTCCTTCTCCCCCATTTTTTTCATGGGGTTTGCTGTTTTCTTATTGTAAATTTCTCCCAGTGGCTGATATATCCTGGTTATTAACCACTTATCAGATGGGTATTGGGTGCATATTCTTTCCCAGTCTGTCTTTGTATCTTGGTCGCCATTTCTCTTGAGGTGCAGGATATTTTTAGTTTCATAATTCCCATATGTTTATCTTTGATTCCAATTGCTTTGTTGTGGTGTTTCATCTTTGACAATGCCTATAGCTTCAATGTATTGGGGGATACTTCCTATACTTTCTTCCATGTACTTTTTTGGATTCAGATCTGATTTTGATATCTTTAATCCGCGTTTCATCTGACTTTTTGTGCATGGTGTTAGTAAGTTCATTTTTTTTACACATCGCTGCACATTTGTTCCAGCACCACTTGTTGAAGAGGCTTTCTTACTCCATTTTGTTCTTTTTACTCCTTTATCAAAGATTAAATGATCATGTATTTGAGGATGGATGTCAGGATCCTCAAATCTATTCCATACGTCCACAGGTTCGTTTTTAAACTCAAAACCACTCTGTTTTAATTACTGCTGCTTTGTAGTACAGTTTGAAGTTGGGAAAGGTGATGCCTTCTGTCCGAGGAGTGCCGCCAGGGTCCCCCAACAGTGCCGGGAAGCAAGTTCCCTTCTACCTCCGGGCCGGGCGAGGAATGGATGAAAACTCAGGAATCTGATGCAGTTTTAAAAGGGCTTTACTATTACAGGTTCCAATATACAATCCAAGAGCAGGGAAAGCCTCCGGACTCTGCGCTCCCAGCTAGTCCCCAGCCAGGTGCAGGCTACGATGGCTGCCACCATGTGTTGAGGCCCAACAGAGAATGAAGAGGATGGAGAAGCAAAACAAAGGGAAACCAAAAAGGCAAAAAAGGGGAAAAAAAGAGAGCAAGCTTCTTTCTTGTAGCTTATTTTTTATGGCTCGAAATCTGCCCAAATTCCCCAGCCCATCCCATTCTGGGCTGGGCTATCTAGGATGAAAATTCAAAGCCTCCCAGCAGAGCTGGGAGGAGATGCAAGCCAAATGTAAATTTCTCCTGGCAGGGTCAAATGCCTTCAGGTAACTTTTCCCAGCACCTCACCCAATGTCTTATTATATGCTAATGTTTTGAGCAAGATCTGCCAGGAAAAATCTCCACAGGGTAGAAAAAGGGGCTGTTAGAGGAGTCCTGTAACAGCCTTCCATCTTCTTTTTCCTAAGGATTGCTGTAGCTGTACGTGGGGTTTATTATTCCATACAAATTTCAGGAATGTTTGGTCAATTTCTTTGAAGAATGTCATGGGTATCCTAATAGTGACTGCATTGAATATGTATAAAGCTCTAGGGAGCATTAATATTTTGACAATGTTAATTCTCCCAATCCATGATCCAGGAATGGGTCTCCATTTCCTCATGTCCTCTTTTATTTCTTGAAGAGCATTTTATAGTTTTCTTTGTACAGATCCTATGCATTCTTAGATAAACTAATTCCTAGGTATTTGATTTTCTGTGGCACAGTTGTGAATGGGATTGTTTTCTTGATATCTCTTTCTTATCTTTCATTATTTGTATATAGGAAATCCACAGACTTTTGGGTATTGATTTTGTATCCTGCCACTCAGTATAGGTATCTATTGTTTCTAGGAGCTTTTTTGGTAGAGAGTTTAGGGTTCTCTAGGTATAATATCATGTCATCTGCAAATAGTGATAGCTTGACTTTTCCTTGCCTATCTGGATACCCTTAATGTCCTTTTCTTCTCTGGAAGTACTTGTATGGCAAGCACTTCCAGTACTATATTGAATAGAGGTGGTGAGAATGCGCAATTTATGTTGTCCCTGAGTTTATGGTGAAGGCTTTCAGGTTTTTTTCCCATTGAGAATGATACTCACTGTGGGCTTTTGTTAGATGGTTCTGATTATATTGAGGGAAGGTTCCTTCAATTCCCTTTTTATGGAGAGTTTTTATCATGAATGGGTATTGGATCCTGTCAAATGCTTTCTCAGTGTCTATTGATATGATCATATGGTTTTTATTTTTTCTCTTATTGATGTGATGTTTTATGTTGATGTGATGTATTATTATGTTGATTGATTTGCAAATGTTGAACCATCCTTTCTTTCCAGGGATGACTCATACTTGATCATGGATTCACTAGTGAATTCTTCCAAACCTTTAAAGAGGACCTACTGCCATTTCCTTTTCAAGCTCTTCCAGGAAATAGAAAAAACAGAAACATTCCCAAACAGCTTCTATGAGGCACTATCATCCTGATACACAAAGCAGAGACATCACTAAAAAAATAAAACTAGATGCTAAGTTTAATACAGATGCTAAGGTCCCTTTAATACAGATGCTAAGGTCTTCAACAAAATATTAGCAAACAGAATCCATTGACTTATCAAAAATATTTTAATCATTTTAAAGATTAGGACTTCAGGGAGATGTTTGGGTTTTTGTGTTTTGATTACTGGCCGAGACCTGGCAATTAGATCTCAGGGATTACTAGCTGAATTGGCACTGTGGTGTCACTCTAAGCAGTGATCAGAGAGCCCTGAGGTACTGGAAATGAGCCCACATTTTCAAAGAAAATACAAAGAAAGCATTCATACTTTTAGGGGCTAGTTTCCTGACCCTCTCATTTGGTTTTCACCTATGAAGTCATCTTACTCTCTTATTAAAAGGCTGCCATAAAAATATTATTCAAGTGCAGACAAATCCAAAATAAGAATTATACTTCTAAGGGAACAGTAAAACAATATACAAACACATATAAATATAATATTCTTTCATGGAACTAATTTTCCTCAAGTTTATTAAACTTTTATTACATAGTGACATGTATTTGAAAATGTAGCTATATACATTATAAATATCCTTAGCATTGCATGGAAATTATTTTTAGAATTTAGACATAGTCATTTATTTTAAAAAAGAATAACAGAAGTTACACAGCATTTTATAATTTAGCTCTCTTTAACAAGAAGAATATATTTGCCTGTTTTTATATGATAATGAAATTCTTTTTTGAATATAAGTTAGAGATAAATCACTCCCTTCTCATAATTTAAACAATGATTAAGTTTGAGTGCGCTTGAATATTTTCATTATTTTTTGTTACCGCAAATTTAATTAAACTAAATAGTAAGTATAAAATTTCTTGTCAAAGAGATAGGACAGAAGTTAAAATCACTTTCCTTATACTCACTTGACCCAGTTTGATGCTTGGCACTGAATGTTATCCACAGATATTGCCAGAATTGATCTCTGGGCACAGACAAAGACAGGAATAAACCCCGATCCCCACTAATTGTGGCCCACACCATAAAAGTTAATTTTAGGTAATCTATTATCCCTTAAATATTTTTTTTATTTATTTATTTATTTATTTATTTATTTATTTATTTATTTATTTGCTTTTGGGGTCACACCCGGCAATGCGCAGGGGTTACTCCTGGTTCTGCACTCAGGAATTACTCCTGGCAGTGCTCCGGGGACCATGTGGGATGCCGGGGATCGAACCGGGCTGGCATGAGCCGGCCGAGTGCAAGGCAAGCGCCCTACCCGCTGGGCTATCGCTCCGGCCCCTATTATCCCTTAATTAGTATCACTTGATCACTTGACATCCCTTATTTGTCGATTTGCTCGAGCGGGCGCCAGTAATATTTCCATTCGACCCTATCCAGTGCCAGTGTAGCCCAATGGCATCTGCTTGCTTCAGGAATATGAAGAGCCTCAAACTGTTCATGCAGGGTGTTACAAAGAAGTCTGACCATCTTGTAGGTGGCGGCCACGTGATCTTTTGATGTCCTGTGGCTTCCAGTCTGTACGGCTCTAGTCCAGCGGTCGTCTCCAAATCACATTACATGTCCAGCCCATCTGATGTTTGATGCCTTGGCAAATGAGACAGCATCCCTGACTCTGGAACAGCTACAGAGATTGGAACTCGGATTCCTTCTTACACTTGAGTGAGGCGTGATATTCCAGGAATAGCTATTTTGATTCCTCTTTGGGAGACCCGAATAGCATTCTCATCCTGTTTTCGTAGGACCCAGGTCTCTGCGGCGTATGTTAATGCAGGGAGAATGGTAAGTTGAAGAGATGTGCCCAGAGCTGGAGGTTCTTTGTCTTTTTGCTATATCTTCGATGCTTTTTGAAGGCAGTCCATGCTGCTCTCTTCCTCCTTCACAGCTCAGGTAGTCGTTCATCATGTTGACTTCTCGACCTAGGTACACATAACTGTTGCATTCAGAGATGTTTGTTCCATTGAGAGTGAATGGGGCCTCTGGAACTAGTTCATTTTTCATGAACATAGTTTTGCTGAGATTCAGCTGTAGACCTATCTTTCCACATTCTCGGTCGAATTCAGCCAGCATTTCAGCCGCTTGGCTAATGTTTTGGTGTTATTAGAACAATGTCATCTGCGAAGTGGAGGTGATTTAGTTGCCGACCATCTATCTTCACTCCCATTCCTTCAGATTCTAATTGTCGCATGATGTTATCGAAGGTGGCGCTGAAGAGTTTTGGTGAAATGGTATTATCCTGCCGAAGCCCTCTTTGAACACTGATGATCACTTCTCTGTTGAATGGTGAGATCCTGGTGGTGAATCCGTAATACATCTCAAGACAGATCTTGATGTATTGTGTAATACAGCTCACATAATACAGCTCACATAATACAGCTCACAAGGATCTTGAACCCCGGGCCGAGGTTCCACAAGGCGCCTCACCTAGGCCAGTGCCTATAGCCGACTTAGAACTTGGTGCAGACCAGGGAATCCAACTCTTTAATTAGTATATAATATTAAAATTTATCAAAGCATAAATAGGCCTTTAAAACATAATCACAAAACTTAAATTATAATTTAAAGATAAGCTCATGTGATAACATAATAAGTCATGTCTTTTCTGTAGCTGGGAATAAATAAGATGTAATTTATAAATCAGAGATTCCCAACCTATTGAAGCAATCTATATGTTACATCTTAGTAAATATTTGACCTACCTTTGCTTATTCTACAAATACATGTCAATTTAAACAATTTTGTTCTTAAATGTGAATATATAACTAAAAGTTGTATTAATTTTCTAAGTAAATATTAGAGTTAAAGAAGCAATGACTGAATAAACAATAAATCCTTCAGTTACTGTCCAATTTGCCACAATAATAATATATTTAAAGATAAAGTTTTTTGCCTTTACAATTGAATTAAATATGGGTTCTATTTATTGCAGGCACATGGCTAGTGGCCAATTTATAAATGATATTGCTGCTTAGTGGAGCTATTTTATAGAAGACAGTGCCAAATGTCAATTAATTACTCTAGGGGCTGGAGCAATAGCACAGCTGGTAGGGCATTTGCCTTGCATGCAACTGACCTGGGTTCAATCCCTGGCATTCCATATGGTCCCTGAGCACAGCCAGGAATAATTCCTGAGTGCAGAGCCAAGAATAACTCCTGAGCATCACCAGGTGTGACCCAAAAAGCAAAAAAAAAATAATAATCTAGCTCTATCAATAATTTTTAAGGGGGATTTTTATTTAACTTATGATTTTTATTTCATATTCATGCTATACTTATTCTTCATTTTAATAACATAAATATAGAAACACTATTTTCACATCAACACAGGAATATGAGGTTGAATGTTATCTTGACTTGCAAAAGTAATTAAGCTAAATATCTTAAACTACATGTAACCCAAAGTGCTATAAATTATTTTCCTTGTATTAAATATCTGATCCATCACTTATCAGTTGTCACAAATAGTTAATATATAGAACTAACTATTGGACATTATGTTTTACATGTTTCTGTTATTCCAGTGAATATATTCTCTAAAGTTAAAAATGCTTAAAAAGTAGGCTAGAATATTTTTTTTTCTAAGTTTGAGAAGAAAGTGTTGGGGAGTCACCATAAATTACAAATTTAAGAAAAATTTCTAAATTAAAAATTTAGGAAAAATTCTCTTTTAACATCTTTGACATTTCATCAAGATATCTATTCTTGCTGTTATTTAACTTTCTGGCTCTAATAAGAAAAAATGATATACCGAAATTCTCTTTTTCTTTTCTAGCATCAATCTATCTCTTTATACAAATTTCGTATTTTTCTAGATATCGATTGGGATATCATGTATCCTTTTCTATTTACTCACATGATCTTTTAAAGAACATGATCACTTGATCACTTGACATCCTGTTATTCATCAATTTGCTCAAGCAGGCGCCAGTAACATTTCCATTGGACCCTATCACGTGCCAATGTAGCCCAATGGCATCTGTTTGCTTCAGGAATATGAAGAGTCTCAAACCGTTCATTCAGAGTCTTGATGAAGAAGTCTGACCATCTTGTAGGTGGGTGGCCATGTGATCTTTTGACATCCCGTGGATTCCAGTTGGTAACTGCTCTGGTCAGCGGTCATCTCCAAATCGCATTACATATTTAGCCCATCTGATTTTCGATGCCTTGGCAAACGAGACAGCGTCCCTGACTCTGGAACAGTGACAGAGGTCGAACTCCTGATTCCTTCTCTCACTTGAGTGAGGCATGAAATTCCAAGCATAGATCTTTCGATTCATCTTTGGGAGACCCAAATAGCATTCTCATCCTGCTTTCTTAGGGACCAGGTCTCTGAGTAATATGTTAATGCAGGAGAACAGTGGGGTCGAAGAGATGTGACTGTAACCGGAGGTTCTTTGTCTTTAGCTATTTCTTCAATGTATTAAAGGCATTCCTTGCCATTCTATTCCTCCTGCATAGCTCAGGTTTTAGGTCGTTCATCATGTTAACTTCTCACCCTAGAGACACATAACGCTGCATTCAGAGATGTTTGTTCCATTGAGAGTGAATGGGGCCTCTGGAACTAGTTCTTTTCATGAATATAGTTTTGTTGAGATTCAGCTGTAAACCTATCTTTTTCACATTCTTGGTCAAAGTTAGCCAGCATTTTTTGCCGGCTGGCTAATGTTTGGTGTTATTAGAATGATGTCAACAATGAAGCAGAGGTGGTGTACTTGCCGACCATCTATGTTCACTCCCATTCCTTCCCCATTCTAATTGTCACATGATGTTATCGAGGGTGGTGTTGAAGAGTTTCTGTGAAATGGTTTACCCTGCTGAACCCCCTTTAATCATTGATGCCAAAAGACATCAGTGATCACTTTCTTGTAGAATGGTGAGATCATGGTGGTTAATCCATAATAGAGCTCATGAAGGATCTTGTGTATTGGGTTTGAATGCCTTGTTTGGCTGGGGGTTGGATGACTGCATCAGTCTCCCCAGAATCGAAGGCTTTCTTTAAATCAATGAACGTGAGACAGAGCTGCTTCTTGAACTCCCTACAAACTTCAATGAGCCTGTTACTGTGTGGATATGGTCGATAGTGCTGAATCCTTTTCTGAAGCCAGCTTGCTTGCATGGTTGTCCATCTAATGTTCTGCCAATCCAGTTCAGGATGACTCGAATGAACAGCTCGCAGATGACAGACAACAGGCAGATGCGGTGATAGTTGCCAATGTTGTGAATGTCTCCCCTTTATGAACAGTAAACTGTCCTGCTGGTTTTCCATTGGGAGGGCACCTTGCATTTTTGGACAGGTAGCATGTGAAGAGCCTAGCCAGAGGTATTGATGAGTACTGATGGCAGATTCTTCAGGTGTTCGGGTCTGACTTTGTCTGGGCCTGGTGCTGTTCCCTTCTTTACCGATGAAATGGCATGTCGGATTTCAGAAGGTAGAACATTGGGAATGACATATCCATCCTGCGGAATTTGGTATGTGGGCAGGTGGACGTGGCTATCAAAGAGATCTGAGTAGAAGTCTATCTTTCAAAAATTCTTTCAAAAGAAAGTGAAACTATTTTAAACCCAGAACATATAATTTCTCTAGAGAAGTTGTACTGTGTGCATACTTCAAAATAAGCCCCTTTGATTCATATTTTTCATTACAAGATAAACTAGTAGATTAGCATGTGATCAGTAATATTTCAAGGATGTAGGGAACATAAATTATAAATCTAGTATATTTCCTTGGTCACCCAAGAATAAGCTTACCTATATATAAAGGAAAGTTTATTCTAAATCTAAGTTCCTAACATACCAGTGAGAAAATCTAGCAATTCTTGTTGCCTTTTTCTGTATTATATAATAAATACAGCAGTGTAAAATCCAGTATCCCACCTAAAGTGCATGAGAGCATAATGTAAAAATGCTAATGCATAGTACAGGCTCATTTTACCTTGGCGTCACAAAAATTAAATTAATTTTTAATTGGCATATATCTCAATGTATGTATGCTGCAGATGCCAGCGTATCGCATTGAAAGTACAAACAATCATTTTAGTGCTTCTCCGCTTTGGCAAGCTTTAGGTTGGCTGTGAAATTTTATCAGGAACTGCTTGTTCACCTTTCTTACTGCTGCCTTATTAAGGGCTCTTTGGGGTCAGGAAAATAAACATTTTTCGTTACTGGTTTTTGATCCCGCATCCATCGAACAGCGCCAGCTATGTAATGAAGGGAACAGCACCAGGCCCAGACAAAAGTCAGACCCGAACACCTGAAGAATCTGGCCTCGGTACTCATCAATACACTAGCTCGGCTCTTCACACGCTACCTGTCTGAATGCAAGGTGCCCTCCCAATGGAAAACCAGCAGGACAGTTCTACTGTTCAAGAAGGGAGACATTCACGACATCGGCAACTATCGCCCCATCTGCCTGTTGTCCGTCATCTACAAGCTGTTTACACGAGTCATGATCCTGAACAGGATTGGCAGAACACTAGATGAAGGACAACCATGCGAGCAAGCAGGCTTCCGGAAAGGATTCAGCACAATTGACCATATCCACACAGTAACCAAGCTCATTGAGGTTTGTAGGGAGTACAAGATGCCGCTCTGTCTCACGTTCATTGATTTAAAGAAAGCCTTTGATTCTGTGGAGACTGAAGCAGTCATCAAAGCCCCTAGCCAAACAGGGCGTTCAAACCCAATACATCAAGATCCTTCGTGAGCTGTATTACGGATTCACCACCAGGATCTCACCATTCTACAAAGAAGTGATCATTGATGTCAAAAGAGGGGTTCGACAGGGTGATACCATTTCACCAAAACTCTTCAGCGCCACCCTCGAGAACATCATGCAACAATTAGAATGGGAAGGAATGGGAGTGAAGATAGATGGTCGGCAACTACACCACCTCCGCTTCGCTGATGACATCGTTCTAATAACACCAAACATTAGCCAAGCGGCACAAATGCTGGCTGACTTTGACCGAGAATGTGGAAAGATAGGTCTACAGCTGAATCTAAAGAAAACCATGTTTATGAAAAATGAACTAGTTCCAGAGGCCCCATTCACTCTCAATGGAACAAACATCTCTGAATGCAGCAGTTATGTGTACCTAGGTCGAGAAGTCAACATGATGAACGACCTAAAACCTGGAGCTGCGCAGGAGGAAGAGAGCAGCATGGAATGCCTTCAAAGGCATCGAAGAAATAGCTAAAAGGACAAAGAACCTCCGGCTCCGGGCACATCTCTTTGACTCCACCATTCTCCCTGCATTAACATACGCCTCAGAGACCTGGGCCCTACGAAAGCAGGATGAGAATGCTATTCGGGTCTCCCAGAGAGGAATCGAAAGAGCCTATGCTTGGAATATCACGCCTCACTCAAGTGAGAGAAGGAATCTGAGTTCTGACCTCCGTCGCTATTCCAGAATCAGGACGCTGTCTCGCTTGCCAAGGCATCGAAAATCAGATGGGCTGGACATGTAATGCGATTTGGAGACAACCGCTGGACTAGAGCCGTTACCGACTGGATCCCACGGGATGTCCAAAGATCACGTGGCCGCCCACCTACAAGATGGTCAGACTTCCTTTGTCAAGACCCTGAAGGAACGGTTTGAGGCTCTTCATATTCCTGAACCAACCAGATGCCATTGGGCTACATTGGCACGTGATAGGGTCCAATGGAAATGTTACTGGCGCCCGCTCGAGCAAATCGATGAATAACGGGATTCAAGTGATCAAGTGATCACATATATCAAAATATGTTAAACTCTTGGCATTCTTTTCAAAGAATAAATTGAGTGGTTTCAATTTAAAGTGGAAGCTTTTAAATATTTAAGTACTTCAAAACAATTAATTTTATGAAAGAATATATTGCAATTTCTGATAAAAAACCTCATATTGAAAATCTAGACATGCTTCTCTGTGATGTAGTTGCAATATTTTCTTTCCTTTTTGGGTATTGAGGTCACACTTGCAATGCTTAGCGCAACCTCAGCTTGGCGCTTAAAGGTCAATCTTGTGCTCATTGGAACTCATGGACTATGGGCATAATGAGAGAATCAAGCCCGTGACCTCCAGCATGTACTGGAGCCTATTTTTAGTCCTCTCTGACCCAAGAGTTTTGTCTCCTAAAGTAATATGTGGTTTCCTAGTAGTCTGATTCCTAGAAATGCATGTGTATAATATAATACATATTTTCTAGTGATCTGATTCTGTAAAATCTATAAATCTGAAAATTGGAGTCCCCATAGATATAATCTAGTAAATAAGAAGTCAAAGAGATCACAAAACTCTAACCCAATGATCTTTGGTTTTCAAAAGGAAATCTGGGAAACATATACTAGAAGGGTGCTTTTAAAATCAGATGGGCTGACATGTAATGCAATTCTGAGATGACCTCTGACTAGAGCAGTTATCACTCTGTGGATCCCACGACATCGTAAAGATCAGTGGCAGCCCCCTACAAGATGGTCAGACTGCTTTCGTTAAGACCCTGAGGTTTGAGGTTCTTCATTCCTGAAGCGAAGCAGAGAGATGCCATTGGGTTACACTGGCATGTGATAGGGTCTAATGGAAATGTTACTGGCACCCACCGAGCAAATCGATGAATAACAGTGGATCAAGTGATCAAGTGATCAAGTGATACTAGAATGAAGAAAGTTCATAAGAACAGAGGCGGAGAGACAGAAGATATGCATCTGAGAGCCAAAGAACACCAAGAAGCGCAAAGCGATATTTCAAGCATTTCTCCAATTAATCTGATTCCGAGGATGAAAGTCTCTGAGTGGGTCTATCTGTGATGCCCTGAGAAACTGTAATGTGTCTGGAACATGTGTTTAGAAGTAAAGTTAGTGTGCTGGCAAGGCAATACATGGAGCAACGAGAGGGCGAATTGGCCTTAATCCCTGGCCAAGCCTAACACAGCTCCTGGCCAAGCTGTGGCCACGCCAGCAAGTCTTGGAGGGGATTGAGGCCCTTCCTCATCCCCCCACCCCAAAGACCCACTCGACTTTACTATGAGCTCCACGCTACCATGAAGTCAGACTGTCGATGGAAGACAAAGGGACCAGACACACAGCTGCACAGGCTCCTACCCACGGCACAGGCTGTACACCATGCTGAGGTCAACATCCAAGTTTGGGGCCAGGTCTTTTCCCAGACCTTGCCCATATATGCATTGTAATGGTCAATGTATTTGCAACAAACTGGGAGAGCTGGTGTGGAATGGTGAGTGAGATGGGCTGTGACCCTTGGTGGTAGTAGAGGCACATTAGTGTGGTGGAAATGGTATTGAACAATGAATACTTCAGACAACTGTACTATGAGGAAATTATCACGCCACGGTGTTTCAATATTTAAAAATTAAAAATAATTAAAAATATCAGTGTGCCAAGAAATGACTAAATATAGCTGTTCACCACTTCCCCATGATTGTAATTTTTTGTCTTCTTACTGGTTACCTTGGCAGATAACAAAGTACAACAGGGTGCTTTCTAAAAATTTTATCCGATTGAATATAATTTATTCACTTTGTGTAATTACAAGGAAGAACATATGTGTGAAGCAAATTTCATGTAAGAATAAAAACACAGGACAGAAAATCATTTAAATAAGATTCTTCCAAAACAGAACATTTTTAAAAGAGGTGGTTTTAGGTAGTTTAGAATACTAACCTGATATAATGAGAACTTCCCAATTTTATGTATCGTCCATTTCACTTGATCACTTGAATCCCGTGATTCATCGGGATTTGCCGGCACTAGTAATATTTCCATTGACCCTATCATGTTGTGTAATGTAGCCCAATGGCATCTGCCGTTTTGGTAGGAATATAGGCACCTCCCAAACCGCTTCATTCAGGTTCTTTGATGAAGAAGTTCGACCATTCTTAGGTGAGTGGTCACGTGATCTTTGACATCCCGTGGATCAGACGGTAATGCTCTAGTCCAGCTGTCATCTCCAAATCACATTA
>JAJIBD010030811.1:0-255055 GCA_021461705.1 Cryptotis parvus
TTATTAGAACGATGTCATCAGCAAAGCGGAGGTGGTATAGTTTCCGACCATCTATCTTCACTCCCATTCCTTCCCATTCTAATTGTCTCATGATGTTCTCGGAGGGTGGCACTGAAGAGTTTTGGTGAGATGGTATCACCCTGTCGAACCCCTCTTTTGACATCAATGATCACTTCTTTGTAGAATGGTGAGATCCTGGTGGTGAATCTGTAATATAGCTCACGAAGGAACTTGATGTATTGGGTTTGAACACCCTGTTTGACTAGGGCTTCGATGACTGCTTCAGTCTCCACAGAATCAAAGGCTTTCTGTAAATCAATGAACGTGAGACAGAGCGGCATCTTGTACTCCCTACAAACCTCAATGAGCTTGGTTACTGTGTGGATATGGTCAATTGTGCTGAATCCTTTCCAGAAACCTGCTTGCTCGCATGGTTGTCCTTCATCTAGTGTTCTGCTAATCCTGTTCAGGATGACTCGTGTAAACAGCTTGTAGATGACAGACAACAGGCAGATGGGGCGATAGTTGCCGATGTCGTGAATGTCTCCCTTCTTGAACAGTAGAACTGTCCTGCTGGTTTTCCATTGGGAGGGCACCTTGCATTCGGACAGGTAGTGTGTGAAGAGCCAAGCTAGTGTATTGATGAGTACCGACGGCAGATTCTTCAGGTGTTCGGGTCTGACTTTGCCTGGGCCTGGTGCTGTTCCCTTCTTTACTGACGAGATGGCATGTCGGATTTCAGAAGGGAGAACGTTGGGAATGACATATCCATCCTGTGGAATTTGGTATGTGGGCAGGTGGATGTGGCTATCAAAGAGATTTGAGTAGAAGTCCTGGATAATCTTCTCCATTGCCTTTCTGGAAGATGTGATAGATCCATCAGGGTGTCGGAGGGCAGTCATCTTGGTCTTATAGTTGGCGAAGGACAGGCGGGCAGTGCGAATACTTTTCCCGGCTTCTGCTGCATCTTCCAGTATTTCTGCTCTTCTGTCTTTGAGGTCTGCTTTTATAGCTTCTCTGCACTGTTTAGCAAGCTTGGACGTTAGCATTTGGTCTCCTGAGGCTCGCGCCTTGCCACGTTGGCGAATGAGCTCAAGAGTTTCTGAAGACAAAGCGTCCCTTTTGTCCTTTTGTGTCTTTCTCTCTCTCGGCATTCTTTGCACAATCATGGAGGTGCTGAACCAGTCTGTTTTATTCTTCATCGATGTCATCAATGATGGTATCTTCCCATGTTGCCGCAATGGTGCCAAAGAGTTCCCAGTTGGTGGTCGCTCTGGGAGTTCTCTTCTTAAACTTTGCAGCCTTTTCTCCCCGTTGTGGGAAGTAGAATTTTGCATGAAGGAGACGGTGGTCCGATCCTGTCTGGAATTTGGGGACGACAGCAACATCGGTCAGACAAAACCGTCGATTGAAGATGATGTGGTCAATTTCATTGTGGAACTGTCTGCCAGGAGATTCCCATGTCCGCTTCGCTTCAGCCTTCTGAAACTGTGAGTTCCCATGAATAGTCTTGGTGGACATGATGAACTCAGATAGTCTCTCACCCTGTTCGTTCTATTCTAGGCCATGGGTCCCGATGTGGAGTTCTTCAGCCGATCTTCTCGGTCCTATCTTGGCATTAAAATCACCGACTATGATCTTGTAGAAGGTGTGATTGTTTTAGATTTTCACTTTTCCACCCAGGGTTTACTGATACCTTATAATTACTTCAATTTGAATTTGCTTGATATCATTTTAGTATCATTTTTATGTTTTATCTGTCACCCTTGTGTTATATTTAGTGAGCTATGTGTTAAGTCTTTGACCTATTTTTAAACATTTATTGTTGAATACAAAGAGTTCTTTGTATATTTTAGATCCATTATGACATGTCTTTCAAAAACATTCTCTCCTGTCCTTTTTTTTTAAATCTCTGATCAGTGTCTTTTGCAGAGCAGAAGCATTTATTCACTTCTTCACTTCTATCACTTGTCTTCCCGTTGATCATCCATTTGCTAGAGAAGGCACCAGTAACATCTCCATATGTCCTGTCACATGCTAGTGTAGCCCAAGGGCATCTGCTCACTCCAGGAATATGAAGAGCCTCAAATCATTCCTTCAGGTCATGGGAATGAGGCCAATAATTGTTACTGGCATTTGGCATATCAAATACGATACAGGTAGCTTGCCAGGCTCTGCCGTGCGGGTGAAGAAGCATTTATTAGCTTAAAGAATTCCAGTATAATAAAGTCTTCACCATAATATCCAATAAACCATTAAACCTGTTATCATCTGGTTTTATCTGATATTATCTTTCAGGCATTCTTTTTTTGCTTTTTGGGTCACAACTGGCTATGCTCAGGGGTGACTTCTGGCTCTTTGCTCAGGAATGACTCCTGGCAGTGCTCAAGGTACCATATGGGATGCCAGGGATCGAACCTGGTTCAGCCACATGCACTGTGCTATCACTCTGGCCCGCTCTTTCAGGAGTTTTTTTTTCCCCCCAGGGCAGGGCGAACATTCCAAGCAGGTGATATTTGGCCAAAGGGGTCAAAACATATATTGGTAAGGTCTGAGAATTCAGTACTGCTTGGGTCCGTCTGAAGTGCTCAGGACCCCCAGGGAAACACCCCGTCAGTACAAAAAGGGGCATGCAGTGCTAAGAATTTCACATGTGCAAATGGTGAAATTTTATTTTTAAAAAACAGTTCAATTTCTGGTGAAATTTTTATGCACTTTTTAAAAAAAAACTCTCTCTCTTTTATTTGATTTTTTTTACTTTACAATGTTCAGTTAAGTACCTTTTGGGTTTTCTTTTTGTTTGTTCTTTAGAAGTAGTTTCTGCTCCAATGCTCTTTGTCTGGCTACTTGTCTGTCCGGCTAAATACCCCACTATCATGATTACTATTATTTTAGAGTAAATTGAAATTATAGTAACATCAGTCTTTCAAATTAACTGTTTCTTTCAATATCATTTTGGCTACTATTAGTCTTTTTTTCTCTTCATATAAATTCCAGAATCATACTTTGTCAGTATTCAGAAAATAACTTGTTGGAATTTTCATTTGGATTGTGCTAGGATTAAGTTGGAAAAAGTTGTCATCTTCACTATTTTGAGTCTTACTGTCCATGAATATGAGAAATATTATCATTTAATTTATATTTTATAAAGCTCTAGAGTTCTCTTGACTTCTATTATTAGGCATATTTAAACATTTTATTTCTGAGGATGTTATGTGTTTTTGCACAGACAGAACTGTAATTTTTATTTGATTCTACTTTTTCACTGATATAAAAATAATTTTCTTCCTCATTTTAACTTTGCATTCTATAACATTGCTAAAATTGCTTATGAGTTCCATTAAGTGTTGGGTTTTCGTTGCTGTTCTACATCATGTCACCTATAAACAGCAGAGTTTAATTTCTTTCCCAAATCTAGACATTTTGCTTATGTTTCTCATCTTATTTATTAGCTAAGAATTCCTAATTACATTTTTTTTCCTTTTCTCCCCCTGTACCTCAGCCATGTTCCCTGACCCTAACAAATACCTGTAGGTGCTAGAGGTACTTTTTATGACATGGTACTCTGATGCTGAGGATTGGAAACATGTGGAATGCAGAACTCCACATATGAGAAATGCTCAGCTCTTTGAGTTATTTCCATAGCCCTCATTTTCTTCTTTTCAAAGACCAACTGAGGTCTTAGACATACCTCAAACAGCTGTAATATGTACATTACAATCACAAGTCCCTGAATTCAATCCCCAGCACTCTACTTCACTACCAAAACTGCAGTGTATGGCCATGAAGGACACGGAACATCTCTATGTACTGTTCTGGGGACTCCTGAGAATTGATGGGGAGGACGTTGATAGACCCCATCATTCTGTGATAAAGTAGCACTACAGTGCCAGCTAAGTGTTCAATCATTTGCTTCATTGGCCAAGTACTGCTGGGAGTAATTCAGGTTCCACTGAGCACTGTTCAGGAGTTGTCTCCCCATTCAATAAAAGAACAACTTGATAAGGAAACAAATGAATTATTTGGACTCCATATATAGAAGGAAAATATAAAATTTCATTTAACATTAAAAATTTATTTTTCAAAAAAATATTTAACATGTTAAATTAAAAAGAACGAGTCCCAAATATAGTATAAATTAGCATAAGCTGTTGAATAGTTCCTGAGTCTATAACTTCAAGATATAACAGACAGTGTGGGGACTGACACTTCCCATCCTAAGCTCTGAAAGATATTTTTTAGTGAACTCATCACTCTTACCTGCTGAATTTAGACAAGGCTTCTCCCAGGAGCAGGACTCCTCGTCAAGAAGTCTTGTAGTAGAATTATTTACCATTCTTGGAATATACTATACAATTCTTTTAAGTAAATTTCTTTGTCTTAATTCTCATGGAGTACATCAATCAATTTAAGATGGAACATGGAAGATTTATAAAAAAAGTGGATCTAATTTTCCCTAGGTTCTAAAATTGTAGAAATCACTGTAGCTATTATATAAAAATCTTCAATTTTATGATGATAAGAACTGAAAATAACCTAACACGATATTATTGAAAGCAACAAATCAACTATTTAGTAAGTAAACTTAAAATAGATTCATTTCTTTCCCTAACAACCCATGTAATGACCATGAATAATGTTATCCCGAGCCAAGTTTAACTCTCTGGGCACTGTAGATCATATTGAGTCGAGCTAATGCAATGTTCCCATTTGCTTCTCTTCTTGGTGTTTCTATGGAAACACCTTTTGTGGTAGCTTTTGCCAGAACAGAATATTTTGTTTTATGTTTAAATAAAATAATAATAATTGCTATTCATCTATGCAAATCAAATATCTTTTGAGATTTTTTGAACCCAGAAAAAAAAAAGTGATAATATAATTTCATCACTTGTTTCTTCCCCAAGAAAGCTAGTCTTAGAGTCAACAATATTAAGATTTGTATGATTGCATTTGGAAAGAAAATTATTTGTCATTCTTTAGTTCAGGATATAGATTATTTGTTTGATTATTCTTATAAAGCTATTCCATAATTTCATGCAAAATCTCATATAGTACCTCTTTTACAGAATCACAACTTCAAAACTCTGATAAAATTTTCAAATTCAGTTATTTTTTAAGATTTTATTTTAGCTACCATGATTTAAAAATTTTATCATACTGGGTTTCATGCATAAAACATATCAGGGTTTCATGCATAAAACATTTCAACACCCGACCACCTAATTCAGTACTTGTTTTCTTTCTCCACTGTCTTAGGAAATTCTCATAATCCCTCCACCCCTCCAGCACACCTCACCTCCCCAAGTCTCAAAGGCCTATTGAGCAAGTACTATTCTATAGAACAGTTCTTGAGTTCTGTAGCTTTTGACCATTTCCCTTTATTGTGTGTTTTTTTATGTATATCACATATGAGAGTGTTTATTCTGTAACTGTCCCCTTCCTTCTGTTGACTTCACTCAGTATAATACCTTTTAGTTTCATTCATGTAGCAACAAATTGCATGATTTCCTCTTTTCTCAAGCTGAGTATACATATATATATGTATGTATATATATATATATATATATATATAAATTCAGTGGATAAGAAAGACAGAATCTTCATTCAAGTTGTAATCCAAGGAAGTAATAATTTAAATGCATATAAACACTTCATTCTAAAATGATATTTTAAAAGAGAATTTATCTACTTTCATAGTATTAAGTTTATAAGCTAGAGGAGATTCTTTATAGTTAGTATTCTGAGTATATATATATATATATGTATATATATACACATATATATTCTGGGTATGTATATATTCTGGGTATATATATATATATTCTGGGTATATATATACATATATATACACGTCAGTATTGGGAAAACTGGCTAGTCACATGTAAAACAAAGAATTCAGACATTCACATCATACCATGCTGTGGTATGATGAATACCAGTCAATTGAATACCAGTTCAATTTTGAATATCAGTCAATTCAAAAATGGGTATAAACATTTTATAACAAACCTGAATGCATAAATTATTTAAGGAAAATATAGGTATCACTCTACATAACACGAAATGCAGTTCAATTAAGTTTCACTTTCAATGGTTATTATTTCTCAATGGACACTATGCTCTCACCACTATAATACCAGTGCAGTCCCTCCATATGATGAAAACACAGTGCACACAGCTATCTATACTAACTATAAAAACAATCTTTTCTAGCTTATAAACTTAATACTATGAAAGTAGATAAATTATCTTTTAAAATATCATTTTTAGAATGAAGTGTTTATATTCATTCAAATTATTACTTCCTTGGATTACAACTTGAATGAAGAAGTCTGTCTTTCTTATCCATTGAATTTATGTATTTTTAGATATGAATCATTTGATAATCAGTCTCTTCTAAAGAGATATTTTGTTGAATCAACAGTGTACCTCTGCTCTTCTGATCACATTATGTTGACCTTTGCTTGAGGCCTATTTGCTAGACTACTACTTAATAGCAGATAGAAATGGACAATAATTTTTTATCCAAGAATTAAGTTAAGTTTTTGTTAGAAAAACTAAGGAAAATAGAGTGTGATGTAAAAGACACAGAGCATTTTATCTAATATAAATGATGTGCACAATTGATCAAGAATTGCCGAGTAACAATATTATTTAAGGGAAATAAAAGAAAAATGATCAGCTGAGCACAGGGAGAACCAGTAGCAGCTCTGTCCCATGTGTCTTAGAACACAACTCTCCCTGTGCTCAGCTGATCATGAAGCACCTGGGAGGGAAGGTAAGTTCTAGCCTTGACCTGCAGAAACTGGGGGACACACCTCCACTCAGATAATCCTTGAAGTCTATAGTCAGAATGTTGAGAAACTGAGGTTACCAATAGTTCCTAGAAACCTTGTTACACAACCTACACTTGCCAATGAAGACCCACCAAAAGACCAAGCAACCCTAACATCATCCTGGACATGCCCCGCCTTCAGGACATAAATAAAGAAGCCCTGAAATGCATTCTGAAGGTCTCCAGCCACTGCTCGACCACTCTGCTCAATAGAGAGGAATGTTGTGCTAACATCAATTTTCTCTGCTTTACTTTTTTATCTTTATGTCACACTCAATACTTTATTCAAATTACTAAAAGCTAGATGGTTTGTTCCAGCTGGCAACAGAATCAGAGAGAAAGTATAAATTATTAAATGCAATTATTATAAATTTCTTAGTACTATTGTATTCTTTTAAGACTATGTATGCCTGTTATTTGTTAATAATTAGAAACTAACTTGCAATAAAATTAGTAAATTTACCTACTACTTTGCTGATTACATACAGATATTAGGATATGTCTCAATTGTTTAGGATATTCAATTCATAAATAATCCAGGGTTAGACGGGGAAGGGATAGTATATTGATCTCCTTCAGTTACTTTTCATCTTTTCGTTTAAAGAAATCAAATAAGCCAACCTTTTTTTAAAAAGAAACTTTACCTTTTTTCAACGCAGAAAATGCTCTTCTCTCAGTCCTTTATGTTTTTGTCCTATGCCTTCTTTGGCTTTAGATCTACATGCAAACATTTGTCATGTACCTTCCAGTCCCATGGATACGTATTTTCCATAAATCCATTTGCTTGTTCAGGCAATGCCAAGAAATAAAACTTAATTCATCCTTATAGTCATATTTTTTAAATTCTAAAAAACTTCTATATTCTAATATATATTCGATTTAGAATATATATGAGAACTAGAATACTATACTTTTATATACTAATATATACACCATTTAGCTATACCAAAAACTTCTGAATGACTTTAATTAGTCCTCACTCTAAACACTACTATCTTGCTAACGTGAGTCACAACTGTCTGTGTTAGCTTATCCCTTCCTCTCAGCCAGGCCCCTGGCCCATTTCTCTGCCCTTTCACACAGCCTCTGCTGCCAAAATACAGACCAACAGTTCCTGTGACAATGACTTCAGTCCTCTGCAAGGGCTGTGCCTCTAGATAATGTAAACCGTCACTTGTCCATTGTAACCTCGCAGTATGTAGCAATAAAGAATCGAAATAAATTAACCTCCACTGCTATGTGCTGCAATGCATTGTCCAAAGTGGTTCCTAATCCTTTCTTTTCAATAACATTTAATGACACCATGACAACAGTCACGCAAACCCCTTCACCATTGCCCCACAGCTAAAAATACATGTTTCAAATATTAGTACAAAATTGAGAAATTGAACTTTCTTTCCAATAGAACGGGTAAAATATTTAAAACACAGTAACTAGTTCTGAAAGCTATGAGCTTCACACCTGAAATGATACAGGAAAATCCTTCATGAAACTATATTTTTCTAAAGAAATATCAGTCTGATCTCTGAAAAATGCAATCTGTGAAAAAATAAAAAAAATTGGATATGGTTTTGCAATGTGAAAGAGTTTTATTATTTGAAAGTCTTTACTTCAAAATTATTTGAGAAAATGAGTTCTTACAACATTTAACATTTTCCTCTCTTTTAGACCATTGACTACTCTGCTTTGACCAAGAGAATTAAGGATAGTACTTTAAATCAATTCTATTGTGAAGCTTTCCTAATTGAAGGCATTTAAAAAAATCATAAGAAGCCCAATTCATTTGACACAAAAATTCTTAACAATTTTACGAAGCTGCTGTATAAAGCAGAGGTCACTGATTTACTCAAATGCAGATAATTGGGAAGGGGTGGTGTTCTGGGCTTACACCTGGCTCTGTGCTCATGGATCACTCCTGGCAGTGTTCAGGTGCCATATGACTGAGCAGGATCCAAGCAGGATTGATGCATGCAAAGCAAGCACTTATCACCTGCATTTTTCCCAGTTCCAAAGCAAAACTTTGAGCTAGTGGCCAGCATGAGCCTGACCCTTGTTTGATCTTCAACACTGCAAAGTGCTCAGCAATGCAGCTCTGAAAACCTCCTGAGCACCACTAGGTACAAACCCAGAGGCACCCCAGCACTCCCAGGATGGCCTGGGTATTTCCAAAGCTTAGAGACATCACATCCTCAGGCCCTTGCATTAAACTACCAGCATGGCTGCTCAAGAGAAGGGGAAATCCCCAACACAAAACAAAACAGAACAAAAAATGTTTCTTTTTGTATTCTTGTTTGCCTTCCTGCTTCTGGTTGCCTGTTTGTTTTGCTTTTAATGAAGCAAATTTTAAATCTCAGAAATGACATAGGGGCCTAAGCGATAGCACAGCAGGTAGAGCGATTGTCTTGCACATGGCCAAACCGGGTTCAATCCTCGGTATCCCATATGGTCCCTGAGCACGGCCAGGAGTAATTCCTGAGCCGAAGAAGCAGGAATAACCCCTGAGAGTCACCAGGTGGAATTAAAATTTAAAAAAAAAAAAGCAAAACTAAATAAACAAATAAATAAATTAATAAATGAATGAATGAATAAATAAATAGATAAATACATAAATAAATAAATAAATAAATAAATAAATAACTGTATCACTGTCCTCCCGTTCATCTTCGATTTGCTCGAGCGGGCACCAGTAACATCTCCATATGACCTGTCTCATGCAAGTAGAGCCCAAGGGAACCTGCTTGCTCCAGGAACATAAAGAGCCTCAAACCATTCCATCAGGTCATGGGAATGAGGTCTATAATTGTTACTGGTATCTGGCATATCAAATACGACATGGGTAGCTTGCCAGGCTCTGCCGTGCGGGTAGCAGACTCTTGTAGTCATCTCAAAATTCAGCATTTATTGATGAACCGCGTGGAAGCAAGCGGCCGCTTGAGCCGGGCTATAATAGGCTGGTCTGCTGGGTGGAGTTCTGACGAGGGAGGAAGTCCGGATGTGGAAAATGGAGGTCCTCATGGAGTGGGGAGTCGTCTGGCTTGTTGTGAGGCTCTGCTGGGGTGGCGGGCCAGAGCTAGAACCTGCCATCCCTCCCGGGCACCTCATGAGCGGCTGGGCACAGTGAGAGCCAGTAGCAGTCTCTGCCCCATGTCTGTCTCTGAGACAGACAGACAGACATAGAATTAAAATATAAATTATTTCAGTTTTCTTGATCAAACTAGTGTTATGACTGCCCATTTCACTGAATAAAAATCATTAGCATGTTTTGAAAAGAACTACTTTATTTTATTCATTTTCATCTTGCCCCTGACATATTCTCTGTCATTTATATCTGCTTCCTTGATTTTTTAAAGGTTTTATTTATATTATTGCAATTAAAAAAGGCTTCAACATGCAAGGCTAAGCCCTACCCACTGGACTATCGCTCTGGCTTTGGTACATCTACACAATGGAATACTATGCAGCTGTTAGGAAAAATTAGTTATGAAATTTGCCTATAAATGGATGGACAAGGAGAGGATCATGTTGAGTGAAATTAGCCATAAAGAGAGAGACAGATATAGAATGACTGCATTTATTTGCATGACATTAATATATAAATTAATTAATTAATTAATTAATTTATATTAATTAATTAATTAATTAATTAATTAATATAACATAAAAATCAGGACTCCTGGCTTCGATAAATAAAAAGGATCTGAAAACTCACACTTTCCCTGGGAGCTAGCAGCTAGAGTTGAAGAGCTCCGTTCTTTCCTTGCGGCATGAATACCCCACTTCCTAAAGGACTCTTCAAACCCTAGAGTAACCAGATGTAGCCAAATTGCTTATTCAAATGACATGCTTAATGCCTAGAGGTATTTATTTGATTTGTGAACAATAGGAGCCACAGTTGCCTAAATTATGAGCTAGTTCTAGCACTCATTCCTTGGTTAGTTATGGGAGTCAGAGACGAACATCTTTATTTTTTATAGGTTTTATGACATAAAATCTATCTAGCAGCTATTTTATTGGCTAGTATTAATTTTATATTCAAATTAATAGATTTCATATGTAGTGTGCAAATAAGTAAATGAAAGTTTTATATAGCTCAACTGAACACTGCAATTAGTGAAACAGTATTTTTCCTCCTTATACTAAAAATTTGATATATTATGTTTTAGTCTCCTAGGCTTTCAACAAATTACCGTAACTCAATGTCTTAAACAACAAAATATGCTCATCATTTTGGAGACCAGAACTCTGCAATTTAAAGGGCCAGTATTAGGACAACACCCCTTGAGGGCTCTGGAGAAGAATTCTTCCCTGCTTCTTTTTGTCTCTGGGAATTTCTCATATTCCTTGGATTATAACAGCAGATATAAATACAATCTCTGCTTGTATTTCACATATCCTTCTCCTCACAATAGCTTTGTTTTTGTGCCCTTTCTCCTCTAAGCTTACTAACCTTTGAATTTAAGAACAACATTAAATCCATATCGTATCACGCTGAAATTAAGTTAATTGCATCTAAAGGAACATGGCCTCTTTTCCCAAAAAAAGGCACATTCATAAGGAAGGGAGTGAGGGAGAGATTAGGATACTTTGTTTTTTGTTTTGGGGTCACACCAGGAAGTGCTCAGGGCTTCCTGCTGACTCTGTGTTCAGGAATCCTCCCGCACAGTGGAATACTAGCAGGAGACGCATGCGGTGCTGGGGATCAAACAGGCGAGCTCTGTAAAGGCTGAGCTCCTGTACTGTCGGCCCAGAGATGTCTGTTTTGAACATACAGACTTTTCACAAATATAAAAACATGGGTATACCATTTTGTTTAGAATGTTTCAGCTCTAATTACATTCAGTTGATATTCATATATTTAATGAAGTCAGGAAATAAATATGAAAATTCTCCTCTAGTTTCAGATTTGTGGTCTATATCAAGTGATAATACGATCTAGGAAGCCTGTTTTAAGCCACATCACAAAGTGAATAAAGGGGGTGGCGGGGAGTCTTTCACAAGAGGTTGAAGAAGACTAATACACTACCAGAAGCAGCCTACCTGGGAGTTACAACCTACCATGTGGCTACCGAGATATTTCTGGAGGAGAATAGATCATATTGCTTGATGATATGCAAAACATCTCCCTCAGTGCATAGTCGATCAGGTAGTGAATCACTGAGCAACACTGGAGCCCATTTAGTTGAATGAATACCTCTGAAGATAACCAAATCACAGCATAGCAAAACAAAGAAAGAAAAAATGTCTTCCAATTTAAGCTACACTGTTAACTTCAGAATAATTATTGCAGTGATCTAGTATAAGCCCCTAAAGAGATGCCTAACTCACTCCCCATCTAAAATTCCTCATGGGCTTAAACAGCCCCTGCTAGTACAGTCAGCTCTCCTTGATAACACAATCTGCTGTGCCCAGGAACCTCCCAAGGCCACACTGTCACTCCATCCTGCCTCCCAATTCCTGGAACTACCTTAGACACTTCCACTCCCAGTTGGCCCAGCAAGATCTGCTATGGAGCTTCTGCCACTCACATTTCTGGAATTGGTCCCACTACTCCTTTGCTGGGATATTTTATGTGAGAGTCAATGATTAGCTCAGAAAATTGTATATGCAGCTCACTCTTTTTCTTTACATACAATTCCTTTCTGGAATTGGCTACTACTCTTCAGCTCACCCACCTTCCAGAATTAAGCAGACACTTGGAGTCTAAACAGCTGGAGATACACAGTATAATGTTGCCCCCAGATGAGTGGATAGGGCTGAAGAGAGGGCACAGGAGGTAAGGCACTTGCCTTGAGTGTGGCTGTGTGGCTGCAACCCTTGTTTAAATTCTCCTGACCCCAACTGCGAGTACTCTCTGACCACAAAGCTAGGAAGAAAGCCCTGAGCACTGCCAGGGGTGCTTCATTCCACCAATCTTGGAGAAAAATACACAAATGGAATGTGGGATATAGGCCTCCACTGTGTTTGCTTTTGCTCTTTAATAAAATTGCTTTTGCTCTTGCCTACACTGTCTAGCTCTTCTGGTAAATTCTTCAGCCCCATCACTTGATCGCAGCAGGGCACAGTTAGAGCTGCTCACCCTTAGTGACCACTTTCCTGAATTTGACTATTGTTTCTCAAATAGACTGATGATGCCTTCAGTGAACACTGGAGCAGTTTTGGCTTTGTGAAAAACAAATGTTAACTACTCGGAATTTTTGAATGAAGGAAGTATTTGATATTGCTTATAACAGGAGTATTTACAATACAAACATGACAAATGCTTTAAGCCAAGTGTCCTCGTTCCCCTAAGAGCTCGGTGTTACACAAGTTCCAAACACATAGCTTGCATGTCATCAAGAGGACTACAGGTGGTTTGACAATTGCAGAAATAAAAGCATATTATAGTTTGCTATCCTATTGTCATACACTGAAAATGCAGGATTCATTTGTGTATGCCCCCAAATACTGTTACTTCTTTTTTAATTGAATACCATGATACACAATTATAAAGCTGGTCTTGATCGGGTTTAGTCATACAATATTCCAATACCCATTCCTTCACCAGTGTATGTTTTCCACCACCAATGTCTCTTTGCCTCCTGCCACGCATTCCCTTCCACTCTGCCAAGCCTTCCTCAATGACAGGTGCTTTTCATTTTCTCACTCTCCTTTCGGACAATAGTTTGTAGTACAGGTACTGAGAGGTTATCATGCATGTTCCTTTGCCTATGTTTAGAACGCAGTTCTTATCCAGAGTGATCGTTTTCCAACTATCTTTTGTCCTAGTGGTCATTTCTCTCTCAACATGTCTCCCCAGCACTTGAGGCAGGTTTCCAACAGAGACCAATCTTCCTGGTCCTTGTTTCTATTGCTCTTGGGTATTTGTTTTATGCTAGTGTTTTCTATTTTCAACAAACGAGTGCAATCATTCTGTCTGACCCTCTCCTGATTCATTTCAGTCAGCATGATACTCTCCATGTCACACCATTTATAAGAAAATTTTCTGACATAATTTTTCCTTGGAGCTGCATAATATTCTATTGTGTAGAGTGGGCAAACACTGTGGCACCCTGCACACAATCCAGGAGCAGGGTCAGGGACCCCCTTCTATCCCAGGGAATCTACAACCGGCGGATAGAGATTCCTTGCAAGAATCCAGTGAAGTTTCAAAATGCTTTACTGAACACAGGTTCAGGCATACAAATCAGGAATAGGAAAAAGTCCTGTACTTAGAGTTCCCTGCTAGGCCTTGGCCATGTGTAGGCCAAGATGGCGACCCATATGTTTTAAGGCCCTGAAGAGAAGAGACAGAGACAAGGCACCAGCAGAAAAGGGAAGGGACCAAAAATGAGAACTAGAAAGGAAGCAGGCTAGTTTTATATCTCTGTAACCCAGACCTCTCACTATTATGGGAAGCCATCAGGTCAAATTTCTCCCAGGCATCACCTAGGCCCTTTGAGATGTTAATGTTGCCGAGTCAAGATCTGCCTAGGAAATGCCTTTGCAGGGTAGAGAGGAGTTTCTGAGGTGAACTGCATCTCAGAATACAAAGGCAAGCATCTGTACCAAATAATATACTATAGCCAGTTAAATATTTCTCCAAGCCTTTACAAGAGTCTCGTCTTTTGCTTTATGGTTGTTCTATATATTAGCTTTTTAGTTATCAGAGAGCCATGCTTGCTTACTTGGAGGCAAACACATTTCTCTCTGGTCTAATTACTTAGAGATCCAACGCCAGGCAAATATACCAGTAAGATCTAGCTAGCCCCACAATGATTGTGCCAGAATGAGAGAATATTTATACCAATCAGTATAGAATTCATGGTCAGATAAACTGCCACATTAAAACTGTCCTCCTCCTATCTACAAGGTGACCTGCAGGAGGCAACTCCAAGCCAGATGCAGAGGCTCTGGGCAGGTGTACTGCAACAGTGTAGAATTACCATAGTTTCTTTAATCAGTCATCTGTTCCCAGGTACTTGGATTTTCTCCAGATTCTAGATATTGTGAATAGTGTTGCAATGAACATAGAAGGAATACTGTTGAATATCCTGACACAGATCCTCAAATATATGATCACTTAATCTTTGATAAATTAGCAAGAAATGTGAAGTGAAGGAAGGAAAGCCTCTTCAACAAGAGGTGCAGGGAAAATTGGGCAGCCACTTACTAAATAAATAAATAATGAAATCAGACCTTTCTATAACACCAGCCCAAAGGTCAGACCAAAATGGGCTAAAGACCTGAATCCAAAAGGTACATCGAACAACATCAGCAAAATCCTCCATGACATTGAAGCTAATGGCATCTTAAGGAAGAAAACCACTTACCAAGCAAGTGGAAGCAAAGATAAACAAATGGGAGTATATTAAAATAATAAGCTTCTGAGCCTCAAAATAATGGTGACCAAGGTACAAATGCAGTCAACAGAATGGGAAAATATTTACCCAATACCCATCTGATAAGGGGTTAATATCCTAGATATTATAAGGCACTAGTAGAACTTTACCAGAAAAATCCAACCCCATCAAAATATGGGGGAGAGAAAATGAACAGAAACTTCCTAAAAGAAGAAATACAAATGGTCAAAAGTCACATGAGAAAATGCTGCACATCATTAATATCAGGGAGATGCAAATCGAAACAACAATGAGATATCTCATACCACAGAGATTGGCACACCTCCAAAAGGTAAAGAATAACCAGTGCTGGTGGAATCAGGGAGAACAATGGTGTTATTCATTGTTGGTGGGAATTCTGACTGGCCCAGCCTTATTGGAAAAGAATATGAAAATTCCTCAAAAAACTAGAAATTGAGCTTCTATATGACCCAGCAACATGACTTCTGGAAATATACCCCCGGGACACAAAGGCACAGAGCAGAAATGCCATCTGCACTTCTACTTTTACTTCATAATTGGCAGTACTTTGCAAATGATAGTCAAGGATTCCTACAGTCAAAGTAACAGTGAATTAGCTTCAGCTAATGAGTTTTCATAAAATTTGCATAAACATGAATTTTTTAATAGATAAAATCATTTGTATTATATCCAAAACAGTAGATCATTCATTAGCTCAAAATACTTGCTTCTTGACTTTAACAGTATACAGAATTGTAGTAAATAAAAAATAAGATACTGGAATAAAACAAAAATGAATGAAATAGAACCTAGAACCCAGAAATTGGAATACACATATATGGTTTTTGATTTACCGTAAAGTATCCAATTCAATGCTATGGAAAAAGCATTCAACCAAGCATTCAACAAATAACATTGTGGAAACTGGACTGCCATATACAAACAAAGAGAGATAAAGAGGAGTGAGAGAAAGAGATGAATGAAAGCTAGATCACTGTTTAACACCTATGAAAAAAATTCAAACTGACTTGGATACAAGAATTGATATCATAAAAGACATAGGACAAAACAGACGATATACTTTAGAATCTCAGCATCAGAGATGAACTGGTAAATTCAACTGTATTGTCAAGGAAAACAAAAATAAATAAATAGAACTATATCAAATCAAAAATTTCCTATGCAACTACAAAAACAGCATCAACTAAACAGAAAGACAACCTAGCTATTGGGAAAGGCTACTTTCATATTATAATCTGACAAGGGGTCAGTAGTCAAAGGATGCACACAAGTCAGTAACAATAATCAAACTCAGCTGAAATAACATGCAGAAAACCTGAATATCTGCTTCATGAAAGAATATATATATATATATATATATATATATATATATATATATATATATATGATGATCCAAGGACAATGAAAGGTGCTAAAAATCATTTAATATTAGGGAAGTATAAATTCAAACAATATATCATCTGACACCCATGAAAATGATTTATTAAATAAAAATAATCGTTAGCAAGGAATATTAGCTAGCATATGCAGAAAAGGAACTCTAGCACATCGCTGGTGGAATGTAAATTAGTGCAGCATCCGTGGAAAACAGTATGGAGTTTCCTTAAAAATCTGAAAATGTAAACACCATATGATCTAGCAATATCACTCTGGGCATTTGTTTGAAGCATTTGAAAATACCAATTTTAGGATACTTGCACCCCCTAAGTTCATAGCACATTATTTGCACTTGTATCACTTGTCTTCCCGTTGTTCATCGATTTGCTTGAGTGGGCACCAGTAACATCTCCATATATCCTGTCACATGCTAGCGTAGCCCAAAGGAATCTGCTCGCTTCAGGAACATAAAGAGCCTCAAACCATTCCTTCAGGTCATGGGAATGAGTTCTATAATTGCTACTGGTTTTTGCTATATCAAATACGAGATGGGTATCTTGCCAGACTGCCATGTGGGTTGGATACTCTTGTAGTAACTTCTCATCTCGTGCATTTATTGATGAACTGCAACAGGGAAAGATCAGTTTTTATGCTGGGTGGAGCTCTGAAGAGCTGTGGAGTCCAGATATTGAAAATGGCTGCCCTCATGGTGTGGGGGTTCCTCCTGCTTCCTGCAAGGCTCTGCTGGGATAGCGGGCCAGAGCTAGACCCCGCTCTTTCCTCCTGGGTGCCTCATGATCAGCTAGGCACAGGGAGAGTTGGTAGCAGCTCTGCCCCGTGTGTCTGAGTCTCTGGATCAGGAATGCCTGGGCTTAAAAATAGCCTGCTGTAGGGTGGCACTCTGACGAGCCGGGATTGTGATCAACTCTTCTGCTGGGTGGATCTCTGACAAGCTGTGGAGTCCAGATGTTGAAACATCAATATTATTTGCAGTAATTCAAAAAATGGAATCAACCTAAATGCCCACTATTAAAAGAGTATATACAAAAGTCATGGAAAGGGAGTCAGAAAGATAGCTCAATCAGCTGAAGGCTCAGTTTTATCCCTGCCCCTGTATAATAAGCTGAACACTGCTGGGAATAAAGCCTGAGTGTAGAGCCAGGAGTAGCTCCTGAGCACTCCTGCTGTGACCCTAAAAGCTAAAAGAGATAGTGAGAGAGAAAAGAGAGAGAGAAATGAGAAATAAAGAAAATATAGTGTATATACTTTGTGGAATAATGCTCTACTACAAAGTATGAAAGCACACCTTTGAGATGAAACGGATAGATCTTGAGGTGATTGTAAACTCATAATCTCATGATGTAAGTAATGAAGTGAATGACATAGGACTCTTTTACTCATATATGGAGCATGAATTACTAAGGCAGTGAACCATTCAAATAAAAAAAAACCTAACCTTTAAACTTAATGAAAAAAAATTTTTTATAATCAGAGGTAAAGATAAAGGGGTGGTGGGAAGAATGTATAAAGGAGATTTATATGGCTGGAAGACACTAAAGTTTTGGGGTAAGAAGGGTGAGTCTTATATATATAGAGAGAGAAATAAAACTACACCTCTGAAATTCCAGAAATCACCAATGGGTAATCAGTTTTTTAAAAAGGTACTTGGTCTAAATAATGGGCAACCAAGGGGAATCTTTATAGATTGATTCTAAATCATATGCTCATTATAGTCTAACCAGTTTCCACTTAAGGGCAGACTCATTCCCTATGTCTGGTCAAATAACCTCTAGTCTTCTCTTAATTCCAGACTTCAGGCAGTAACTGGAAATTATCAAATTTATCTAATGTATCATGCTATCCTAGTCTCCGTTGATGCCATACACCCTGTATAGTGATCTCAAAGGACAGGCCACATGCATTTTAATGCCAAGACATTTCTCAGGGAATGTATCTAGAAGCCCATTTACAATATTTTTAAAATTCTACCTTACCATTCATAGCAAAATTGTCACTCAGAAGCAACTTTCCAACTCAGTGGTTTCCAGGTTGAAAAAGAAAACATCTTGCCCATAACAGATGTTTGAGTGATTGAATGTCTGAACTATCCATACAGCTATGACTACTTAAAAGAGAAAACCAAACAATCTTTTGGTATCACAGTAAATTAAAAATTAAGCAGTTCATGAAAATAAAGATTCGAATATTTCAGTTTAGGATAACATCTTATATAAAGTGGTTTATGTCAATGTAAAAATGAAATGTGTACCTGTTCTGACAAAAAAATCTATGTGTGTAATAAATATGTTCAAGAAATAGAATGCCAACTTCTAAACATTAGACTTGTTGGTAAAGAAATCTACTAACTGCTATTCCTTACTGTGTTTCATAAGAATATGTGAAATTGTAGACAGACTAAAATCAATAGGTAAAGAAGCTCTCTCATTTTGAAGCATAACACAATGAATTCTCTAGTACACAGTGCCTTCATATTTTATCAAAATTAGTGCATAACAATAGCATGAAATTGATCAACTCTGTTTAATGGTTTTGTTGATTTTCATTTTTTCTGCTTTTTGGGTCATACCTGGTGATGCTCAGGGGTTACTCCTGACTCTGCACTCAGGTATTACTCCTGACAGTGCTTGGGGACCATATAGGATGTGGAGGATCAAACCCAGGTCAGCCTCATGCAAGAAAAACACCCCACCCTCTAGACTATCGATCCGGTTCCTAACTTTCTTAAATGACTTTCTTAATTTAAATGTTGAACAACACTCAGGCACTATGCACAGTAGCATTTCTACTAAGAAAAAGAAATAAACACTTTACCATTAATGAGATTATTAATAAGTTAGCTACAGAATTGTCAACCATTACTTTCACAGAGAAATCAGGATAAACCCTGGGTAAATACTTATTTTTATCTGATGATACTTTTAGATGTCAGTTAATTTAAATTACAATGTGGAGGAGCAAAGGCTGATATAATCTCATAGTAAGAAAATGAGCACAAGGATAAAAATTGATCATGCAGACAGTGTATGCACATGCACACACACTTGTGTGTATCTGTGCATGCAGAAGCAGTAGGAGTATTGCTAGACAAATAAAGATATTACACCCGAATTCCACACCACATGCTTTCTTATTCAGAAAGAACTGTTACCAGTCACCAACCTGCCACATCTTCATCTTGATTCAGTATTGATGGAAATGATTAAATTGCAAATATGGTCTAATTAATTCAACAAGCTTTTATTGCATCTGATAGGAAGTAATTTAAGGAGTTGGGAATACATTGCAATGAGAGCAGACAAATACCATATAAAATTTAGGTTTATTTATGCATAGGGTTGTGAGGGAAATAGAAAAATAAACGAAGTACGTAAGTGAGTTAGATATCTGGCTTTTGCCATACCAAATTACACATAAAATAAATTACATTCATCTAATAAAATGGGTGATTTAGAAGATGATAAATATTATGTGTATGAGAAAGACCAACAAAAGGAGCCCAACCCAGGCAGAAAAAAAGGAAATAATAAAACTTAGAGAGGAAATCAATGAGTTGGAAACCAAAAAAAAACAATCCAAAAGATTAATGAAACCAAGAGCTGGTTTTTTGAAAAAAATAAACAAGATTGACAAACCATTGGCAAGACTTGTAAGGACAGGGAAAGAGAGAACCCAAATAAACAGAATCAGAAATAAAAAGGGTGACATCACAACAGAAACCACAGAAATCCAAAAGATCATCAGAGATTACTTTGAGAGCCTGTATGCCGTGAAACATGAGAATCTAGAAGAAATGGATCAATTGCTGAAGTCCTATAACCTCCCACGGCTGAAACAAGAAGACCTCCAATACCTGAATAAGCCTATCACCATTGAGGAAATAGAAACAGTAATTAAAAGACTTCCCAAACACAAAAGCCCAGGTCCAGACGGATTCCCTAGTGAACTCTACCAAACCTTTAAGGAGGACCTACTGCCAGTCCTGTTCAAGCTCTTCCAGGAAATAGAAGAAACAGAAACACTCCCAAACAGCTTCTACGAGGCACATATCACCCTGATACCCAAAGCAGGGAGAGACAACACAAAGAAAGAAAACTACAGACCAATATCCCTGATGAACACGGATGCTAAGATCTTCAACAAAATACTAGCAAACAGAATCCAAAGACTCATCAAGAAGATTATACATCATGACCAAGTAGGATTCATCCCGGGTATGCAAGGATGGTTCAACATTCGCAAGTCAATCAACATAATACATCATATCAATAAGAGAAAAAATAAAAACCATATGATCCTATCAATAGACGCAGAGAAAGCATTTGACAAGATCCAGCACCCGTTCATGATTAAAACCCTCCAGAAAATGGGAATTGAAGGGACTTTCCTCAAGATAGTTACAGCCATCTACCAAAAGCCCACAGCGAGCATCATTCTCAATGGGGAAAAGTTGAAAGCCTTCCCCCTGAGATCAGGGACAAGACAAGGTTGCCCCCTCTCACCTCTTTTTATTCAATATAGTACTGGAAGTACTTGCCATAGCAATCAGAGAAGAAAAGGACATCAAGGGCATCCAGATAGGCAAGGAAGAAGTCAAGCTATCATTATTTGCAGATGACATGATATTATACCTAGAGAACCCTAAACTCTCTACCAAAAAACTCCTAGAAACAATAGACGCATATAGTAGAGTGGCAGGATACAAAATCAACACCGAAAAGTCAGTGGCTTTCCTATATACAAATAACGAAAGAGAAGAAAGGGATATTAAGGAAACAATTCCATTCACAATTGTGCCACAGAAAATCAAATACCTAGGAATCAACTTACCCAAGTATGTAAAGGACCTGTACAAAGAAAACTACAAGACACTGCTCCAAGAGATAAAAGAGGACACAAGGAAATGGAAACACATTCCCTGTTCATGGATGGGGAGAATCAACATTGTCAAAATGGTAATACTCCCTAGAGCTCTATACAGATTCAATGCAGTCCCTATGAGGATACCCATGACATTCTTCAAAGAAATTGACCAAACAATCTTGAAATTTGTATGGAACGATAAACCCCCAAGGATAGCTAAAGCAATCCTCGGGAAAAAGAAGATGGGAGGCATCACCTTACCCAACTTCAAACTGTACTATAAGGCAGTAGTAATTAAAACAGCATGGTATTGGAATAAAAACAGACCCGTGGACCTATGGAATAGAATTGAGTATCCTGACACCCAACCTCAAACACATGATCATTTAATCTTTGATAAAGGTGCAACGAGTCTAAAATGGAGTAAGGAAAGCCTCTTCAA
Source organism: Cryptotis parvus (assembly GCA_021461705.1). NCBI lineage: Eukaryota > Metazoa > Chordata > Mammalia > Eulipotyphla > Soricidae > Cryptotis > Cryptotis parvus. The sequence goes on from JAJIBD010030811.1 coordinate 21,896, forward strand.
TAAGTGGTGTTGGGAAAACTGGGCAGCGACATGTAAAAAAATGAATTTGGACCTGTGTCTAACACCATGCACAAAAATCAGATCAAAGTGGATTAAAGATCTCAATATCAGACTTGAATCCATAAAGTACATTGAAGAAAATATAGGAAAAACCCTCCATGACATTGAAGCTAAAGGCATCTTCAAAGATGAAACATCTCTAACAAAGCAACTAGAAGAAAAGATAAATATATGGGACTACATGAAACTAAAAAGCTTCTGCACCTCAAAAGAAACAGTGACTAAGATACAAAAGCAGTCCACAGAATGGGAAAGAATATTCACCCAATACCCATCTGATAAGGGGTTAATATCCAGGATATATCAGGCACTGGTAGAACTTTACAAGAAGAAAACAAACAACCCCATCAAAAAATGGGGAGAAGAAATGAACAGAAACTTCAGCAAGGGAAGAAATTCGAATGGCCAAAAAACATATGAAAAAATGCTCATCATCACTAATCATCAGAGAGATGCAAATCAAAACAACAATGAGATACCACTTTACACCACAGAGACTGGCACATATTCAAAAGAACAAGAACAACAAGTGCTGGCGTGGGTGTGGGGAAAAGGGGACACTCATCCATTGTTGGTGGGAATGCCGGCTGGTACAGCCTTTCTGGAAAACAATTTGGACATTCCTCCAAAGACTAGAAATTGAACTCCCATTTGACCCAGCCATACCACTCCTGGGAATCTACTCTGGGAAACCAAAAATACGCAGCGGAAACACCATCCCTACTTTTATGTTCATAGCAGCATTATTCACAATAGCCAGAATCTGGAAGCAACCCGAGTGCCCGAAAATAGATGACTGGATAAAAAAGCTTTGGTACATCTACACAATGGAATACTATGCAGCTGTTAGGAAAAATGAAGTTATAAAATTTGCCTACAAATGGATGGACATGGAGAAGATTATGTTGAGCGAAATTAGCCAGAAGGAGAGAGACAGTTACAGAATGACTGCATTTATCTGCATAACATAAATATATAGGTACATATTATGATACCAATATCCAAGGTCAAGTGAAACATACATCAGGAGGTCCTGTCAAAGGTGGAAATTATCACAAACGTGTGGGAGTCAGAGGCTAGGTAAGACAGAAAATGGAACAGTGTGCTAACAATTGTGAGGGTACTAATGCCAACCTAGAACTGAGCATTAAATAGAGGCAAAAGGATACACATGACAACCCTTTAATGTATGTTTTGTAATCCATAGTCTGGAGAGGAAGGAAAAGAGAAAGATAGAGAAATGGAAAGAAATAAAGAACCTGCCATGGAGGAGGGCTGGGGGAGGGGGAGGGAACCGGGGACGTTGGTGGTGGGAGATGGGCACTGGTGGCGGGATGGGTGCTGCTACACTGTACCGACCAAAACCCAAATATGAACTTTTTAATTGTATATCTTTGTAATTGTAAAAATAAAAAAATTAATTAAAAAAATAAAATAAACAAAAAAAAAAAATTATGTGTATGAAACAGGACAAAGAAAGAGATAAAGGGAGCTTGGGATGCCTGAGAAAGAAAGGGCACTTGGAGACACTGGAAGGGCTTTTTGGTTGTGTTTTTTTTTTTTTTGGGGGGGTCTTTTTGGCTTTTGGGCCCCTCTCAGTGGTGTTCTGGGCTTACTCCTGGTTCTACATTCAGGGATCACTCCTGCCAAATTCAGCGGACCATATGGTGCTCCCCGGGATTAAGCTCTAGTTGATGGTGTGCAAGGTAAGTGTCCTACCTGCTTTACTATCACTCTGGTCCCAGAGTAATGGGTTTTACTAGTTTTACCTCAAAGATAAATTGTCTCGTTTGCCAAGGCATTGAAAATCAGATGGGCTGGACATGTAATGCGATTTGGAGACAACTGCTGGACTAGAGTCATTACCGACTGGATCCCACGGGATGTCAAAAGATCACGTGGCCGCCCACCTACAAGATGGTCAGACTTCCTTGTAAAGACCCTGAAGGAATGGTTTGAGGCTCTTCGTATTCCTGAATCAACCAGATGCCATTGGGCTACATTGGCATGTGATAGGGTCTAATGGAAATGTTACTGGTGCCTGCTCTAGCAAATCGATGAATAACGGGATTCAAGTGATCAAGTGACCTCAACGATAAATAAATATTTGGCAAAGTTCATCTCTGCTTGAATCCTAAATTAATGTATTCTTAACATGCTTCCTACTGCCCCTCCAGGTGTTGCAGGTATGGCTGCAGTGCCCAGCAGCATCAACAGGTGGCAGACAGGAGACAGGCTTGTCCACACCCAGGGCTCTGCCTAGTGGACCCTGGATGGTTGATGGTCTCACATAGAAAAAGACTGGGCCCCCTGGGATGAACCCAGAGCTGCAGCCTGGCAAGCTACTGTGGTGTATTCAATTTTCCAAAACAGTAACAATAATGGACCTCATTCCCAACAATTGGAGACGTTACTGGTGCCTGTAGGAGCATCTCGATGAACAATGGGAAGACAAGTGACCTAAAAAATCTGTACAGAAAAGCAGTCAAGAGAAAAGGACATCTTTCCCAACTGAAAAGGGCAAGTTGCTGGAACAAAAAAGCTTTTCATTTATGTGTTTTTGAAAAGATCAGGAGATAAAATAATTTATTCACAAACTCATGATACTATAAAAGGTGGTTTCTATCATTTCAATGGCTTGCTAAAACTATGTGTCTTAAAATGTATCCTGTATCTTGAATAATATGAATTTACTATCTTGTATCTTATTTTTTATATTGAGATTGATATATTGGGATATCTTAGAGACTAGGCTAGGTGACAATTTGACTCCCAAGAAATCTGACTGCCAAGAATCTGAAGAGGAATAAATTAGACTTATTTAAACACACACACACAAACTCAAATCCTGCAATAGAATGTGGGTTATACTTTTAAGGCTGAGTACTAACAAACCTAAGGAGTGGATTAGAAAATCATCAGCTGCATTTCCCAGATTGAAGCTTTCAAGGGTTGGTGTGAGCTACTTAGCATCTTTCAGAATGCTGAAAGCAGACTTCTGTGAAAATTTTCTTCGTATTTCTGGATTCCTATGCACTCTGAAAATCTGCAAGTATATGAGAGTGCCAACCAACATTTGCTGCCATTTCTAAGAATCCATAATTATACGAAAAGAATTTTTATTTTCTTTCCCTTCTCTTCCCTTCTCCATTTTTGATTTTTGTTGTTGCTTCTGTTGTTTTTCAAGGTAAGGGAAAGGAAGGGGAGAAAAAGATGGCTGGAAAGTTCCCAGATTATAGAAGGGTCTCCTGAGGTATCCCAATAGAAGAGAGAAAAATTTTCCTCTTTCATATGCTTTAACATAAAGGGGATTGGTGGGTGGGCATTTTTATGTATTTTAAGACTTTGGGCCTTAAAACAGGTCCAAATTACTGTCTTCTGATCTCTTGGACATCCATGTTATCTGGCATAGCTAAGGTCTAATTTCTCTGAAATAAAAACAAGAAAGGACCAACTGCCTTTAGAATATGACTCCAAATATTTCACCATAACAACCTACAATTCCACTTCTAGTTATCCATCAAAAGAACAAAATACTAATTAGAAATTTTATAACCACATCTGTGCCTGTATCAGCACTCAGGAAGACAAGCTAGGGGCTGGAGAGATAGTACAGCAGGGAGGGCATTTGCCTTGCACCACGACTGACCTGAGTTCAGTTCCACATGGTCCCCCAAGCACCGCCAGGAATAATTCCTGAGTGCAAAGACAGGAGTAATCCCTGAGCTTTGCCAAATGTTCCCAAAAAAGAAAAAAGAAAAGATATGGAAACAGTCAAAGTGCCCAATAAAAGAGGGGTGATTAAAGAAATAGGGGGTGTACAAACACACAATCACCCAAATCGTAATTCCATCTGTATGTAGATACAGCTTAGTGTCATGAGTGTATGTTCTGTAGGCAGGTAAGCAAGAGTCCCTGGCTCAATCCATGGCACTGCAAGGTTCCTCAAGTTTCCCCAGAAGTGATTCCCAAGCACTGAGCTAGGAGTCACTCATAAACATTACAGGATAGGCCCTAACTCTGAAAGAATACAAAGAAGAGGCAGGCTGGGTGGGGGAGATGGGAGGGAATTTGAGGACATTGGTGTTGGGAATAGTGCACTGGAGGAGGGATAGTTACGGGAACACCATATGACTGAAACCCAATCATGAACATCTTTGTAATTGTATATCTCACAGTGGTATAATAGAAATTTAAAAAAGATTAAGAAAGAGGAGATGGAACAAAGGGGAGGATAAGGATTATAAAAAAGAGCAGAAGGAGAATAGGAATGTTGGATTAGGATGATGACCCAGATGTCTCGAGTGCTAATATGTCACTGACCCAGTTTAATCTCCAACAGTGTTCCCCCTCAGAACTGCATGGAATATTCACCAAATAAAGAAAAAAAAATGAAATATTTCTTTATGCATCAACATAGATGCATAGATATAATTTGATATATTGTGATATAACAACTTGAGATATAACACTCTCGACATTCTTAGATAATACTGATTTTAGGATAAGGTCCTTCCCAGGATCCTTCACATTTATACACTGTATACAGTTCTAGGCAGGTTCTAACTGATATCCGTTATCCCAGTAAGCCTAGCAAGAAGCCAAAGCATCCCACACATCATGCGGTCAGTCATTCTCAACTTCCAGACTCCACAGTTCCCCAGAGCTCCATTCAAGAGAAAACGTGATCTTTCCCTTGTAAATTTCATCAGTAAATGCTCAAGATGTCAAAAGATCACTTGGCCGCCAACCCACAAGATGGTCAGACTTCCTTGTCAAGACCCTGAAGGAACGGTTTGAGGCTCCTCATATTCCTGAATCAACCAGATGCCATTGGGCTACATTGGCACGTGATAGGGTCCAATGGAAATGTTACTGGCACCCACTCGAGCAAATCGATGAATAACAGGATTCAACTGATCAAGTGATCAAATGCTCGAGATGCGAGCCTTCTACTGAGAGTATACCACCTACACGGAAGAGCCTGGCAAGCTACCCATGTTTTATTTGTTAGGCCAAAAACTAGTAACAATTATGGACTTCAATTCCATCTCCTGAAGAATGGTTTGAGACTCTTCCTGTCTCTGGAGCAAGCAGATGTCCTTGGGCTACATTTGTTTGCAACAGGACATATGGAGATATTACTGGTGCCTGCTGGAGCAAATCGATGAACAAAGGGAAGACAGTGACAGTGATAACATAGGTATTTCATGCTAAGCAAAAGTAAGTCAAAAGGAGAAGAAAAATCAAGGATGATCTCATTTGTGGAGAGATGTAAGGAACAGACCAGATGCACAGACCAAAAGAAACCCTTCAACTCTACAAAACTCAAGTTACCAGATGTGTGGGGTAAAAGGAAATCATGGTGGTGAGGCAAGAGTTGGAAGATTTGGTGGTTTTTACGTCCTAATGAACTGTGGTGGAGAGATTGTTTCAATAAAAATAGAAATATTTATTCAATATGAATATGAAGCATTGCAGGTTATTATTATTCTAAACTTGGAAAAAAAAATCTTCAATTAAACCAGTAAATATTTGCTCCCAAAATTGTAATTCTCTGATCAGAAAAAGAAACTGAGGAAATTCCTAAATTATCTTTTCATTATACTGTTTCAAATTCTTTACAAAAAAAGTCTCTAAATTTCACTGCTTCCTCTAAAATAAAAATCCCCAAAACAGCACTTCAAACTTAATGTTTTCTATTAGAACTTATAAAAAACATTTAACATATCCCTTGAATTCCTTCTTTAGTTAAACCTTCTGTGAATTATGGGGCTCTTTGGAGTCATACAGATTAGCTAAATACTATTTAGCTACAAAAAGATTATGAAAAATTTGTGTAGGGATAGATCAGCTAAAATAAAAAGAAGCAGACCCTGATTATTCTGGTATGATAATGTGAAATAATGTCCCTTAAAATAAATAGTAATGGTTTATATTTTGAGGGGATGGAGCGATAGTACCAGGGGTAGGATGTTCACCCTGCACACAACTGACTTGGAGCTGGTCTCTGACACTGTATGTGGTCCTGTGAGCACCACCAGGAGTGATCCATGAGCACAGAGACAGGGGCAGGCCCTGAGCATCAGCGGGGTAACCCAAAAAACAAGCAAAAATGAATCCTAAATATTATTGGCTGACACCTTTTCCTAGTAAACAATATATAAAAAATCTGCTGTACGGTAATGCTAAATAGAGATGCTGCAAACAACAGCTCACAGTCAGTCACATTTTTCTGTTGGTAAATAATTAACATTCTACTCACAGAAAACTATAGAGAACATAGAAGGTGACATAAAATGTAACTGACTTAATAAAAATAAGGAAAAATTTTAAAATAGCTGATACCATATAATTACTGATTTCCAACATTTTCTTGATGCTATGTTTTCTGATTTTGCTTTATATTATTTATGGTTTTCTATGCTGCTGAATATTCAATAAATTACATGGGATGTTGATATTTAACCATAAAAAATTTTTGGATGATTTTGTTCCTTTATCAACTAATGCAGTGTCCTGAGCATATTAAAACTAAGTTTTAGGGGGCCGGAGTGATAGCCCAGCGGGTAGGGCATTTGCCTTGCACATGGCCAGCCCATGCCTGCCCGGGTTCGATCCCGGCATCCCATATGGTCCCCCGAGCACCGCCAGGAGTGATTCCTGAGTGCAGAGCCAGGAGAAACCCCTCAGCATTGCCAGGTGTGACCCAAAAAGCAAAAAAAAAAAAAAACCTAAACTAAACTAAATTTTGATGTTAGTAATTTAGATGCATTAGTGCATTTTCAACTTATATTTTATATTTAAATGATTTATCAAGCTATAATCACATCAAAAATCAAAGAATATCTACAGTTATATCTTATAGAACTTTGAATTAGTAATTGAAATAAGTTGTCTACAATAGAATCTGTCTTAATTTTTATATTTTTTGGTGGTATTCATGGACATACGAGAGAAATGCATGCAAATATGCTTCTACATCAGGCTGAGGCTGAGGAGGGGAACTTGGAACAGTGTTGGAGAGTTGACACTGATAATGGAATTATTATTCGAACATGGTATGCTTCAAGCACTATTATGGACAGCTTTGTAAATCACAATGTCTAAATAAAAAATGAAACTTGATTTGTTTTCAGTTTTTATATATTAACATTAAAGGAAATTTTATATAGGAAAACATTTCAAATATTTGCTATTAATAACTATTAGAATAGTATTTTTATAACAACACTTCACATACATAAAATGTCTTTACTTTTAAACTTAAAACAAATATATAAGTAAATATATATGTCATCATTTTAGTCACTCTAAATAGGTATGCAATTCAGTGGTATTAATAACATTCACAATATAATTGTGATATTGGTAAACTTAGATTACTACCAAATCTTAATCACCTAAAATTAATTCTATAACCAATAATAATTTTCCACTTCTTTTCTCCCTTCCAAATCTTTGATAAACCTTAATATATTTTCTATCTTTGCCTATTTCTATATTTGCCTATTGTAGACTCATATCCGTCCTTTTATCTGGTTCATTTTACACGGCATAAAATTTTAAGGTTTATTTATATCATGACAAATATGAAAGTATCATCCCTTTATGGCTGAGTAATATTCTATTCATGTACACATCACATGTTGTTTATTCATTTACCTACTGATGAAAATTTGGGATAGTTCCACCATCTGATCATTGTCATTGACATATTTATTTGAGTTTGTTTTCAATTCTTCAGGGTTTATATCTATATGCCACATTTTATCTTTAGTACTGCATGATCTGAAAACATGCCAAGTATAATGCATGTGGCTGAGCACATTGGTACTATTCAGCGCCACTTTATTGGGTCCGGATATTAAACATCAGTGTCATATTGCCGAAGTGGCCTCTTGCCCCCTAAGCACAGTTGGAGAAACCTCCCATCACAAAATTATTTAAATCATTAAAAATGTAACATTAAAAGAAAAGTTGAACATAGTTTTAATTTATAACATTGTTCTCAACTATGCTTGAGTAATCATTCAGGTTATTGCAGTAAGTGACAATAATTTTAAAAAAAGATATATTACATTTGTGGAGGGGAATTCTACAAGTTTTAGTGAAAAGGGAATCTTAAGTCAGTGACCTGAGGAAATGTGAAAAATGTTTGCAATATACTGTGGGAAATGAGCAAAGGTAAAGAAATTGAGGACTGGGTTTGAGAAGATCGCTCTGGAGGCCAGAACATGTGTTTTACCTGCTGGAACTCTAGGGTTAATACCAGGCACCTCACAGTTCCCCAAGCACCAGGCTAGGAGCATCCTCTAATTGCTGTTGACCACTGCGGGTGTGACCAAAACAGAAGAAAAATGAAAAACAAATTTAGGATTATTCATATTCTTAGGACCGCAAAAGTTAGAAGAGCCAAGATCTCAAGAAAACATTGGTAATTTGTACTAATGTACAATGCATATAACTGAAACCAAACTGTGCAAGAGCAAAGTCTACATTTTTTGTTTTTTTGCTGTAAAACTTAGGCCTTATATTTATTGGGAAAATATATATGCATGTGTAATTCATAAGAATCAGGAATGGAACTAGCTCCAAATTAGGATGAGAGAAGAATTTTAAAAAGAAAACAAAGGACAGAGTAAAGCAGAAATTCTTGATTGCAGATCACAAAGCCACGCTCAAGAACTTCATCTTAGTTATTAAATGTTCAATAAAATGTTTGTGAAGGAATGAAGAAAAAAAATGACCACTAAGCATGACTCTGGAAAAACTAGTCCTTAAAATAAACCGCTGATGAGGAGTTATGAAATCCATCGTAATATTATTCCAGATTCAATCTCTTCTCAGGAATTCTGAGAAGGAAGAAATATAACCAGACTTGATAGACTCAGAGTTACCAATGCTTCCACTCATCCAAAATGCAATATACCCATTAAACCCGTTAAACTATGCACAGTGTGATAGTATTCTCAAAGCACTGTCACTTGTAAAATGAATGTAACAAGCCTGACAATTTGCCAGAGCATTTCAAATGGGAAGAATTCTCTTTTGAGAATAAAGTGTTAAGATGTTCTTTCCTGTATCAAATAAAGGAGCAATGATTTTTAAATACTTCTCTGAAAGTTCATAAAACATCTGTAAAATGACGCTCTACCTAAGGTAGGATAAGATGTAATATCTAACTTGAATTCTTTGGAGAACCTGATATAAAAATGGCATGTAAACTCAATACAAATGTAGACATGCAAAAATACTGAATAGCTAAAAAACTTGAAAAAGCTAACCCAAAGAACATAATAAAGGTACCACTATACCAGCAGGTTCATTATCCAGCTAAGGCAGTCAAAATATCTTGTGGCAAGTATAAATGTCATATACATATTGACATGCATATCAGATTTCATAACAACTGCGAATATATCCCAGAATTTTCATACTTTTTCTGTAAAAGGAGGAAATCAAATACAGGATAAAGGTCAGTTTAAATGTACAATGTAACTGATCTATATAGGTAAAGAATCAGAAAATTTGGCCTCTTGGAAAAATAGTTTCTTGTTCAAATGTTGAAAAGCTTAATAACGATAGCATTTTATTATTCCTTTAGTCAAACATTTTTATGGCTCTACAAGAAAAGGCACTATTATACCTTTGTCTTGTAACATGATAACATCAAATGCCTCCCCTTTTCATTTTGATCAGGTTCCATATTTCACCAGAATTTTCTAGAAAGCCTGAGTAGGAAGCCTAGAAACCAGATATGATGGTCAGTAGTGAATGAGTTCCAATACTGGCCACCTAAAAGAGTAAACAGTAATATTTTGGACCAAGTAAAAGACGAAAGAGCCAAATTATTGATAGAAAAATGTTAATTTTTCTTTTATGTTCATTATAATACACTTATGTAATAATAATACACTTATGTAATAAAAATCACACCTATTTGCACCTGGCAGTGCTCAGAGGGAAGGCTCTGACATAATTTTCTCTAACTGGATGGTGATGAGGAAGAGACACCTGTCCAAGAAGATTAAGTTGTTCTGTGATCGCTAAATTCATGTCATTTGCCTCACAATAAAAAGTGGTGTGGCCAAGAATGGAGCTGAGACATTTGCTCCACGAAGACAAAAATAAACAAAGCAAACTAAGGAATTTCATGGTCTCCCTATCATCTCTGAGGCTCCCTGATACTTCAAAGTCCTCTTTTGGTTAAGGACAATGATGAGCTCAATGAAGTTTTATTACAACATGCTGGCCGGACTTGGAGTGGAGTTTTGGGCCCTGCCCTTTCCTCCGCCTCCATGACAGTTGCCTCGGAAGAGAGACCCACCCACGCCAGACTCAGTTAATTTGCAACCCGGAAGAGATCCAGACCCATCCACTTCAGACCCACAGCTGCACTGCTGGGCCGGCCCCATGTGGAAGCAACCCATAGAGCTGGCCTCCCGGTAAGGGGCTCGGCCATCCCCTGGCCGAGTCCAACATTGCTCCAAGAGTTTGCTCTCATGAGCGGGGAGAGACCATGCTGGCTGGACTCGGAGTGGAGTTTTGGGCCCTGCCCTTTCCTCCGCCTCCATGCCAGTTGCCCCGGAAGAGAGAGTCCCACCCACACCAGACCCACATGTCCCTCGGCAAAGCGGCTGCGAGATATTTTTATAGGATACTGAATTTTGTATAAGGTTCTTCCCAATTTCTTTCACATTTATACATAGTAAACAGTTATAGACATGTTTAACTGATTCCAGTAAGCCTGGCAAGAAGCCAGAACAAACCACACATCATACAGTTAGTCATTCTCAACATCCAGACTCCATAGTTCCTCAGAGCTCCATCTAAGAGAAAACCTGATCTTCCTCCTTTAAATTTCATCAGTAAATGCTCGGGTTGAGAGCCTTCTACTGAGACTATACCACATACACGGTAAAGCCTTTCAAGCTGCCATGTTTTATTTACTTTTTATTCCAAAGACTAGTAACTATTATGGACCTCAGTTCCATAACCTGAAGAATGGTTTCGGGCTCCTCCTGTCCCTGTAGCAAGTAGATTTCCTTGGGTTGCACTTGCTTGTGAAAGGACTAATGGAGATGTTACTAGTGCCCACTCGATCAAATCGATGAACAATGGGAAGACAGACAGTGATTTGCACCATGATAGTTCACAATTGCCATGGCAACACCTGGGAGAGATAAGACAAAAATGGAGTGAATTCTCATAGTTAGAACATTGAAACTCTTAAGCCAGAGTCCCAAATCACTCTCCACTGAACTCCATTGAATGTTCTCTCTTAACAGATTCTAAGCATGTATATTTCTAAATATAACATATTTCTCTTTATAAACATATATAATCTAGAGACTTGTGTAAAAAGGATGCCTGCACTCGAACATTTTAAGTGTGTACTCTGGGTAAAATGCGTGTGTCTTAGAAACAATGCCATTTTATGTAGGGTGTGTCCACACTCTTTGGTAGTCTTACCTTTTATTAACAACTTGTCTTCAAAACAATGCTCCTCTCAAGTCAGAGGGATAGTATAGTGGGTAGGGTGCTTGCCTTCCCCTTAGATCAGCTGGGTTTGATCCCCAGCTCCACATACCATCCCACAAATCCTGCCAAGAGTGATCCCTGCAAGCAGAGTCAGGAGTAATTCCTAAGCATAAAGTTTAAACTATGTTTGAACTTTAATTTTTATTTGTACACTTTGCTTAAATAAACTAATTTCTGTACTTTATTTCTGCCACTCACTCTTAATTATTTTTGCAATGAAGTCAAGAATCTAGACTCCAAGTAGGGCTAAAAATTTTGTCCTGAGTTAGAGAGATAAGAGAGAGGTAAGGTGCTGGCCTTGTACTAAGCTGACTCCAGTTTAATCTCTGACACTGCATCTGATCCCGCAGTCATCAACCGGAATGACTCCTGAGCACAGAGTCTAGAGTACGTCCTGAGCACTGCCTGTGTTCCCACGTGTTTGTGTTCAAATAGGACAATTTTTCCCCTATGTACATCATCATTACACACTAGTATATGTATGGACTCAATGTTCTTCTTGTATTTGCTGCTGCTTAATAAAGGCTCTTGCTCTGAATTTATGGATGGTGCTACATCTTTGTGAACAGTTGATGAATCTTTCCTACCCCCTGAAAAATAGTAAAGGAATACGTATCTACTTGGGGTCACACATCCTTATTTCAACTTGAAGGATTCAAGATTGCCGACACTCATATGTTGAAGAAACATCTCATGACACTGAGTAAAAGACTAGTCAAGAACACTTTGGTAGGTCTAGAGAAATCACAGTCGTTAGGGTGCGTGAATAGCATGAACCAGACATGAATTTGATCCCTAACCCAGTACTCTAACACCACTGGGTATAGCCCTAGAGGTCCCCAAGCAACACCAAATGTGACCTTGGAAATTTCCAAGTATTTCCAGGCTGGCTCTGGTGGTCCCTGATATTGCATCTTTGGATCCTAGCACTGAATTGCTGTAGATGTTAGCTGAGTATTTCAAAGAGTGGTTCCTAACGCTCCTACCTCTTAAGAACTTTTGTGAAGATCCAAGCAAACAAGCCAAAGCACTTAGAGTAGGTCACCAGCTAAATAGAGATAAGCATAAGTTTCAAGTTGGTTTACTAAATCATATATTGCCATCTTCATCTCTTCCCCTTTTATTTTCCCACATTTTAGTAATTATATTTTTAAGTGTTTTTAATGTTCTGATCTCAAGAATGTCACTCCAAGCAGATAGTGATGTTCACTTTGTTAGCTGCTGTATTTGCCTAGACTTCAAAAGTGTTGAGTGCACACTGGGCAATTAACAAAAACTTGATGAAGACTGAGAGGCTTTATTTTGTTTATTGAAAATTTATCCATATATTAGAACAATTTTCTTGATATCAGAAGGTAAGGTAGAGGCAGCTCTATTGGTGAGATATGCTCCAGAAGAAATTCAATCTTGGGGAAGAAAGAAGTCTATAAATCAAACCATCTTCTCCCCACCACACACACACACACACACACACACACACACACACACACACACACACACACACACACATACACACAGAGAGCAGGGAAATGTCCTTCCATTGTCAGACTAAAAGAATCAGGCTATGATTTAAGGAAGCTTTGTGTTTGAAGGCAGAGCGAGGGTCAGAAGTGGGTGAGACCATCATGCTGCAATATATAATCATAATCAATATTATAGTTCAGAAAATTGGAAGTGTATGGAAGCAGAATAATTTTATTCCCTGCAGGACTCAGAAACCCTTAATTTATTTTCAGTCCTAATCTAGTGTGAAAGGGAAGTGAAGAAATACCATGTTAAGCTCTTAACATAAACCATCTCTTTTTAATCCCCTAATAACTCTGTGATGATCAAATGAAATAGCACTTTACTATTTCTCAGAAAAATTAGATTGACATAGAATATAAAAATAGAGGAAATTAAGTCGAGATTCAGAGTTGGAGCTGCATAATTTTAGCCTTCATTTGGGTTATTTCAGTACTCAGTAACTTCAGTCCTGGTCATTTAGAAGTTATACCAAATCTCATATTGTTTCAGTATTGGAATGAGTTGTCTCTGATTTACTATTTGGCATATGAGAAATATCTATAAAAACCTGTGCACCAAGTAAAGTGTCTCCTTATGATGTAAGTTTAGAAGACAATGCCCAAAATAGACAGTTCAACAAAGAAGGTTGCATTTAATGTACAATTTAATTAAGAATTATATCTTCATTTCAAAACTATTTCTTTCTATGGTTATTCCTAATATCTTTCTCAAAAAGTTGGCCTTCAAAAATTCAGATTATTTTATATGTCTTTAAATGCCTTTGCTAGCTTATAGTAAATATGTTCAGTGCTCTGCAAAGATTCGTTTTGGGTACAGCAGTATATCTTGAGGCTATGCACTTCATATGAACTATGTTTGGAATAGTGCTGATTAATACAAGAAACTATACTATGTGAATCAATAACAGAGGAGACATTGTTTAATCTTCCAGTGGTTTCTCTTTGTACTTGTCCTCGATTAATTTGTTTTTCAACTAGTCCATTTTTTTCATGCATGTCTCCTGAACTCTACTTTGTTTTATCTATCCTCTATTTTTAGGTACATTAATAACAGAGAATCACTTTGGGCACTGAATTTTAAGAATATTAAAGAATAAAATATTTGGCTATATAGTAATAATGGAATATCAGGCATCAGTATTTATCTCTACAATAAAAATAAAATTACAAGAAAAATCCTCTCATTAAATATGAAGAACTGGGCCAGAGCGATAACCCAGCGGGTAGGGTGTTTGCCTTGCACGCGGCCCGCCTGCGCTGGCCCGGGTTCGATACCCGGCATCCCATATGGTCTCCTGAGCACCGCCAGGAGTAATTCCTGAGTGTAGAGCCAGGAGTGACCCCTGAGCATCACTGGGTGTGACCCAAAAAGCAAAAAAAAAAAAAAAAAAAAAAATATATATATATATATATCTATATATATATATATATGAAGAACTAAATTTTACTATGTATTTTAATTTGTTTGTAGTGGTCCAGGACACGCCACGAAGGCATTCAGGTAAAGTGGAAAGGAGAGTTATAGAGTTAGAGGGAGGTAGCTATGATATGAATTGCTACCTCAGTTCTATCTGTCTTGCTATGATTTTGGTCGATTGTGTTCTCTGCAAAGGTCAAAACTAGTGAAGTTTTCATGGACTCCTGAACAGTTTAAACACTGGCAGCCATCAAGATGCACCTGAAAGCCACCAGGTCTTCCTGGCCTGGGAGCTGCCTGCAGCACAGTTTTCCAGGAAGCCATATTTCTCAGGAAGAGGCAATGTTGCGCTTTTCATAATGGAGAAGTAAATCTCAACCTCCACTCAGGATCCCAAAATGATTTTTTTGCAGAAAATATTTTCAAGAGAAAGCAAAAGGTGAGAAGATAAATTTTATTATGGATTGATTCATGTTCAAGGGAAAATCCAGGTTTCTGCAGAGAGAGAGATAAGTACCATAAAATAAAATAAAATGATTACCCAATCAAAGAGAGGTGTGGAAACTCTAAAATGGAGTTTTGCAATGCCTTTTTTGGGGGAGAAGGGGGTAGCTGCTATATATGTGTCTTTTCCAAATTTCTTATTTGGACTCAGCATCATTGGTCCTAAGCTCTCAAGAAGAACAACCCTTAGTTATTTTGGTCTTTTCATCCTGTCCTACCAGGCCATCATTCTAGACCAGGTATTGCCTTTTATCTGAGTTGGTAGCAGGATAACTGTTTGGATTTTATCTTGTCTCTCCAGATAATTACTGCACTTTTGATTTTTTTAATCTCTCCAAACATATCTGTATATATGTTTTTCTTCTCTCCATCATTTCTTAGTTTTATGGCTTCCTGGAATTTACTGCCAAAGGGGTTCTTAAGTTACTATCTACCTCAAAAATAAATTTGAAGATTAGAGAGTTAGTGGATTTCTACCAAATTCTGGGATAGAAAGTAACACGCTAATCCATTTCTTCTTATATTAGTACTACAAAGTAGTTAACTTTATCCCCATTTTATAGCGGATAAAATGAGGCATTGGGGAAATTATACATTTTTTCCAAATCATACTAATAGGAATATTCAGACCCTGCTGAATTAGTTCTCAAATTTTTTTTGCATATTGTTTCCATGGGAAAAGACATTATTTTAATTAATTGCATCTTTGAATTTCATATTAACAAAGTTGTTGAACAAGATACTTACTGAAAAAAAATATTAGTTTTTCAATGCATACACAAAATAAAAATATATTTTAATATCTTATTCTCTGTTTTCTTTTTGTCCTTTTTTCAGCTGTACTAAGATGTGGTTCCTTATCAAAAAATATAAAATGTATACAGAAATGTGCAGGGAGAAAAACATAGTTAAAGAAAATAAATTACAATATCACAAAAGATAACCACATAGATAGAAAATGAATTTTGCTAGCACCTTGGGAGTCCTTTTTTTGAGCCCCAGTCTTCATCAAAATCTTTTCTTTCCCATACAGATACATCTCTTCTGTGTTAAATATTCCTTGATGTTTCTTTATCGTTTTGGCACCATAATGGAGTCTTAAGCACGTTTATTTCACTTTGAACAAATTACTTACAAGAATAAACTTGACTCTATAAGGAAAACAAATAATGCAACAATTAGAGCATGTTCCCAGGAGAAAATAAAGGGAACAGAGTTTCTGGGGCACAGTCTGTTTACAGTTTCCCCCTCAAATTTAAAGGGACCCACTGGGAAATTAGTAGACAAGTGATAGATGAATGTGGAAAATATAGAGTTTATCACAGTTGGGCATCTGGCAAACTTGAAGTACATTCAGAAAAGAGAGAATAATTAGAAATGGTTTCTTCTATGTTTTCTCCTTGTGTTCTCCATAACATACCTTTATTACTGTCAGTTCTTAGTAACATAACATAAGAAAACACTTTTATGGAGAAATACATGTGATTATACCTGATCTGAAAGAACAAATGGAAAGCAAAGTAAAATTTTCATCAACGTAACGTGTATAGGTACAGCAGGATCAATTGAACATTATTTCCTATATTGAAAAATATTGGGCTGGAGATATAGTACAGTGGGTAGGGCATTTGCCTAGTATGCGGCCAACCCGGGTTAAATACCCAGCATCCCATATGGTCTCCTGAGTACTGCAAGGATTAATTCCTGAGTGCAGAGCCAAGAGTAATCCCTGAGCATCACCAGGCATGACCCAAAAAAGCAAAAAAGCAAAATAAAATAAAAATAAATGGCTAGGGGGCCGGAGAGATAGCCCAGTGGCCTGGGTTCGATCCCCGGCATCCCGTATGGTCCCCCGAGCACCGCTAGGAGTTATTCCTGAGTGCAGATCCGGGAGAAACCCCTGAGCATTGCCGGGTGTGACCCAAAAAGCAAAAAATAAATAAATAAATAAATAAATAAAATAAAATAAATGGATAAAGTGGTTATTGAGCAGATACTGTCATTTCTGCCCACTACGGAGAAAACAGAGCCTAGATTCACCTTTACATGGCTATGCCAGAATGGTCACATCTTTGGAATATAACTTAAGATTTAGAACCAAATTTCCTCCCGAGACAAAATTAAAGACCCAAATCGACTCTCATAATGAGAGATACATAAACTTTTGTTTCTTTGCATCTAAGAAAACAAGATGAGTTATCAGGAGCTCCACTGGGGTTACCTAGAGAAAATTTGGCTAAGGATTTAGTTCTTGCATTTTCTACATGAGAACATTGGTCTGATCTGGAAATATGTTCTCAATCGGTGGAGCTACTGTTTCTTTCAGTACACAAAGGACAAAGGTCTCATTAAGTTGGGCTAATGAAACAACCCAGATTTGGCCACCCAAGACATCTGCTTCATAAAAGAAGCAACACTAGCTCTTTGTACATAAAATATAAGGAAAATATTTTCAAGAAAGTATAAAGTCAAAAACCACTGTTCTTTTGAAATAACTGATGCTAGAATTCACATTTTTCAAAAGAGAATATCAAAATCGTGTCTTTATGACATCATCTTTAATGTACAATATAATAGTGTTCAGACATAAGAATTACTAGAAAAATGTGATACAGAACAAAGAAAAATCACTCAATAAAAATCCCATTAAAGAAACAAAAATTCATGATAATAGATATTATTAAACTATGAGAATATAGTTACATCCTCTAAGAAAAGTTACATAATGCAAGGAGAATTTGAGGATTCCAAGATAGACTAGAAATCTGCTTAAAATAATAAAATAAAAAATTTTAGGGGGCGGAGCGATAGCCCAGTGGGTAGGGCGTTTGCCTTGCATGGCCAGCTCATGCTGGCTCGGGTTCAATCCCCGGCATCCCATATGGTCCCCCCAAGCACTGCCAGGAGTAATTCCTGAGTGCAGAGCCAGTAGAAACCCTTGAGCATCGCCGGGTGTGACCCAAAAAGCAAAAAAAAAAAAAGTTAGATGAAAACAAATTACAAAAAGTCAAAAATGTGTGGGAAATGTTAGTGAGGCTTGAAGAAATAGCTCAGTGACTTAGAACATTTGCCTCATATATGTTAATTTGTGTGTTCAATCCACAATGTGCCCATATGCACCAAGCACTAACTTGGCAACTCTACTCTTTCTCCCTGGTAGCTCTGCTATCTGTGATCTCCAACACCACAAACAATTTCTAGCTGTACCACCATTAGGTGTGCATGAGCACAACAAAAAAGTTTGTAAACCCTTCACCCTAGTGAGCACCACAAAAGATGTTGATGCAATAGGGTCTGAGTGTATGGCAATAAGTAAGCATCTCCGTAAGCACTAGTGCAATCCTTGGTGAATCAGTGTCAGGGAGCTCCCCGAGGTCCCCAACAGTGCCAGGAAGCGAGTTCCCTTCTACCTCCGAAGCCGAGGGAATGGATGAAAACTCAGGAATCCGATGCAGTTTTAAAAAGGCTTTACTATTACAGGTTCCAATATACAATCCAAGAGCAGGGAAAACCTCCGGACTCTGGGTTCCCAGCTAGGCCCCAGCCAGGTTCAGGCCAAGATGGCTGCGACCACGTGTTGAGGCCCAACAAAGAATGGAGAGGACGGAGAAGCAAAATGCCAAGGGAAGCTGAAATGGCACAAGGGGGAAAAAAAAGTGAGCGCTTCTTTCTTCTTGCAGCTTATGTTATAGCCAGAAATCCACCCAAACTCCCCAGCCCAGCCCATTCTGGGCTGGGCTATCTAGAGTTGAAAACAGGAAAATAGCTCTATAGAAATGTACAAGGACCCAGAGCTAATTTAAAGCCTCCCAGCAGAGCTTTGAGGAGCTGCAAGCCAAATGCAGGAAGGGTCAAATGCCCTCAGGTAATTTCTCCCAGCACCTCACCCAATGTCTTTTTATATGCTAATGTCTTGAGCCAAGATCACCGGGAAGGCCTCCATAGGGTAAAGGAGGAGTCCTGCAACAAATCAGAATGGTTATTAGAACTACAACTAAAAGAGTGAATTATCCACTGATCATGTACGAAGGCACCATAAAGTGTAAACCTCAGGAAGTCTCACAGTTGAGTTGTCAGCACAGCAACTTTTTGGGTAGTCTCTAATAAGCACCAGAACTAAATGTGAGAGCACTACAGCCAGGAATATGTACAATCCCAGGTTAATATCAAAAATAGGGAAGGGCAGGGAAGTAATTCCTATCCTCACTTTCAAGAAAAAAAAAAATTGGGGAGAAATGATAGTATAACTGGTAGAGCAGTTGTTTTGCACTCAGCATACCCAGGTTCAATCCCTAGGACCACAAGTGGTCACCTGGTGCGCTGCCAGGACTGATCCCTGAGTGCAGATCCAGGAGTAAACCCTTAGCACAGCAGGGTGTGGCCATTAAAACCAAAACAAAAAGAAAATATTAGTGGTTGATTGATCCTCACTGAAGAACTTATCAGTGAACTTCAGTATGGATCAGTAGAAATTTGCCAAAAAAGTACAAAGACCTTGAAAACAAAACCGAGCTTCATTTGCTCATAAAACATAAGGAAAACACAAGAGAATGAGTCGCTTTTAAAAAATTATATAAATAAGCTTTCTAGCTATAAAAAATAACCTCAGATTTTTACTAGAGGACTTCAGATCAATTCAAGTACCTAAATTTGTGAAGGTGGCTGGTGCTGGTAGGAAAGGGAGATGAAGGTCAGAGCTCCTGCTGCCTCTGAGATAAAGCAGGTGGGCAAAAGCACAGAAAATCAATGCAGTTCATAAAACACACTGGGAAAGAAACACTTGTGAAATAAGAAAGTAGAGTCAGAGGGAGTTTGCCACTAAAGATATTGAAGCTTTATAAATATTCCAAAAACAGAGGCTGGATAACAAAAATATAAAATGAGTAAAATAAAAGCATAAAGGTTCAATTTCTTGGAGAGGATAATATGTGAAATCGAAAATGAACTTATTCCAGTAAGAACCAAATGGAAGAAGAACAAAGATAAAAATTTGAAAAAAAAATAAAATAGAGCAAAATCGACTCAGAGATGAAACAAAGAGATTGAAGATAATGAAAAAGGTAAAAAGGGACTGAAGCCGTAGTCCAGCGTGCCTTGCACGCGGCTGACCTGGGTTCGATCCTGGCATTCCATATGGCCCGAGCACCACCAGGAGTAATTCCTGAGTGAAGAGCCAGGAGTAACCCCTGAGCGTCGCGGGTGTCACCCAAAAAAGAAAAAAAAGAAAAAAAGGTAAAACCATACCTAGTCCAAAAAAAAAAAAAAAAAAAAGGCTGACAACGTCTTAAAGAAAAAACCATAGGGGCCAAGGAAAAGAAGCAAGGATTGGAAGCATAATTTATCTGTGGAAATCTCAGATCTGACCCGGCACAATTTGTATGTAGAAATCTCAGATCGGACTCTGGGTACTTTGTTGCTACGCCAAATGCCAAGCACTGTTGGGTACGACAATAATGAATCCCAGCACCTCTGATTCATACATACCAGTCGATAGCCACGCCTGGACCCTGAACTGTTGGGTCTGTACAACTAAACTGAGGATTACCAGGAATGACAATGACCTTGGATATGGCTGTGGAGTCGCCAGACCTCCAAAGAAAAACTATAAAAGTTTAAAGCACTGGTAGCACACCCAAATTCCTAAATGAAAAAAAATTTGCATACACCAAAATCAGTATTATAAAGTTTTTTAAGAGTCAAGAATAATAAATAAATTGCAGGGTTTTATTGAAAAGTATAATATACAGAGGCACCCTATTAAGATAACAGCATATTCCTCAGCAAAATCTCTACAGATATGAGAGATTAGAATAAAATCTCATAATCCTAAAAGTTAAGAACTTCCAGTTAAGAATGGACTGCAAAATGATCCACTGCAAAATGATCAAACCTGATGAAGAAATATATTGTTTCAAGATAAGTGAAAGCTAATAGATTTTACTCTCCTGTCCCTTACAATAAAAATTGACTAAAGTTGTGTTTTTATAGAAAAAAAAGGAAGAATAATAGGCACATAAAACCTTGTGCATGGCAATAAATAGTAGGGCATAATTTGTAACATAAACTAGAACAAAATGAAATAATGAAAAACCTAATGAGAGGAACAAAAGGGCATCATTCGTTTAGTCTAAAGATGACAAATTTGATATCAGTAAACACACAAAAAATACTATCTCAGATACAGAAAGACTTAAATATTATGGTGCCACAGACAAAAAAATTCAGAGCACAAAACATGAGGAAAAAATAAATGTAATTGAGATAAACACAGAGCAGAGAAAATCATCCAAAAGAAATTTGTGGGGGAAATAACAAGAATATAAAACAACCATATGACAGAATGGTGGTGATTAAGCCTCCTATATCAACAATCACCTTGAACGTGAATGAGATGAACTTACCAATCAAGAGTCACAGAAAGGCTTTATGGAATAAAGACAGACAGCCATAATATACCTTTATATTATGCTTGCAAGAAACCTGTGTCAAATCTAAAAATAAAATAGGTTCACAGAAAAAGGCTGGTAATGTTTTTTCCTTAACAGAGAGGAAAAACCCAACAAATGCTATATTCATACCAGTTAAGTTTGACCTTCAGCTAAATAAGAAAATAAGAAGCAAGGACACGGTATTATTGTCAAGGGTACAAAAAACACAAAGATGCAATGCAAGGGCATGTACATATTTAAAAACACTTTTATAAAACCTAAAACAAGACTTTGACAGTAATACAATATTAGCATACCACACATCACTTATATTAATGGATAGATCATTTGGGCAAAATATTAAGAATATATTGACTTTAAATTTAAAAAATTCATATTTATACCTCTAGTGAAAAGAATGGCTAAGATGGTTCGATAGAATCTTTCTGCATCACCTGTGATCATCACAAAATTTACATCAATCAAAACTTGGATTAATTTCAGAAACATGGCAGAAACTTATGAACTAGGGACAGAACTGCTTGATACATAGCAATTAGATAGATTCTTCCATTAAAAAATAAATCACCCACAGAGTCAGAGAGACAGTCAGGAGGGATGGCATCTGATGAGGTTGTGTCCCAGCATCAGATAACGACCTCTGAGTATGACCAGAGGGTGTTTGCCCTAGAAAGGCGGGAGGTATCATCCAAATACATGGCATTTCAATGCTAAACTTGTGAAATGTAAGACACTACATTTATGACACAAAGAAGATTTGGAACACTGGCAAGTATCATCTTGGTGACTTTTTGAAACCTTTCTTATGAACACCATACTATATAATAACAGAATCATTAGATAACCAGCAGTCATTATTTTGGAGACTTTACCCAATCTTGTTGGTGGGTGTTATATTATATCTCTTTTCTCAATAACAGATCTCTGGAAAATTCCTCAGGTGAGTTCCAAATATCTCAGATAAATACGGAGCTGCGATAATGGGACTGAGAGAAACTTTTTAAGTCTGGCAGATCAACGAACCCAGATCCTCCAAGTTAACATATATAACAAATTCCTAGGGTCAAGAAAGAAACAACCTAGTCAAAAGCACATTGGAACATTGGCAACTAACAAGAGGAGCCTATTGTTGCTCGGCTGCCATTCAACACCAAATGTCGTGCTCAGAGACTGAGTCTCCAGCGTTCTTTGAAGTGCACTTTCATATTTCACACTTATTCAGATCTGTGTGTTCTCAACCTGGGGGCACTGACAAAGTTAACCTTACGTGCTCTTACACACTCGGTCTTGAAACCCATGTTGCCCTATGAGAACTGCTTAAACCAGACACAGAGCTGCCCCTGGACCTTATGATGTATATTCCTGGTGACCATTTAGACTTGATGCACAGTTGAAACCAAATCTTGGTAACCTACGGCCAAAGTCTCCCTTCCGGCCTGTTCAAACTTATTATACAGTGGCCCCAGTGATGAGAACTCAAAAATCTGGGTCACTGTTCAGTCTACCTATAATAGTGTATGTATATCCATTCTGTCTACTGTAATAGTGTACATATATCCATGCAGTCTACCTATGATAGTGTATACATATATCCATTCAGTCTACGTATAATGTGTACATATATCCTTACTCACAATGATTTTGTAATTTTTACTTGAGCAAACATACATTATCTTAAATATAAATTGTTATAATTTGTTAAATTCTAGGAATGTTTTATTGCTCTATAATACTTCAGAATAAAAAAGACATTTTTAGAGAACAATACTTTATGTTGAAAGCTTCTACACATGTGATTATACTCCCCAAAATTTTTATCTCTCTCCAGATCACATTTCAAATATGAAACTTCTAGTGCTATCTCAAATTCAACATATACCCTGTTAAATTTATCTTCTATTCTCTCCAAAGTTGCTATTTTGTCTATATTTCTTATGTACAAGAGATCCCTGGAGTTTTATTATCTTTTAATGGAACTGGTTTTTTTTTCTAACTTTATTGAGGTATCTTGGGCAAACAGTAATTATATGTCTTTAAAGACAACAATATGCCAACCAGATGCCATTGGGCTACATTGGCACGTGATGGGGTCCAATGGAAATGTTACTGGCGCCCGCTCGAGCAAATCGATGAATAAAGGGATTCAAGTGATCAAAGACAATAATAATTGTGATACACAGTGTAAAGTGATCTCTACTGTCAAGTAATTAACAATCCCATCACCTCACAAACTATTTTATTTTACTTCCTTTCTCCTTTCTTTTTCTTTGTGTGCCTATGCATGTGTATGAGAGAACCAGGAAAGGGGGAGAGAATTTGTGTGTATAGTGAGATCACTTGAATTTTACCCTTTTAGGATATTTCAAGCATGGAATACAATGTTGGTAACTCTAATTATCATATCATACCTCAATCTTCAGAATTTACTCTTCCTGTATAACTAAACAGTTGACCTTATTATTATTATTATTATTATTATTATTATTTTTTGCTTTTTGGGTCACACCCAGCAATGCTCAGGGGTTGCTCCTGGCTCTGCACTCAGGAATTACTCCTGGTGGTGCTCAGAGGACCATATGGGATGCCAGGGATCGAACCCAGGCCGGCACAGGCCAGCCACGTGCAAGGCAAACGCCCCTACCTACTGGGCTATCTCTCCGGCCGCTAAACAGATGACCTTTTAAGTAATGTTTCTCCATTTCCTCCTATCCTTTTTGTTTACTACTTTATTTCTTCTATAAATGTGATTTTTTCTAAGTAGACATGAAATCAGGCAGTGTGTGTATTATGTATCTTTGTTTCTCCAAAAAATATCAACTAAGTTTGACTATGTTGTCACAAAGAGGTATTTTTAGGATGAATTATACTTCAGTGTACTAACTACATTATCTTTATACATTTATCAGGGTACTTTCGTATCTTGGTTACTGGAACAAAAGTTCTTTAACAATGTTCCATTTTTCATCATCCCAAAATAAGACCCATGTTGTTTCAAGGTTAATCTTCGTAAAAAAATCTTATACTTTATTATAAGTACCTAACGACCTAAAATATATATTTATAATATATAATATATTTCATATATATTATATATAAAATAAAATTATACTTATATAACGACCTAAAACCTGAGCTGCGCCAGGAGGAAGAGCGCAGCATGGAACGCCTTCAAGATAATGGAAGAAATAGCTAAAAGGACAAAGAATATCTGGCTCTCCCTGCATTAACATATGACTCAGAGACCTGGGCTCTATGAAAGCAGGATAAGAATGATATACAGGTCTCCCAAAGAGGAATCTAAAGAGCTATGCTTGGAATATCACGCCTCACACAAGTGAAAGAAGGTATCTAGCCTCCGTCAATGATCCAGAGTCAGGGACACTGTCTCATTTGCCAAGACATCAAAAATCAGATGGGCAGGGGCCAGAGCG
This sequence comes from Cryptotis parvus, assembly GCA_021461705.1. Lineage (NCBI taxonomy): Eukaryota > Metazoa > Chordata > Mammalia > Eulipotyphla > Soricidae > Cryptotis > Cryptotis parvus. Next base: position 46,827 of record JAJIBD010030811.1, read on the forward strand.
ATAGCCTAGCAGGTAGGGCGTTTGCCTTGCACGCGGCCGGCCTACACCGGCCTGGGTTCGATTCCGGCATCCCATATGGTCCCCCGAGCACCGCCAGGAGTAATTCCTGAGTGCAGAGCCAGGGAGAAACCTCTGAGCATTGCCGGGTGTGACCCAAAAAGCAAAAAAAAAAAAAAAAAAAATTAGATGGGCTGGACATGTAATGTGATTTGGAGATGACCGCAGGACCAGAGCCATTACAGACTGGATCCCACGGGACGTCAAAAGATCACGTGGCTGCCCACCTACAAGATGGTCAGACTTTTTCGTCAAGACCCTAAATGAATGTTTTGAGGCTCTTCATATCCCTGAAGCAAACAGATGCCATTGGGCTACACTGGCATGTGATAGGGTCAAATGGAAATGTTACTGGTGCCCGCTCAAGCAAATCAATGAATAACGGGATGTCAAGTGATCAAGTAATACTTTATTAATAGAGTTTGAAACAATGAATGAATCCACAATTCTATAAGAAATATTCTTCCTCAGTATAGTACTTGAGACTTGAGTCTGGTCTTCTTATTACCAACTTTTAGAACTACAATATCCTGTACATGATTTGTGTTTCATTCAAGGTAAATTATAAAAGTTCCACCAAACAACATTTCTCTTCTATGCTTAACTTCTATGATTACATGTGATTTTCTGAGTGGCAAGAATGCCTTTACCATCTCTCATACCACCACTCCAACATGCATCTGCCAAACGTTTACATTTTTAATAAACATATTTTATGTAATACCTCCTCAAATGACATATTATTTTTCTAGACCTTGAATTATTTAGTATATGAAATGTAAATTACTTATTTTGCTTTTCTGATGCTTTGCATATAGTAAATACACAAGAAATGATTATATATAACAGTAAATAAAATGCTTAAAAGACACTCATATAGTAGCGTTTTCACATGTGTTTTAATGTTTCTAATTAATTGTATCTGAAGCATCATGATTTATAGTACTATTAAGTATATAGTTTTTACACCCCACCTTCCACTACAGTTTTCCTCCCCAGTCCCACTCACCTCATTCCCCACCACAAAAATCATCATCACCCTCTTGTTCTTCACAATGGGAAGATCAGTTTCATAGACCAGCTTACACTCCTGAGTCTTTGGGCATTTAGTAATCCCATCCTGTGTTTCCTATAGGCCACAAGTGAGAGATAATTCTGTGTATGGCCCTTTCCACTTACATCACCAAGCATATTCTCCAGATCCATCCACATTGCATCATTTTGTCTTTTCTTATTTATAGATAAGTAGACTCCACTGTGTATGTTTACCACAAGTTCTTTATCCAGACATCTGGACACTGGGATCTTTCCAGATTCTGTCTATTGCAAATAGCACTGTAAAGAACATAGGGTTACAAACAATTTTTTCTGAGTAAGGTTTTTTAGGCTTTTAGGGTAGATTTCAAAAGTAGAATTTTTGTGTGAATATGAAAGCTCAATTCTTAGTTGCTATTTCCCTTCTTTATTGAGACTTTCTATCTTGAGATAAACACAGTACTGAAAGGCAGGTTTATTTTTCTGATAATTCAGTGACAGTAACTAGAACATTACTGAGTACACGCTGGGATACATCAAATCAAGTGTTTTTATAGTCATGTACTTTTGAGAAACTATTTTCTGGCTTTCCTGTTCTTCCACTCCAAATTTCTATCACTGACTGATAATATAGAAGATAAGAAAATACTAAAGTTGATAAGTGAAAAACTGTGCGAGGTCAGTAAAATATGTTTCCACTAAAACAATTTATTGAATGAAACTGTAATTTTCTTTTTTGGGCCATGATTGTTAAAACAGTAAAGAAATGTAAGATTTAAATTACTAAAGAACACTGAAATTAATTTCAACAAAACTTAGAAACTGCATTTTCTTTGTAGACATATTTGACCAGATTTGCATCCCCATGTATGCTCTAGAAAAACACCCCTTCTCTGGGTCTCATCACATCTCTCACATTCACTACAGTCATCGTTTTTTAATTTATCGATTTTAAACCTTGAGACCTTGGATTTATAGGGCACTATAAATATTTCCTTGATAAATGGCAGTGTATATAATATTTTAATTTTATTTTACTACAGCATATATAATATTTTTATGTCAGTCAAGGATTCACTGGATTTGGGTGAGAGAGGGAGGCGAGGTAGGGAGCTGGTGGGGGGGGAGGGGAGATTGGGATCTGCTTTTAAGTCCCAAAATGATAATTTATTTTTCAGGTTGATTCTACTTTGGACTTCAAGGAACTCATAAAACATGATTTAGTCTCAGAATCAACTATCAACCATGTATTATTTCAGGAAATAACTTGGAAATTCAATCCATGCAAATATAGTCAATGTCAGAGCTTGTTTGGACAAATGTGAGAGAGAAGCTTTCTTCCTACACAGGTTGCAAAGAACAGGATATATGTGTCTGAAATTGCTGGTCATTACTGAAGAAGGAAGGACTCGCCATAAAATATAGCAAACAATGAGTAACAGCATTTCTTAAATCTTTATATACAGATATACATGACTGATCAATGATGCAGGGTAAGAAATTACGTCTGCTTAGGCTATTTACAAGTTTCTATAGCTCCAATCTGAAGTGTTGAGGCTAATAAATTTTTCACTTAGTCAGAATTTATTAAATAAACAGTACCAAATTCTTGTATTCCAGGGATAAATCCCACTTGGTCCTGGTATATAATCTTTTGATGATTCTTTGTATTCTATTTGCTAGTATTTTATTGAAGATCTTAGCATCTGTGTTCATCAGGGAGATTGGTCTGTAGTTTTCCTTTCTTGTGATGGCTCTGTCTGATTTGGGTATCAGGTTGATAGGTGCCTTGAGGAAGTTATTTGGGAGTGTTTCTGTTTCTTCAATTTCCTGGAAGAGCTTGAAAAGGAGTGGGAGTAGGTCCTCTTTAAATGTTTGGCAGAATTCACTGGTGAATCTGTCTGGACCAGGGCTTTTGGGTTTGGCAGACTTTTGATTACTGATTCAGTCTCCTCTATGGTAATAGATATCTTTAGGTATTCCAAACCTTTGTGTTGCAGCCTTGGGAGGAATTCAGAAATTTGTCCATTTCTTCTAGGTACTCTTGTTTCATGGTATACCGACTCTTAAAGTAATCTCTGATGATCTTTTGAATTTCTGTGATTTCTGTTGTGGATGTCCCTTTTTTCAATTCTGATTCTATTTATTTGGGTTCTCAATTTCCCTTATAAGAAAATTAGTAAGTCAACCCGAATACTATAAAAAACCTCTCTCTCTCTCTCTCTCTTTCCCTTTTCTTGTGAGTCTTGCAAGTAGTTTGTCAATTTTGTTTATTTTTCAAAAAACCAGACCTTGGTTTCGTTGATCTTTTGGATTGTTTTTTGGGATTCCAGCTCGTTGATTTCCACTCTAAGTTTTATTATTTATTTATTTATTTCTTCCTGGGTTGGGCTCCATTTGAACAAAAATATTCCATTATTTATCAAACATACGTCATAAATACCCAAACTATAATAAAGAAAATAGCCATGAAATAAGTGGTACCTAACCATAGTCCCCCAAAAAAAGGGTGGGGGGGAATAACTTACATTCAATGCTGTATTTAAGAAATGACATGGATAGCCTGTGACATGCAAAGTATGCACTCTGTTCCACTAAACTCTCTCCCAAGTCCTAAATTATTCCTTCCAAGAAAGTTAAGGCCAGTTTAGAGTTGGCTTGACATGACAACCACTGGATTTTGACTATATCTGCAAACAAGTAAAATAAAATGAAAAGCTTGTTCCTCTGAAATTCTGTCACTCTTGTAGGGTTCCATGAATATAAAAGAGTCAGCAAATATGTATCACTTGTATCACTTATCTTCCCGTTGTTCATTGATTTGCTCGAGCAGGTGCCAGTAGTGTCTCCATTCGTTGAAAATGAGGTCCATTATTGTTACTGTTTTTGGCATACCGAATACACCACAGGTAGCTTCCCAGGCTCTGAAGCAAATATGTAGCCTACATATATTATGACATTGGCAATATACTGGGTAAGGACTATGTACATATAAATAAAACCCTCAAGAAGCCCAATTCACCAGAAGAAAGGAGGAAAGTCATTCTAATCGTTGCAATAAAAGTATATAAAATACTTGAGAGCATATATAAAGCTGTAATTAATCATCTTTGGAAAAGTTACCTTTCTTTAAGATGTGAGATGCTCTTCAAGGTCTAACAAAGGTACAAAATGAATATTTCTGATCAAAGGACCAGAATGTACAGAAAAATAGAAAATAATTTTCTGCTATGTTGTTTCATGTGAATGTATATCAGAGGAGTTCTGAGCAATTCATGGTGACATGTGACTATAATACAGAGCACATGAAGAGTATGGAAATCTGAAAGTAGTAAGGCAGTTCACTATTGTTTATATTAAGGAATCTGAAATGTAACCTAAGAGCAAATGGTTCTAAAATGCCACTATACATAACAATATCCTGAGAATGATTCTTACAACTCCTATTCAGAAACCTCTTCCCACAAGACCTAGAAATCTCCATTCTAATTCTAGATGTTGTTCATATTGAGAAACAGTTGTTGACTCAGTGGAATTGTCCAAGAATTTAAATTAGAATGATAACATAATCAGACCTGTATTTTAGGTGAGTAACTCAGGTGTCAGTGTGGAGAATGGATTAGATTTGGGAACTGGGGACTTAGAGGTTGAGATAGAATATTCAGGGGTCCTTGCCAAGCATAACTGAAAGGTAATGAGAGTGAATTAGAAAACTATCCACATAGAGAGATACTGGAGACAGTTTAAGGAAGACGTTGAAAGTTTGGGCTGGAGCAACAGTACAGCAGGTTAGACGTTTGCTTTGCACACAGCCAACCTGGTTTCAATCCCCCAGCACCCTATATGGTTCCCCTAAGCACCACCAGGAGTGATCTTTGTGCACAGAGGCAGAAGTACTCCCTGAGCACTGCCAAGTGTGACCCCAAACCAAAAATAAACAAAAAAAGACACTGAAAGTCGGATGAATGTGACTGTTGAGCTTTGAAAGAAAAAGCAGTATATAAACATGTAATTTGTATGTATATATACATATATATGCAATATAAAAATGTGCAATATTTTGTGCAATAAAAATAGAATTTTTCCTTTTGCGACAATGTGAAAGGAACTGAAGGGGATCATGCTAAGTAAAATAAGTCAAAAGAACATAGACACATAGTGAATAGTCTTACGCATATAGAAAGGATATAGAGAAGAATATAGTCAAGACACAGAAACAGCCAAAACCAATGGAAACAAAACTCTTGACTTAGCAGGGCTGTGGAGTGGAAGTGGCATAGAGAACATAATGGGAACGGGAACCAGTGGACTGTGTTAAAGGGAAATTGGCACCATGGTGATGGCTGTGATCTTGAAATATATCCTTTATAAAGGCATGATACTATAACTCCAAAGCACATAAAGCCATGGCATGATTTAGGACTATAATTATCAAAAATTTCCATAAGTTATTTTGATTTAACATTAGTTTACTGATGATTCTCTTGATTGCAAATATGAACTACTGTTATCTCAACTAAAAATAGAATTTTCTCAAGGAAAGACAGAAAAAATAAGGGTGGGAGGGTGGTGCAGGGAGGTAAATAGTCCTATACATCCCAGGCAAGGTTGTCTATACAGGTCACAGAAATGCGAGTCACTCAAACTGTGGTTTGAAATCCATTATTTACAGAGAGAACTAAAGAAAATGTAGCTTCATACGGACACTGAGGAGAAGTTTTAATAAAGAACAATGTGAGCAACAATGTAGTATTTTGTAGAGAACAAAAGAGGATAAGAAATTATGGCACTTTGAAAAAAAAGAAATTATAGCACTTTGGTGGTGGATGTGGCATATCATTAACATGATGGACCTAAGGTATAAACATGAATGTTATTGTAAAGTGTGTTCACTCATTAATAATACGAAGGGAAGAGGAGAACAAATTTCATGAGTCCATCATAACAAACTATTACTACAGGGACCAAAGCGATAGCACAGCGGGTAGGGCGTTTGCCTTGCATGCGACCAACCTGGGTTTGATCCTCGGCATCCCATATGGTCCTCCTAGCACCGACAGGAATAATTCCTGAGTAAAGAGTCAGGAGTAACCCCTGAGCATCGCCGGGTGTGACCTAAAAAAGAAAAAAAAAATTAAATTAAAAAATAAACTTTTACTACATCTTTGATATTTTCTTTTAAGAATAATTTCAATCAAGTTACAGGAAATAGAACATTTTTGCTAATTAAAAAAATGGGAGAGAAGCACAGACAAGTGTAGATGATCTTTTATATTCCTCACAGTGAGGAGGAGATTAGTAGGAAGAAAATGGTTTAAAGGAAACAGAAAACTGAGGGAATGTTTTAGTTGATGCTTTTGGGTTGGTAAAATCTTAAAATATTTTAATAAAGAGAAAAAAATTAGCAAAAATTTTTTTTAGAGCTGGGCAAAGTCTTTGTGTATGGGTACCACTTTTTTGTAGCATGAAGGAACAAGAAAAAAGATAACCAAGTAATGAATAGATTTACTAATAAAAGGAAATACATTAAGTGATTGTCTTCCTATTAATAAATCATTAATCTAGGCCAAAGTTTCCTCAATTTTAATCAAAAGTTTTTCTCAAACATTTTGGATTTTGGAATGAGTTATTTGTATCAGAAAATTAGAGTGGGAAACTGTTTGAATTAAATTACATAGTATGGAGAATTAGCAGGGCACAATTAGTGCAAAGGGAATTTGAGACCAAGAAAAAGACCAGACAGATAAGCTTTGCATATAGGAGCCAAGAATTTGTGAATACAAAGATAACAATTATTCTGACATTCATTATGATTTTGGACCAATTCCTTAATTTCTCTACCTCTGGGAGTTTACAGCCTAATTATAAGCTTTCCCTACTATGAAACTATAGGGTATGTCAAGTATTGTATAGCTACTAGCAGAACGGTAATATTTTCCTATCTAAGGCACACTAATTAATTATTGAGATTTGTGGGTATACATAGTAATGACTCTGAAAGAAGCAAGGGAGGATATTTACAAAGAAACACTCTTTTAACTGAATTTATTAATAGTTTTTAGAAATTTATAATGTTTTCACTGAATCTGCTTTTATTCACTTTTCCACTCTGCTTCATTTAGTGGGCTCTGTGCTTTACAATAAAAAGTTTTGTCGAATTTGTCTCTGTTATTTACTTTTTTTTCAAATTTTATTGCAGTTCACAAAAGGTCCACCCACAAAAGAGTTTCAATTTTAGTTATTCATCAATCCAAGCTTTCAGATAAAAGTAAAAGTTTTCATCAATGGCCTAGAGGCATTAATAAGAAGTAGTACATTAAGTTTTAGATGGAACCCGAAATGAAAAGTGATTTGCAGATAAACTGATTTGAAGCTAATTGGATTTCCTGAACAGTTCACAAATTGTCAATGGTGCAAAGAATTTCACTTAAATTAAAATTCTTTGTGAGTCCAGTTTAAGTGAAAAAAAAGATAAAGAACCAGGAAATAAAAGTAAATGCCATTTGATTAGTGTATAGTTTACTGAAAATTGAAAATGCATTCACTCTTTCTGTTTAATCTTGGTGTTATAGTATTTTTATGTATTTCTGAAGTACATATAATTTTAAATAATAAAGAAAGGAAAACCCCTAAGCTTTAGCATGGGGGGGCACTGACTCATGAATTTCAAGGAGAAACAAATATTTTGTGCAATTCTACTCTATTGCCTATGTTTTTTTTTATCCGATATTTTCAGTTTAAAATATTATGACAGCTGTGCAGGTGCTAAAAATTAAATCCTTGTGACAGAAGAAAAAAATTGCCTTGTCTGTGACTCTAAGTGATTATTTTAGCTATAGAAATAAAGCCAAGAATTCTCATGTAGATTTTAATATTGCACTTTGAAGAGGGAAAAAAAAAAATTCTCTCATGCAGCAGAAAATTCAGTACAGAACTATTGTGGAGCGTAGCTAATACTCTTGTCAGTGAGTATATGTGTTTCTCAAATAACAGCTCATTTGTTTGAACCATACAGTTAGATTATCAAATATTAACTGAGGGCTCAGAACTTAAAGAGCAACTGTTGATAAAAGAAACTTCAAAACCTCGCTACCGGTCAGAACCAGTCTCAGAGGCAGTCCCAATTGATTGCTAATATTATTTCTTTGGCCCCATCCATGCTATCTAGCTCATCTTTAGTACTAATTAATTAGTAATTAACTAGAAAATATAAAATATGAGTTAAAATATAACTATGAATTAAATTTTCAGTATAAACTTTAATCTTTTAAATATAAATGTATTGGTGGATCTTGAGGTGACTAGGGATGTAAAGGATAATTACTAAGCCCACCCCAATAAAGCCCTCAGAAGCCAGAAAAATTTCATGCACCACAATTGCAGCCATTTTCAATGCTGGAATCCACAGCTTGTCAGAGCCGCACTCCAAGAGAGAAGCCGATTTCAAGCCCCAGTATGCAGGTCACTAAGGCCAAATTCACCAGGTGTTCATGGAGCTAGAGTTGGGGACCCTCCCTGCACCTCTGTCCCCTCCAGAAATTCCAGTGATCGTGCCCATAAACTGCTTCGGGTGTTTATGGCTGTGATCCAGAAACACACACAAATGGTAGAGCTGCTACCGGTTTTCTTGAACATAAGGCTGAACATAAGGCACCATCACGAGATGTCTCAAAATCTGGTATACTTATTGCCAGGTATCCATTACATTTGCTAGAATTAAGTCTGGGGCATACAACCAAAAGTGTGTGCTCACGATATCTGTTACATGGGAACATATTGGTAATTTCTTACACAGTGCCGCCAGGCTGAAACTCACCCATCGTGAGTTTTAGTAACCTTCACTGACTTTCTTCTAAGAATATATTCCTCGACTATGTTTAGAAACCCACTACATTCTAGAAATTCAGAAAGTGAATGCAAGAACACAAATGGTCCAGAATCGCACATAACAACCCAGAAAAAAATGTCATGAATTTATTTATAGTATTCCCATATATGGGCTTTAGAGGTCAAAATAATTAGTACTGGCTAGGGAGAAGGCCAGGGGATGGGGTGGGTAGTAAATGAGGGTCTTTGGTGGTGGTGGGTGCACACTGGTGGTGGGATTGGTATTGAATGAATGTTTCTAACAAATGTGTTGTGCAAAACTTTGTGCTTTGTAAATCACGGTGTTTAAATAAAGTTAAAAAATAATTACTGACTTGTTTCACTCATGTATGTGACTTAAATAAATAAAGCAAACTAAGTAGCAAAACAAAAAGTCAAGGAAATTAATTTACACTTAAAAATGTGAGGCTCACCAGCAGGAAAGAGAAGGTGGTTAGAGGAATAAGCAGTGGCTGTTCTGAGGGGTGGATGACTTTGCAACTTTGGTGGCAACATTGGTGAGAAACATACACATTGCGCTCAGTGTGCAGCTAGATTCTTGAAACTCCACACTTCTATAAACCAATGTCAAAAAAAAGAGTCTTCAAATTTTAAAAAAATAGGAAAGAATAGTGACTGGACAAATAGCACAGTGGGTAGGGAACCTGCCTTGTACATGCCCAAGATTTGATCCAGAGAATCTATCCCCTGGTCCTCAGAGCCTGCCAAGAGTGATCCCTGAGTGCAGAGCCAGGAGTAAGACCTGAGCGGAGTGGGTGTGGCCCCTAAGTAAACAACAGCAAACAATCACTTGCATCACTTGTATCACTTGTCTTCCTGTTGTTCATAGATTTGCCTAGCAGGCAGCAGTAACATCTCTATACTTCCCTGTAGCTTGCTAGTGTAGCCCAAGGGCATCTGCTCCCTCCAGGAACATGAAGAGCCTCAAACCATTCCTTCAGGTCATGGGAATGAGGTGTATAATTGTTACTGGTTTTTGTCATATCAAATACAACACAGGTAGCTTGCCAGGCTCTGCCGTGTAGGTGGGATACTATTTACTAATGAACTGCATGGCCTCAAAGCAACCCCATACAATGGGGCAAGATCAGCTTTCCTCTTGGGTGGAACTCTGATGAGCTTGGGAGTCAGGATGTCAAAAATGGCTGCCCTCATGGTGCGGAGATTCCTCTGGCTTCTTGAAAGGCTCTATTGGGATGATGGGCCAAGGCTAGAACACGCCTTCTTTCCAGGACACCTTGTGATCAGCTGAGCACAGGGAGAGCCCATCCATAATTTTAAATCAAATTTCATGGACTTTGGATGAAAGAGGAAGACTGCTCATTTAGTTTGTAAGCCAAATTTCTTTCCTTCTTTAAATTCAAATTTCCCAAGGATTTTACATTTTTTATTCAAACTTTAAGAGATAACTCTATTTGTGCACAATACAATAAAAATACGAATTTTAGAGTTACTCAATTTGGTGTGTGTGTGAGGGAACGTATATTCCCAGCCTGATTTACTTAATTCTTGTTATGTGTTTTGTTGTTGTTTGGGGGGAGGGTCACGCTCAACTATGCTTGGGCGTCTCTTAGCATGATAATTAGATTTTTTCTCCTAGATGTGCTAGGAATGCAGCCTAGAGCCTGCCACATATAAGACTAAGACTATTTTAAGAGATATAAGACATATAAACACTTAACCACTGAGTCATATTCCTGACCCCTGATTATTCAATTCCTAATGCATTTTTCAGTCTTTGATTATCAGAGAATTGAAAAAAATGTTAGTTAAATACTTTTACAGTCATTTCTTTATTTGGGTTCTAATGCTGATCCTACAATGATTATTTCCTCTTAACTCTAAGTGTATTGTACTGAAACTTCATGGTCATTCAACAAATACTTTTGAATAGGTGGCATGTGTTAAATGCAGTGAAGTTCTTTTATTGCTTCATGTAAATCTAATATTCAGTATTTTATTTCATCACCTATTTCCCTTTCTCTCTTTTATGAAAAGGTACAGTTTTCCACCAGATGGGCCCAATAGCTCTAGGTAGAACCCTGTTGCCCTATATTTGATATCTTAACAAGGAAAATCAAAGTTTAGGACTGCAGCTTAATGAAGAATTATACAAGGAAGTAGTATTATTCTCATCTGACTCCTGTGTATCGATTTCACTTAGCAACTTTAATATATCAAAGAATTTTTATGATAGCAACCAACTCAAACATTCATTGGGCAATCAAAACTTGATAAGACTTAAATAACCCATGGAACTAAATGAAAACTAATAAAAGCCAAGGGTGATAAAATATGAAAATTTAGCAGATAAGATGGATTACTATGGAGTCCTGCCAAATGTCCATTCAATTCACATTACAAATTAGAAGGGAGTCTATTCCAACAAACTCATACTGAGTTCTGTGGAAAATGAATAAAAATGAAGAAACGAACACTCAAAACATTTTTTAAAATTAAAATGTTCAATCTAGAATATCCTAATTTTTTTCCCTTCTCCTTTTATAAAATGTGTGTAAACCTAGATTAGACTTGAAATAGTTGTGTTCATAAAATAATAACTGTCTCCATGATAATTCTGTTGCTCAGAAAAGAACTAGGCAAATCGATAAAGGAAAGTTGACACTAGAGATGGGATTGGTGCTGGGATATTATATGTAAGCCCAGCATGGACACAATTATAAAGCATGGTGCCCAGAAAATAATATATAAACATAATTAAAATAAATTTACATAACTTTTTTTTTGTCCAAGGACTATAGAGAATATTTGACAAATTCCTGTGTTTTATTATAAAGAGGCATAGAATAAACAGTTACTCTTGGCTTTGGGATGAGTCTTCTTTTGGTATGTTGTGCACAGAGGAAATAAAAGACTATTGGAAGCAATCTTGGAACTCGCACTCCAGTCAACTATGGGAATGTCCTAATGTTTCCTAAATCCTAAACAAATTTAAAGGAAATAAAATAGTCTGATTATCAAATCTCTGAGATTCCACAATTTTTATAATATTTGCTATTTTAATATAGAGACAAGAGTGGTAAATAAAGTGACTTCTTTATCCAATACTATCACTGTAACCATTTTCTTTTTTTTGGTGGGTCCACCTCAGTGGCACTCAGCAATTTGCTGGCCACTTCTAGTCTGACTGTTTCAGAATTCAGGTACAGGGGAATAGGGGGTCACCAAGACTACACCTGGTAGTGCTGCTTAGGAATCATGCTACATTGGTAATTAAACTGGAGCCTTGTGTAAGACGGGCATGAACTCCAGTCTTTTGAGCTGTCTCCCTGACCTACCAATTTGTTTTACTTCTTCCAAAACTGAAAATAAAAAAGAAGCAAATAAAACCTGGGTTTGAAAGTTGGACATGTCTTAAAAGAGCTTTATGAAGTTTATTATACTAATTATAGAGATGAAGAAGCTGAGAAGCTCTGTATTAGGAAACATGCACACATACATATGTACATGAGAACACTCACACACACAGACACACTTTAAATTAAAGTCTATAATTCTAAAGTTGAATGCTAGACTCTGTGAGAGAATTTTATGAATTATATGAACCAATGGTTGATTTCACTAATAAAAGCCGTAAAAAGACTTTGTTATTCATACTTTATGCTCCCTTTCTCTAAAGTTGCTAATTTTTTTATGTGCTCCTCTTCACCATTCGTTCCTGATTTATTTAAACCCACATTTGGGAGGTAAAGTCCTTGTATCCTGGTAACCATAGAACCAGTAACAATAAGTTTACATCTTTAAATGCAATATACCACCATTTTTTTTATTTTCTGAGAACTATAAAGACATACCTCTGTAACTACCTCCTGAACAAGCTATTTGAACTCAATGTAAGTCACCAAGTGAAAATAAAAGATTACACCTAAAGAAAATAATATTTAATGTATCAATATCTTGGCTTATTAAATATCAATGATATTTACCACATCAATGCAGCAAATAGTTTATCATCCTACTTTGGCTGATAATAAATTTATTTTGATGACAGAAATTTATTTTGAGACTCACAGACATGGGGCAGAGCTGCTACTGGCTCTCCCTGTGCCCAGCCGCTCACGAGGCAACCAGGAGGGATGGCGGGTTCTAGCCCTGGCCCGCCACCCCAGCAAAGCCTTGCAACAAGCCAGATGACCCCCCCACTCCATGAGGGCCTCCATTTTCCACATCCGACTTCTCTCTCATCAGAACTCAACCCAGCAGACCAGCCTATCACAGCCCAGCTCGCGCCGCAAGCGGCCGCACGGTTCATCAATAAATGCTGGACTTAGAGATGACTACAAGAGTATGCTACATGCACGGCAGAGCCTGGCAAGCTACCAGTGTTGTATTTGATATGCCAAATACCAGTAACAATTATCGACCTTATTCCAGAATGGATTGAGGCTCTTTATGTTCCTGGAGCAAGCAGATGCCCTTGGGCTCTACTATCATGAGACAGAACATATGGAGATGTTACTGGGGCCCGCTCCAGCAAATTGATGATGAACGGGAAGACAGTGACAGAAAAATTTAGTGGCCCTTTAAGCTACCCAGACCTCTAAATTCCAACTGCATACATAATTATCTCAAACTAATTACACAATTGAGTTTGTTCAAATTAATGTCTTCCATATCCCAAAAGAACTCCAACCACCATTCCTTCCATAAAAATCATTTGTTCATTCTACTAACCCAACTTTTTATGCAAACAATACTTCAGCCTCCAGATCCTTAATCATTCCAAATTTTTCCAGGTAACCTCATGTGCGGAAGAAGAACAAGATATTATCAGCATACCTAAAATGCAGATACTTCATGTAAAAACAAAAAATAAAAACTAATCATTTTTCCATATAAGTCTGTCATCATTTTATTTCACCCATCAATAATAAATTACTGAAAGTCTGCTATGTGTCAGCTATGGGCATGGGCACTGTAGTAAGTGAATGCAACAGTCAAGATTGCCTTCTGATATATTTTTTTAAAGTCAAATTTCATTGACTTTGATCAGTGAAGACCGAGTTTTTACTACTCAAATGCAATGAAGGTCGTATGGTAGTTCGGGTGGAGTGGGATGACTTTAAACATCATTTAGAGATATTTAGAAACACATATTTTTCCTTTTTGTTTATCTAACCACTAGAATTGCAAAAAATGGTTTTATAAAAATCTAGGAGTACAATACATTGTTTCTTCTTATAGCTCATTGCCCCAAGGTATCAGGACGACCAAGCCGTCTAAGGTGCCAGACTCAATTTTTAAAGAGTTTGGGAAATGTAGAGGAAATGAGATATAAGTAGTATAATCCTCAAAGTTTGAAATGAGCAGTAAATAAAAATGTATATATACTACTTATATTTGTACAAATGTACATATGATGCATATATCCTATATATAGCAAATGTTATATGTCCAAAGTGAAGACAATAAATGGCTAATATGATGTCATACAATGAGTGCCACAAAGAAAAATTATCAAAGGTAGAAGAGAGAGAACCAAGAAGTAGAATTCCATTTCATAGAATCTAGGAACATTTTTTACTCATATTTTAAATACTCTAAAATGAGAGTGTATCTTACAAAATTGTCATTCCATGGTTTAATTAATATTTTTCTGAATAGTAATCAAATTAATACATATTACTTATAATGACATATAAAATACTTTTTTTAGTCTTCTGGGAAGATCTTGAACGATATGTCATTAGAAGTCTGAACAAAGAGAGGAATTTAATCACATTATTAGCTAGGGACAGAGAGCCTTGAGCAGAGAAAATAGCTTGCAATGAGAAAATGGAAGAAAGTGAAATTAGTGAAGTAGCTAAACACATGTGATCTTCAACAGATTATTTCATTTAACTGAACCTGAGTTTTCTGAACTGTGAAATAAATGCAGCACATCTACCTGATAGGAATATTTGAAGATTAAGCACACAGAGAAGGAAATGATCAAACGTGGCACAGATACTGCTCTGCTCCCTTCCTATCATTACTCCCTATTATACAAAGACAATTCAGCAAATTTTTGCTCTTCTCAGTGGCAATAATACATTTGAATTTCACAAACATAATTTTAGGTTTCAAATGGTAGGTTATTAATGTGAATCCTCATCTATTGAAATAACTAGTTTCCTATTAACTAACAGAAGTTTAAATCTTCTGGACATTTTTCTCACAATAAATTTTCAAAGAGAGGTTCTCATAGTGTTAAATAGATAAGGGTCATTTTTCCCTCTAAGAATAAAGTACATGTGTTTGCTTTTCTCTACCACATATATAAAATTGACAGGCAAACAAGAAAATGTTTTTATCAACTGAATCTTGAAAAATGTATCCCATTTTCCCTTTTTGATAAAATTATATTCCCATCTTCTTCAACTGTCACCCCAACTTAGATTTTTCTCCCGAGTCATTGATTTTAATTAGGTAGAAAAAATTGGATCTAAAATTCAACATTATAGACTATTGGTTAATGAAATTGAAAACCTTGATCAGAAGTCTCTGTCACTAAATGAATATACTTTTTATGAGCTAGTAGTTCTTATTTAAAACAACAGATCACACTTTACTGATTATATCACTTCATAACTATACATTTTTATTCATTCATAAGGTACAACCAAAGGTTTTACTTTTTTTATAAAGCACCGCTTTTTCTCAATAGCATAGGGTATAGACTATGGCTCCATTCTTGACACCCAACCAACTTCCCAAGCATTATGGATATAATGCTGGAGGTCCCCGAGCACTGCTGTCATAGAGGAGAAGGGGAATCCTGGGGGATTGGTGGCCTGGCCCTTCCTAGCACCACAGAACCCATGTAGCATGACATCTTTAGGTCCAGTCACTGAGCCAACTGGGGAAGCCAGCCAATAATCTCTGGGAAAAGGCCCAAGATTACCCAGAAGACTACTCAGGAGACCCCTAGCACCCAAAATAAAATGAAACTACTTTTTAAACTTTATTTAAACATAGTGATTTACTAAGTTGTTCACAATAGAGTTGTTTCAATAGTCCAGCACCAGTCCCACTACCAATGTGCCCTTACTACCACCAAAGACCCTAGTTTCCCATCCACCCTCCACAAGCCTGCTCTCCTAGCAGGCAATACTTGATTTTCTTCATATTGCTTACTAAAACATATATCTAATAATGATGTTGCTAAAGTCATGACTTTTTTACCATGTGAAAATTGGGCCTTCTGTGTTATTTCTTTTTACTTATTGAACTTGTTGGGGTTCTACTCAATTTTTCACAAAGTTGTTCATGTTAATTTGTTGAAGATATTCGATATTTAGCCCCAGTCCCACCACCATTGTAACTTCCAACCAACATTATTTCCACTTTTCCAAACCACCACTTAAGCCTCCCCTATAGCAGACCCTCAATAAATTATTTTATATTGCTTGTTATAGATAATTTGTGAAAAAATTATCAAGAAATGTGAAGAAAGTTAGAGAAGATTGTTCAATCTCACCATAGAGTCATTGAGCCCTTGTATAAGAAATTACTAATATTTTTTTAATAGAGAGGTATTGTGTGTATATATTTTGTTATTGGTTGCCTTCGACCTTGTCACTTGTCACTTGTTTTCCTGTTGTTCATTGATTTGCTTGAGCAGGCTCCATTCGTTGGGAATGAGGTATGTTACTGTTACTGTTTTTGGCATATCAAATATACCACAGGTAGCTCTCCAGGCTCTGCCGTGGCTCTGGGTTATCCCTGGGGGCCCAGTCTTTTTCTATGTCAGACCATCAACCATCCAGGGCCTACAGGGAAGAGCCCTGGGTGTAGACAAGTCTGTCTCCTGCCTGTCATCTGCCAACACAGCTGGGCACCATAGTCACACCTGCAACAGTTGAGGGCAGAGCATCAAGTCTATGGCCATACCACCCTGAATGCACCTGATCTCATCTGCCTTCTACCTTATATCCACAAAAAGAGATGTGCTACTCAGTATATCAATATAGTAGTGTTTGATGGGGGCCGGAGCGATAGCCCAGCGGGTAGGGCGTTTGCCTTGCACGGCCGGCGCCTGTGTCAGCCCGGGTTCGATCCCGGTGTCCCATATGGTCCCCCGAGCACCGCCAGGAGTGTTTCCTGAGTGCAGAGCCAGGAGTAACCCCTGAGCATTGCCGGGTGTGACCCAAAAAGCAAAATATATATATATATATATATAGTAGTGTTTGAGATGCTCCAGGAATTCAAATATTTTTAACAGGGTGATAAAGTTGGAGTAAATTTTTAATTGGATGGTGACTTTGGGGAAAGAACATGACTGCCTAATCTTCCAAAAAGTACAGAGAGATGTAGGGAGGTTGCCTATCCCCAATCTGTGAAAGCTTTGAGCTTTCAGCCACAAAAACCCCCATACCTGAGTGTTTTAACAGATTAATTTCTGGATGGAGTTCATTCGAGCAGTGAATTACAGATTGTCATGGTGGCGATTGTGAAGTGTAGAAGTTTTTGCCTGCTGGGGCTCTGTTGAGATGGGCCAGGGCATCTCCAGTCCCCTATAGAAGCAACTCTGCCACCTTATTGATCTTGTTCAAGGTTTATATAAGTCCCTGGTGAAACAGCTTTGTAACTGTATACCTCAAAGTGACTCAATAAAAAATATTTTTAAAGAAATGAAAAAACAATTTCTATTAAGAAAAATTGGCAAAAGTATAAATAATGTGTTTCTTACAAAAATTAAATATTTCAAAAGAACATAAGCATGAAATAAGGCAATTCCCTCTAAGAAAAATGATAACCTGCAATCCATTCACCAAAAACATGTCATGCCATGCATCATGCTCGGGATTTAAGATTGCACTGAATGAAAAGCAGCAGCATCTTGTCTCAGACAGTTCACTACTAATAAGAAAAGCATTTTAGTGGACAATTAGGAGTGTAATTTCATTTGTGTGAATAAACATAGGTAAAGTGTAGTGAAAGAAGGCAATGCATGATGAACTATAGCTTTGTTCTATAATTAAAAGTGTTTGAAACTAGAGTAGATTTTTAAATAAAGATAATGCTATAGTTTTCGTGGTAGAATTTAGTGAGGGCCAGAGAGATGCACAATGGGGTGAAACTACGTGGGCTATGTGGGAGTCCTGTGTTTGAATCTCATCACTGTATGGTACTCCAACCACTTCTGGGAGTAACTCTAAGTACAGATACAGAAGGAACCCTTGAACACTGCCAGGTGCAGCCCTCATAAAACAAAAAAAAAAAACAAGCTTAGGGATTTAAAGGGTGAAATAATGTTAGACACTCCTCAATCTGCCATTTAAGATGAGATTTTTAAATTATAGACAGATTTCTAACTTCCCAAAGGAGCAGGAAATGAGAGAAGATCAGTCTGGGACGCAGGGACTACATGCTTGTTCTGTTACATTTAATAACTTCATATCCTCGAGCAAGCTGTTTAAACAACCAGGATCTGTGACTGTCAAACAAGGAGGTAGTCTAAAAAAGTGTCTAAGATCTTTCTCTTTCCCTTATTTTCTGGACTCCCAATAGACCATTTCAAGAGTAAAGACTGAACCAGGATTAGTTATAGGAAGGTGTATGTGTTTTGTCCATAACATCAACACAATATAGTCTCTTAGATAGACTGTAAAATTTTGGCATTTAATTGTTATAGCATAATGTAATTTTAAATGTTGAATAAAGATGAGGCTATGCACTACTCTGAAAATAAATTATCCATTTTATAAATGTACTTTTTTTTTTCAATCCGGCCCAGGTATGCTGATCCAGAGACTCACAGACATGGGGCAGAGCTGCTACTTGCTCTCCCTGTGCCCAGTTGTTCACGAGGCACCCGGGAGGGATGGCAGGTTCTAGCCCTGGCCCACCACCCCAGCAGAGCCTCACAACAAGCCAGACGACTCCCCCACTCCATGAGGGTCTCCATTTTCCACATCCAGACTTCCCTCTCTTCAGAACTCTACCAAGCAGACTAGCATATTACAGCCCGGCCTCACGGCCACTTGCTGCCGCGCTGTTCATCAATAAATGCTGTATTTAGAGGTGACTACAAGAGTATGCCACCCGCAAGGCAGAGCCTGGCAAGCTACCCGTGTCGTATTTGATATGCCAAATACCAGTAACAATTATATTAGGTCATTCCCATGACCTAATATAATGGTTTGAGGTTCTTTATTTTCCTGGTGCAAGCAGAAGCCCTTTGGGCTCTACAAGCACGAGACAGGACATATGGAGATATAACTGGTGCCCACTCAAGCAAATAGATGATGAACGGAAAGATAGTGAAGATAGTGATAAACATACTCCTTTGATGCCTGAAAGATAATACATGATAGGCATGGCCAACAGGGGTTCAATCCTCATGCCCCATATGGCCCCAACAGAAATCACCCCTGAGTACAAAGCCAAGAAAAGCCCTGAGCATGTCAGGTTTGGCCCAACCCTGCACCCCAGAAAAAAATCTTATTTGTTTAATAATATTTCTTTAATTTGCATTGCTGCAAAGTTACCTTTGCTCTGCTTAGGTTATGTGGAGTTAGCGCTTCTAAACAAGAAATACTTGTTTAGATAACTATATGTAAGTTACTTAGTGTAACTTACATATAGGGAAAAATTTTCAAGTTATTTTATCATTGCAAGCCAAAATTCCGAATTTGACATTTCAACTTTCTTTCATGACTGATCATAAATCATAGGTAGATTTATTAATTAATCTGGACACCTAATCAAAAGAACTTTTGACCTGGTAGTCCCACAAATTACAGTTTGAAATTCTCATGCCAAGTGATTACATACTCCATTTATATTCAGAAAGAGGCTTATATTGTCTATGACCATACCACCCTGAATGCGCCCGATCTTGTCTGATCTTGGAAGCTAAGCACGGTTGGGCCTGGTTAGTACTTGGATGGGAGAAAGAGGCTTAGATTGATTACAACATACATGTTTCACTCTAATAAAACAACCATCAACCATAATGGTCTAATTGAAAAAAAAAAGACTGAAAGCCTTACTTAATTTCTTTCCCTGGCTCTTTTTCTTAATTCCCAGTTTACTTAAAATTTTCCTCTGAAAAGCCAGGTTGAAAAAACTGCTACCTTTATTCAACTAACAAAAGTGTCAAGTAGGTCTGTGAAATAAATATATAGAATTTTTTATAAGTGAAATTATGGAATCAAAAAAAATCAAGTTGCTAATAAATATCAACTCTTGTTTAAGGAATGAAATAGTAAAACTTAAAATGTAAAGTGGTAGCATTTATCTAGTTTTCCTAATTTGTAAATTTGGGATAAAGAAATAATAACATTATCACTCAGCAACTGGACTAACAGAAGGTATCCCAGTTGTTGTCTGAGTAATGTTTCAAGTGTAATGATTACAGAGTAAGCTTTATTACACCCTTCAGAGCCTTTTAAATCACAGTCCATAGAGGAAAATATATATTGTTTATTAGTTTTAAATATTTTATGGATTTAATCTCAAGAATGCTGAATAGACTATTTGATTTCTATTTTCTTATTTTGACATGGTCAACTGCAGGAGGGTGTCCTTAGTAATAAAGAGAAAAATATTATATTATACATATCAAGGGCAAAGAAAGAGAAATATGAAAACATTACATGGAATTATTTAAATGGAGAAAGTACAAAACCTGGGGTAAATGAGAATTTCTGTTTATTAATATCTCCCCGATCTTTGACATATGACTTCCATACCCAATACCCAGTAGTGATAGCAATCATTGCTTCAAGAAGCAGAAAATGGTAGAGCAAAACTCAATTTTGGATTTTTAATTTCAAGGCCTTAGAATCAATGAACAAAGGGAAACTATTATGATTATAAAACCAACATAGCAGTAATAATAGGGCTAAAAGTTTTTTTTAAATGCTAATAATTTAAAAATGTCCCTAAGATTGAAGGATCAAAGTGAGACACTACCTAACTCTTAGGCCCAAGGAGGTTTGGGAGAGTCTACATCATAAATGTTGGAGGATTTCAAGGCTCCTCAATCCCTCCTACAAGTGCAGAGGACAAGGCTGAATAGGGTGGGTAAGCAGTACCTTTGGGTGTCTCCTAGAGATCCCTGCAGTGATATAAAGATCTAAATGCTCCTTTTGTTCCCCAATGCAGTGTATAATTGGGCCAGAAAATTGACTAATTGGGGTTATTTATTTAAGGAGAATATGAGAATAAAATCTCAGAAGAATATCATCATTCCACCAAATGCTGATGTGGGCAATGTTGTTCGAATGATTTGCCCGGAAGTTCACTGGAGTCCAGATCTAGCCCTGGATCAGTAAAGTAAGGGGAAATACCACATTGAAAGAAATTATCAAAAGAATTACTAACTTGCCATTAAATTGAAATTCAAATTAGAAAATTTAATTGGGGGAGGGGGTGTGAGCCATACCTGGGAATAGTTATGCCTTGTGCTAGAGGATGGTCCTGACGGTGCCCAGGGATCACGTGGTGCTGAGGACCAAACCTGGGCTTATCATTAAAAAATGCAGTGTAGCCCTTTGACCTATCTCTCCAATCCCAAATAATTTATTATAGAAAAACAGTTTAACGTTGTTTTATACCACTGTAGAATTTGGGGGGTTGAGATTCATACCTACTAAGTGGAGTAAACACCATTTGCTCCTTAGTTTATACAGGGACCTCAGACAAGAACGTCAGTAGACTGACACAGCAAAGGAGCAAAGCCAGGCTGCCCAGCTGGGAATCTGAAGATCTCCCTCTGACAGGTTTTCTGAGCTTCTGCATGTACCTTTTTGTTTTAATTTAAGTCACTGTGAGAAACACAGTTACAAAGTTGTTCATGATTGGGTTTCAGCCATACTATTTTCCATAAACCATCTTTTCACCAGCGTATATTTCCCAGCAGTAAAGTCCGCAGTTTTCCTCCTGACCCATTTCCCCCAGTCTTCCTCTATGGTAGACACTTTTCTTCTTTCTCTATCTCTCACTCTCTTCTCTTCTTCCTTTTGGGCATTATGGTTTGCAATACATGCATCAAAGCTTATTATTTTTGTTTCTTTACCTTCTTTTAGCACTCAACTCTTTTCCAGAGTGATTATTTACAACTTGTATCACTTGTATCACTTGTCTTCCTGTTGTTCATCGATTTGCTCGAGCAGGCACCATTCCTTCAAGTCATAGGAATGAGGTCCATAATTGTTACTGGTTTTTGGCATATCAAAACATGGGTAGCTTGCCAGGCTCTGCCGTGTAGGTGGTTTAATCTAAATAGAAGGCTCTCATCTCAAGCATTTACTGATGAAATTTAAAGTGGAAAGGTCAGGTTTTCTCTTGGGTGGAGCTCTGAGGAACTGTGGAGTCTGGATGTTGAGAATGACTGATCTCATGATGTGTGGGTTGCTCTGGCTTCTTGCTAGACTTACTGGGATGGCGGGTATCAGCTAGAACCAGCCTAGAACTGTATACAGTGTATAAATGTGAGAGATCGTGGGAAGGACCTGATCCTAAAATCTAGTACTAAGACTGTCGCACGGCCGCTCTATTACTGTGTGCCAAAGGAACTGTGGGTCTGGCATGGGTCTCTCTTCTGGGGTAGCTGGCATGGAGGTGGAAGAAAGGGCGGAGGAGTCCAAATCCCTGCTTCAAGTCCAGCCAATGTAGCCCCTCCCCGCACATGTGAGCAAACCCTTGGAGCAATGATGGACTCGGCCAGGGGCTGGCCAAGCCCCTTACCAGGAGGTCAGCAACATGGGTTGCTTCCACGTGGAAGCAACTATTTCCAACTATCTTTATCATAGTGATCCCTTTTCTATCCTAGCTGTCCTCCCCACCACCACCACCACTTGTATTAAAACCATCCAACAGTGGATCAGTGCTCCTAGTTCTTGTTTTTACTATTCTTGGGTATTAAGTTTTATACATTTGTGTATCCCACAAATAAGTCCAATCATTTGGACTGTCCCTCTCCTTCAGATTCATTTCATTCAGCATGATACTCCATGTCCATCCATTTACATGCAAATTTCATGATTTCCATTTTCCGTGGTTGCATATTTCATGGCATAGATGTACCATAGTTTCTTTTTTTTTTCTTACTGAATTTTTTTAAATTTTTTATTATACCACCGTGAGACATACAATTACAAAGGTGTTCACAATTGGTTCTTGGTAATACAGTATACCAGCACCCATCCCTCCACCAGTGCCCCATTTCCACCACCAATGTACCCCACCCCTCCCACCCACCCCCCAGGCTGCCTCAACAGCAGGTAGCCCTGTTTCCTCTCTCTCTCTGTCTCTCTCTCTGTCTCTGCATCTCTCTCCCTCTTGTTTTACACATCGTGACTAGCCCTGCAGATATTTAGAGTTTATCACTTAAGTCTCTATGTGTATATTCAATGGTGAGTTTTAATCTGCCATTACCATTTCACACATTTAGTAAAACACTGGTATCTATTTATGTCGTATTAATGAATGCAGTCATTCTATATCTGTACTTTTCCTTCTGATTCTTTATCCAGTCACCTCTTCTCAGGCACTTATCATATCTCTAGTGGATGCTAAACTTGGGATGGCATAGTGCAATCAGAATGAGGCACTGACTAGACGTCCAGTATGCAGCAACTTTACTCCCCTCACATCCAGATCTTATATATAATTTTAGACAAAGAAGTATGTGAAGCACACATGCCATAGTTAGTTACAAGGCAATTACTTTTCTCATGCCCTGACCCTAAGACATTCCACAGTTAACTTATTAGGGCACATTTAGCATTGGATTTTGCTAGTACTGCAGTATGTGCAGGTGGCTAGATAAGGAGGTGCCAGTCCCAAGCTCTGCCCTTGAGGGGCTCACGACATTCCTTGTCTACTGTGGCTGCACTTTTCCAGAAATGTTCTATGGACCAGAGCCTAGCTCATAGTCTGCAGCTCCAAATGAGACCACTGTCTCCCCATAGGCAAACTCAGGTGGTTTCCGTATTCTGGCTATTGTGAATAGTGCTGTAATGAACACCGAAAGTGCTGATAGATACTGACCCTCAATTATCTGAATACCTAATCTTTGATAAAGGAGAAGAGATATCAAGAGTATACTTTTGAATGACTCTTTTGAATGATTCTGGCTGGACTACAGACAAATATTAGCTAAAGCATTTACAGGCATATCTTTCTTCACTACACCTTTGTCCTCTTTGATGGGGAATAGATTAAGAGACAGTTTCTTGTGTTTTTTTTTTAATTTATTTATTATTTATTTTCTGACAATTACAAAAATCTTCATGTTTGGGCTTCAGTCATACAGTGTTCCAGCACCCATCCCTCCATCAGTGACCAACTCCCACCACCAATGTCCCCGATACCCTCCCACCTCCGCTAGCCTGCCTCCATGGAAGGTTCTCCATCTTTTTTCTCTTTAAGAGACAGTTTTAGAAAGTTACAAAATCTCTTAAGTTTATACAACTATTACTAAGAGGGGCTTTAAACTTGAAGCTGCCTGACTCTGAAATGCAGTTATTTCTAACCCCATATGGTTTCGAAAGTCGAGGTGCAAGAATGTTTCAAGTCAATGTGACTGAGGAAAACAATTACTAGAACCAGACTGGAGAAGCATTATCTTCCTACCCCAGTAAACGTTTTCAAAAGGAATTCCTTAGAAGGAAGAATGAAGGTTAAATAAAGGAAGAAAATTTATTTTCTATTTATTCATTTATTCAACAAATATTTTGAGTACCTTTGATATAGTCTAAACTCTAAAAACAGTTACAGTTGTCTTCAGAACAGAATCTATTCAAGACCTTCACTCATTGTCACAAGAGCCACTTATAAACTTTCTTTAAAACTTTTAACCTCTCTCCTTTCTCAGGAGCCTCCTTTTAGCGGAGCCAATAAATTCTTCTTCTAACATCCCCACACTACAACAATTTCTTCACATATTTACAAAAGCACTTATCACCCTGGTTATGTCATGTAGGTAATATGAATGAGTGGGAGAATTCATAGAGGAGAAAACCATGGCATTTCATGGCATCAGAGGAAGAGAAAGCATCAACATAAATTAAAAGAAAGCAAATGTGTAAAGTCAGTAAATAAAAAAATAAGTATAGGTCAGCAAGACCTATACTGGAGAACAAATAAAAATAATGAAGATGAGAGGAAAGCTTAATATTTGCAAATATGCGTGCAAACAGAAAAGTAAGATGCCCCATGAATACTAATGGACCACATTAAGGTTAAAATTCTCAGTATCAATACTCAGCTATTGTGGGAATAAACAAGTTTTATACTGTGCCATTGTCATTATAAAGAAAAACACACCCTAAATTGTCACTTGTCACTTGTCACTTGTCTTCCCTTTGTTTATCGATTTGCTCCAGCAGGCGCCAGTAAGGTCTCCATTCCCATTCGTTGGGAATTGGGACCATTAACGTTACAGTTCTGGGCATTTTGAATATACCACGGGTAGCCTTCCAGGCTCTGCTGTGTCACTGGGTTATCCCAGGGGGCTCAGGATTTGCATAGGTTCATTTTTTAAAATGAACCAGAGTTCGCTTTTACTCTGGTTTCTCTTCAGATCGTATAAAAATCTAATTTAGATGTAAAAAAAATACACACATAGTGTTGTTGTCTAAAACTTCTGTAAATGGTCTGGATAGAGGTTTGAGAGAGTTTTTGTGGCACAATAAAATCGTAAGGAAAAGTTTGAGAGCACAGACTCTGAGCTCATTTCAGATACATTTGTTGCTGTGAGTAGTAGACCAGGTGTATTTTCTAATCAATGCTGTCTCATCTATTCTCCTCATCAGCCCTGCTGTGTGGAATAAACATTAAATTAGATTTTGGCTTAAGTATTTTGTACGCAGTATTTCTTTCTTTAACATGGCTGAGAAATGTCAAAAGTTCATGTTTCCTGTGACTTCAGTTTGGCTGAAAAATAGAAAAGTTGTATCAGTTCATTACTTTCATTTCTCAAATAAACAGCAAATTGGCTATGGGAAGGGTTCTGAGCTAATCTCTAAAAAAAATAACCTACACATACAAGTAATAAAATGCGAATTGCACTGAAGGCTATGGAAGGAGAATAGACTATGCATGGCATGGAAAAGCAGGAATAGACTAATCACCATGATGGGATATTAGAAAAACAAACATTTAAGCCAGTCAACATGATTGACTACAGGGATAAGCGGGACTGGAGGGAAACTGGAGACATTGGAGGTGGGAAATCACCCTGGGGAAGGGACGGGTGATGAAACATTACATGACTGAAACCCAATCATGAACAACTTTGTAACTGTGTATCTTACTGTGATTCAATATAAAAATTAATTAATTGAGAAATCTAGCAGCTGATGCATGTCTTCCTTGGATTACTGGGGCACACTAATAAAAAGATAAAGGTTAAGAAGAAAGAGACACCATCAAAGAAGACCCACCTCTTTGACAAGCAAGTTACATCCTTATAGGAACATAAATCCTGAGAATCGTAAGCTTGCTTATTGCAAGATTTTTTAAAAAGAAGGAAGAATAAAAAGGAAAACCAGATGACTATCAAAGGTTTTAAGAAGTGAAAGGAGCAGCGCTGTGTTTTTATCGATCCTCTCAGAAGGAGCAACCTTTTTAACAGGGTAGCTTCAAATAAAGAATTTTAGAGTAAAAAGTTGAAAACTCTTTAGTGCAATAACATTTACAAGACAAAAGACTTAAATTCTAAGTGACTTTTTATGTTTCTTCTTGAAGATAAACTCTAGCTTTGGAGATTCTGTAAATGCAGGGAAAAAAGAGGTAACTGGGTTCAAATTAATCAGCTTCACAGCTTTGATATGGAAGTATTCCCATCAGCAAAATTGCAAAAGAAGTACTTCCAAAACTCACAAATAAAAGGAAAAGAAAGATTAGGATCTGTGCTATTGTAGGAATCTTAAAGCCACAATTAAAAATTTTTCAATAGGAACCTTTTCCCCTGACGACACTATACTGAAATGATCCTGAAACTATTGACGTAGTTCTGTTTTACCAACTGGATGAAATTTTGTTCATTATTTCTTAGTATTTGGCTTGTTTGTTTTTATAAAGTTGGCCCTGATTAAACATATGGTATAAAAATTGGTAAAAAAAATCTCCCTATAACAGAAATGCACTATATTATATGTTCTATTAGTGGTGGTGTCTTTTGGGGGTGTGAGGGTAAGATACTGATTTGTTTGTGGGGGAGTTGGCTTTTCATCTTATGCTTAATATATTTTATTTAAAGTAACTGTGATTCATAATACTATTAATTGGAGGGTTTCACGCATACAGTGTTTCACTGCCACACTCTTCAAGTGTCCCCTTCCCTCCATGTCTTCCGGTCCCCTACCACCCACCCTTGGTAAGCTAACAATTGTGAGTTTTGTAAACAAAAATTGATTATGCAGAATTATCTTCAAGTCTGATATTTTGGAAAATATTCTTTGGAGACTATAAGAATAGTTTTTTGCTTGATGTGAGCAACAGAAAGTGTGCTTTTTATATATATATTTATTTTAATTATGTATTAATTTTGGTGGTGTCAGCGATTGGATCAATGTCTCATATATAAAGAAAACTGCTCTGCTGCTGAGCTACGACCCCTGGAAATATGACTTCTCAACAAGAAGAGTGAGATAGAGAGATAGTACATGGGCAAGGAATTTGTCTTTCATGCAGCAGAACCAGGTTGGATCCCCATTACACCTCTGGTCCCCCAAGAACCATCAGGAACGGTCACTGAGCGTAGAGCCGGAAATAAGCCCTAGCACTGCCAGATCACTTGTATCACTTGTATCACTTGCCTTTCCATTGTTCACCGATTTGCTAGAGAGGGCTCCCTTAATGTCTCCATTTGTTGAGAATGAGGTCCATTATTGTTACTGTTTTGGGCATATCCAATACACCACCACCACGGGTAGCTTGCCAGGCTCTGCCATGGTTCCGGGATCATCCCAGGGGACCCAGTCCTTTTTATGTCAGACCATCAACCATCCAATGCTGCGGAGCTGCTGGAGTCCCCAATAATATCAGGACAGAATTTTCTTCTACCTCCGAGGCTGCAGGAGGAACAGATAAAAACCCACGAGTCCGGTGCAGTTCCAAAAAAGGCTTTTAATAGTACAAAAGCTCTACCACCGCAATCCAATATAATGAAAGAACTCTAGCTCTGGTCAGTACAAGAGAGCCAAGTCTCCCACCAAAGAGAGAGAATCTCACCCGAGAGGAGTCCTACCCAAAAAGAAGGGGAAGGGGAGAGTGCCTCAAGTCAGTCCCCTTATATACACCAAAGTAATCCTAACTGTTGACAGGGAGGGTTCTGTCAACAAAGAAACCTAAACAGCTTGTAGAAGGGTGGTGCCACACCCTATTGTAGGTATATACAAACGATTAGGAAGAACTAATCCCTTCTTCTGAGACTATCTCTTTATAAAACACTGGGGGGAGAGAAGGGGTGGGGGGCTGGTATAAAGTAATACATCTTAATTTCATGGGCTTCATGTAAACTAGATGGTACCCACAAGTTCCTTATTTATTATCTGCAGTCTCCTGCAGCCCCCGCACAGAAAGCCTGGCAAGCTGTGTCGTATTTGATATGCCAAATACCAGTAACAATTATAGACCTCATTCCCATGACCTGATGGAATGGTTTGAGGCTCTTTATGTTCCTGGAGCAAGCAGATGCCCTTGGGCTCTACTAGCATGAAACAGGACATATGGAGATGTTACTGATATCCGCTCGAGCAAATCCATGATGAACAGTAAGACAGTGACAGTATCCTGATAAATTCTAACTGTCCCACGCTGGGTGCAGTGGGTATAAAGAGGAGTTGTGGTCAATCTAGATAACATAGAAGTCTTATTAGAACAATAATAAGTCAGAAGTTATTCAGAGTCAAGGTGATTTCTGTAACTGCCACGCCCTCTATCAGTGTTTACATAGAAGAGAGATCTCATTAGAATGAACCTTGGCTTAAGAACATGTAAATAGATTAAGCTGTGAGCAAAGCTCCTAAGCTAGCTAAGCCTGTCATCAAACAAAACAGGACCCATGGGGCAGAGCCCTGGGTGTAGACAAGCCTGTCTCCTGTCTGCCATCTGTGGATGCAGCCGGGCACCGCAGCCACACCTGTAACACCTTTGAGCGATGTCTCCACCAGGCGGAGGTACAGCTGCGAACACTGTTCCCATGGCTCATGCGCTGGGCCAGCCCGTTGCTGCCAGATATAAAAGTAAATGCAAAAATAAATAAATAGATAAATATAAAGGGGTCTTACCCAGTCTCTCCCCACCCCCACCATCTCTGACAAAATGTACTTTTGAAGAGATTTGTAATTGCAAATTGGAAGGTTTACTTATTGGGTAGTTTAATTATTAAACAATAGTTATTTTAGGTAATTTAAAGTTAAAGAATATGAAAATGATAGAAATGTACTGCACCAAAAATTATATGGAAAATTTTATTTTAGCATTTCTTAGCTAATTTTCCAAGTTGAGTAGGTGTGTCTTTTGGAAATGAAGAGATAAACTCATTTGTAAACTGTTTACTTTTTAAAGGAAATTCTAACACCTCTAAAACTAATTTCTATAGCTGGCAAATAAAACAGACTGAAGGTCTGGTGTACTGAACTTTATAACAGTTTAAACATAGATTATCCAATATAAAGTAACATTCTCTGGTTAAATTGCATGAGATCCATTAATGCTGATGTGCAAAACAAAGAAAAATAAAATAATTAAAGCAGGTAGATAGCACAGCAGGTAGGCACTTGCCTTATATGCAGCCAACCCAAGTTTGATCCCCGACATCACATATAGTTCCACAATACTGCTAGGAGTGATCCTTGAGTGCACAGCCAGAACTAAGCCCTGGACACTGCAGGGTGTGGCAAAAATAGAAAATAACAACAATTTTAAAAGCTTAATATTAGTATGGTTTCCCATCTAAACCAAGTTAACACAAACAATAATTCAACTAGCATCACACTGCTGTGATATTCAGCTTAAAAATACCTGGAAGCTCAATATGCACTATCCTGAGCCATTAATGAGATTCTCAGTTCCCATATTCTCCTGCTGGGAAGGGCTACACCTGATTTCACTTCCTGAGACTTGCCTCTCTTCCCCAGAAGGGTCTGTAAAATCCATAAACACTACGCTTTCTGCAAACTGGGCAGCTACATTACACAGAAAATTTCTGAAAATGGTTAATCTCTATATTTAGACTCTGGCACACAACACATTCTATACCCATTATACAGGTTTTCTCCATCATTCATGAATATGAGCAGAATGAAGAATAATTTGAATAAACTGATGCATTCCCAGCTATGGCACTACAAAATGACAAAAACTGTCTTTTTGTTTCATCTCTCATACACTAAGCAACTTTTTGTGATCTAATTCAGTGCCAACTTTTTCAAATGTCTGTACTGTTTATCAGTGAATCAGTGTTTTTACTGTTGGAGGTGTCCTCCACCCCCAAACATTAGAACTGAAGCCAGTGTTCCTAAGTGCAGAAGGGCTGTGATGCCTTATGGAGAAATTGTATGTTAGATAAGTTTCCTACAGTCATGATGTACAGTGCTATTGCTCTTGAATCCAATGTTAATGAATCATCAGCATGGTGCAGCCAGAAAAAGGAGATGTGTTGATACATACATAAGGTCACTGTGGGAGTGCTAAAGTAATATCTATAGTGCATGAAAAAGCTATAGAAAAGATGAGGAAGCTGCAAAATTGAGAAATTCATCACATGATGACTGACTGTAAAAGAATACAAAGCAACAGTGGATGGCACTGTTAGGAGACTAAAAGCCAAAGAAACGTATGGCAGTGTTACATAGAGTTAGGCAAATGTTATGCTCTTCCTAGCTGATGCGGCTACTCATTGGATTTGAAAAGGGAAAAAAAGTGAAAAATGTTAAATTCTCAGGTATTGCTGTTTTTGCAGATCAGGTAAGTGAAAAAAATTTTTAACTTGATAAGTGTAGTACAGGAAAAGAATTATTTGAAAAGCCGAAGAGTTTTTCTTTATTTTTAAAAATTTATTATTTCAATTGAATCACAGTGAGATAAACTGTTATAAGTTGTTCATGATTTGTTCACTTATGTAAAGTTCCATCACCCCTTCATACCACCAGTATTCCCAGTTTCCTTCTCACTGTTACCCCATCCACCTCTGTGGAAGGATTTTTTTTTTTTCCTTGTTTCTTTTCTTTCCTTGTTTCTTTCTTTCTTTCTTTCTTCTTCTTCCTTTCTTTCTTTCTTCCTTTTCTTTTTTTCTTTCTTTCTTTCTTTCTTTTCTTTCTTTCTTTCTTTCTTTCTTTCTTTTATCTTTCTTTCTTCGTTTCTTTCTTTCTTCCTTTTCTTTCTTCCTTTCTTTCTTTCTTCCTTTCTTTCTTTCTTCTTCCTTTTCTTTCTCTTTCTTTCTTTCTTTTTTTCTTTCTTTCTTCTTCCTTTCTTTCTTTCTTCCTTTTCTTTCTTTCTTTCTTTCTTTCTTTCTTTCTTTCTTTCGTTCTTTCTTTCTTTCTTTCTTTCTTTCTTCCTTCCTTCCTTCCTTCCTTCCTTCCTTCCTTCCTTTCTTTCTTTCTTTCTTTCTTTCTTTCTTTCTTCTTCCTTCCTTTCTTCTTTCCATTCCTTCCTTTCTTCGTTCCATTCCTTCCTTCCTTCCTTCCTTCCTTCCTTCCTTTCTTTCTTCTCTCTCAGAGTCCTGGATTTCTACTGGAAGTAAATAATTCAGTATTCACAAATTTAGTGTTTTGGTGTCTTTATAAATACTACTACCACAATTAGGGAGTGCAGACTATATCAGGATCAGTGAAGTAAGGAAATGTTATTTAAGTAAAAACTTGCTAAGATGGAAAAGTTTTAGGATCAATCAAACCAGAAATACTATTGATTTCTGTCTTTACAGAATGGTAATATTCCATATATACTGCACTTTTTCTCTTGTTGGTTAATGGCTAGATCTCAAACCTTTGACTCTTAGAGGGAGCTGGGTCTCTTGCTACAGGCAGTCACTCAACTACTTTTCAAACAGAAGTTGTCTTTGGTGGAAAACAGAAGTGTCTTAGGTGAATAAGTCACATACATACACACGTTAAAATTCATTATCTTAAATTCACTTATATTCGCCTCTTTATAACTTCAAAGTACATCTTTATCAGTATGCCAAACCTCATTAATATACATTCTGAATTGAAGTGCTATGTTGGTTTTGCAAGCAGTAGGAGAGATAATGACAATGACCTCCCCTAACTCATATACCTTATCAAGTTATGAAAGATCTACTTATCTAAGTATTATCTCTGAAATTATTAATTCTAGTTTGCTTCTTTGGGATGCGTTAATCTTGTGATGCTCATTAAATATTCAACTATCTATGAATAAATTTGGTAGATAACTGTAATTAAGAATCTGAGTTCCAGAGTTTTAGGAAATTCTACTAGATTTCTTTGTAGAAATCTAGGTCAGATAATAAACGTAGGTATTATTAGATGTAATAAAACCATGGAACTTATGTGACATTCCTCAAACTGTAACTCTGAATAGAGAAATGGCCTTAAGATGGAGTTGAGAATTTTAGCCATTTCTATTAAGGAAGTTTCTGTTCATCTCTCCCTAGTTTTTATTGTATTTTTCTTGATACTGCTGTTTTAGCACATAATAATTGTTTTATATCCCTTTTGATTCTTCTATCAAATATTGTTTATATCTATCTCATTAAAATGTTTTACTAGACTTTCATTTATTTATTTTTCTCCAATAGGCACAGCAATTACTTTCTATCTTTTGGAGATTTTCCCAGCAGGGACTTCTCCCTAGTTTTTTTATGGGGCTATTTTTTTTCTAGTAAAGTTCTAGAAGTGTCTTATATATCTTTGATATTAACTTCTTATTAGATGGGTGTTGGGTAAATAAACCCAATCATGAACTGTTGAATTACCCTTTGTTCACAACCCTCTGTCTCCTACTCAGCAGGTGTCTGTCTCCTAACCAAGTGCTATGACTTGCCAGCCCTGGGTTTCATATTGTAAGTGAAATGTTGTTTTTCTCATTCTGCATCTGCATAGTCTTATGTTAGAGCAGTATCCTTTTTGTGTAGACACAGGAAGATAGTTAAGGCTATGCATTTGTGTATAGGAGTTAATTAACTCTGAAATATTTACCCTAGGCATCCATCATATTTCCTAACTTAAAACTTCAGTTGCCCTTTGTTTGATTCTAGTTCTTTACAGCAAAAAAGAAGGGTCTCATGGTGGGACTTGGACGGAACCAGGACAGATCATGAGTAAGCTACCATGATCTCAAAACAGGACAGGCATATGACATAAAAAAAGACTATTCAAGTGATAACCAGGACATGGTTATAAAATAACCACAGTGGAGCCCATAAAATCATTTGTTTTTATCCAGTGGTCACCAAATTTCACTTGTCACTTTTTTCACTTGTCTTCCCATTGTTCATCAATTTGCTTGAGCAGGAGCCAGTAACGTCTCCATTTGTTATGAATGAAGTACATTATCGTTAACTGTTTTTGGCATACCAGATACATCTCGGGTAGCTTGCCAGGCTCTGCTGTTGGGTAACCAAATTAATCTCGAGTAATTTTTTTTTATAAAATACATCATGCTTAGTAGCCCTAGATGAAATATTTCTTAAAAACATTTCTTTTTAAACCTCTTCTCTAAAAGTCTTAGTTTTAGAGGAATAATAGCCAAATTCTATAGCCCAACTAATAACTTTGATGTAAAGTAAAAAGTTCCATGTAAAGAAAACTTTCATTAAACTAATTCTTTTTTTAATAATCTACTTAAACAGGCATTTTCAAACAATAAAGTAATTTATGTTTCAGTTTAGCACTTGACTTCTAGTAAGTGGTACTGAACTAATGATTTATATGTAAGACTGAACTAATGCTCATATCTGGATGTAGTCTTTGCAAACTAAATTTCATATGCAGCATTTAAAAAATAGTATGAATCTAGAGAATTCACTAATATTTTAATTAAAAATTATTAGTATATATTTGACACATATATTGTCATCTACATATATCTTCATCTATATTGTCATCTTAAGTAAATATATAATATATGTATCCATGTGATACATAATATATATCATATATTATAATAATAATATATATTCACTAAAGTTGACAATGTTATGTTAGGCAGGCACCCCCAAATTATTCCACAGTCAGAGTTTTGTCTCACATCAAGGAGTCTTTATTAGCTGGCCAGCAACAGCTCTCTCAAGCCCACCCTGAATGAGAGAGGCAGCCCTAAGAAGAAAAAGTTAGGTTTTTTTTTAATAGGGCAAAACCAAATTGTGAAATTTCACTAAGTAAGCAAACAAGCAGGGTGTAGAAGCAAGAAAGAACAGCAGTTAGCTAAGCAGCCGCCTAACCCAAGCTGCAACCCATTTCTGGAGCCTACCCTGAAAATAGGTGCTGCAAGTTCCTTTGTTTTGGAAAATTTTCATTTTTCTTTTTGTTTATTTCCCCTTTGTGTTTCTGTGTTAATTTCCTAATTTGCCAATAGGAGAATTTCAGAATACTGTTTGTAAAGGCTGTTTATAAGAACCTAGTTCTGATTGGTACGTTTCTGCAGCTATACAGATGTTCCTTTTCCTACAGTCCTTCCTATTTGTGTCAATGTGCCAAAGTATATTTTTCTATTCAGTTATATTTACAGCTAAATTGTTCGGCGCAAACTGCTTTTTAAAATAATTTGTAAATATTCCATAAAATATTTCCATTCCTATGACAGATTAGTTTTTAAATATAGGAAACATATTCATGAATAATTTCAAAATATGTAAAATCATGTATGTGCAATTTTCTTTTTAAAATAAAGGAATGACTAGTAGCAATCAAGTAAAACTCATCCTGCCAGTATTGTTATAATTGTTAGCATGTATATTTTATGATATTTTTGCTTATGCCATGCTAATTCAGATGATAAAAATTGGCATTGTCAAATGGAAAATGTCAGCCTAACAAATTGGGTTGCTTTTTTTTCTTTTTTGGGGTTAAATCCAATGCATCTCAGGGGTTATTCCTGGCTCTGCACTCATGAGTTATTCAGCGGACCATTTGTGATACCAGGGATCAAACCCGGGTCAGCCACATGCAAGACAAATGCCCTACCACTGTGCTATCACTCTGGCACCCCAATTGAGTTTTGAGAATCATTGTAAACATTTACACATTCACCAACTGGTTGATAGACTCTACAGCTTACCCATTCCAACCTACAAATATACAATTTTTAAGTTTTACTCCTTAGTACCTATGAAACTTAATTATATGAGGGATGAACATCTATCTGTGACATGGTGATTGAAACCAACTTGCTAGAAAAAATTTAAAGAATACCTGCAGGTAAAGTACATGTGTTATATGGAAGAATATATGAAATCACCAGTGTAACAACTATGATTTTGCCAGTAAATACAATTTACCAGAAAAAAATTGTAAAGACCACCAGAAGTTTAAGACCATGGATATCTGTTGTGTCATTAACATTGCTTAACACTAACCTATGAAGCAAGACACTATGAAAAATTCGTATGTAAATGTTTTAGTGAACAAGTGGAATTGATTTTTAGCATTGACACAATCTAGCACTGTTTGAAGCTACCACTTGAGTAGCTGCTGTGCTTTGTGAGGCTGCAACCTAATTCATTTGATAACTCCAATTACCAAATCTAGACTTTGCTGATTACACAGTTCAAAAGAACAGCATGGAGGAAAGACCTACTGAGAGCTGCAGAATCCATCGATAAGTTCTTAAAGTTTAAAGGACTACACAACTTCAACAGATATCAATGGAGTGCTTGTCATCCATATAGGCAAATGCTACTTATCTGTCCTTATTTTAAACAAAGCACTTAGGAAAACTTACATATATGCAATTTAAAACCTTCTAGAGAAGTAGCGAAAAGAAGAGTGATAGTTGTTACCATATCAATTCCAGAGAACAAATTCATGAATTTGGTAGCATCCTGTTGACCCTGAGTTTTCTGGAAACTCAAAGTAAAAAGGAGATCTCCAAAACATAAACTCCACAATAATTTTAATTTCACTTGGTACCAACATTAAGGAAATAATTGTTATATATATATTTTCTTTAAGATATATATCTTAAAGAGAAATACTGGGTGTGCAAAATAATAAAATTTATCTGTGACTAAAAATTATTCTGAATAGCAAAAAAAGTCTTAAAATGTAAAAAGAAAAAGGAGCAGTAAATTTTTCCGGGAATTCAAGCTAGAATAAAAGCAATAGTAATTAAACAGCATAGTATTGGAATAAATGCTCATATGCAGATAAAATAAACATAATTAAGAGCTCACAAATAAAACCACACTTGTATGAACAACTAGTTTATTACAAAACATAAAAAAGCATGTAATAGAACAAGGAAACTTCTGAAAATGATGCTGGAAGAACTGGAGTCACATACGAAACAATCAAGCTAAACCTAAACAATCAAGCTAAACCTAGCTAATGTGACACAGCAAAATTAATTCAAAATATATTAAAGTTTCTTTTTTGGGTTTCAGTCATATCATTTTCAACCCGTCCCTTCACTGGGATGAATATTGTACACTGGGAAATGTATATACATGAATGTATTATTTCCCACCACTAATGTCCCCAGAGTACCAATCATAAACGACTTTTGTGTATCGCACTGTGATTCAAAAAAAAACAAACAATATAATTCAGGTTATGTTTATTTTGAGAATTGTATGATTTTACCTTGCTCAGCTATTACTAAAGTACATATTGCTGTTTCTTTGCTGATGGTGCATTCCTGCAATTTTTTACATTTTTTAAAATTTGTTTATTTTTGACAATTACAAAAATGTTCATGTTTGGGTATAAAACCATACAGTATTCCAGCACCCATCCCTCCACCAGTGCCCACCTCCTACCACCAAAGTCCCTGATACCCTCCCCTCCCCTAGCCTTCCTCCATGGCAAGTTCTCCATCTCTTCTCTCTCTCTCTCTCTCTCTCTCTCTCTCTCTCTCTCTCTCTCTCTCTCTCTCTCTCTCTCTCTTCCCTCTCTTACATGTTGTGGATTGTAATAGACTTTTGATAATCATTTTTGCCTGCAACTTAAACACTATTAAATCCATGTTACCTAAACCAGAATGAAATTAAAGTAAAATTAATTAAAAAAAATAATTTTAAAGGTTTGATATAAGATACCATAAAATAGACTTAAAAAAGATATACTCCATCACACAAGTCTCAGAGACATACTGAAGACTTGACTCCAACAAGAGAGTGGAAGAAATAAATGAGACCGGAACTAAAAAACTTACACTTTATAAAAGAAATACACATGAAAAAAAAGGATATCCTACTTAATGGAAGGCCTTTGTATATTATATGGAAGAAAAGATGTTAATACCCAAAATATAAAAAGGACACATAAAACTCAGCAATACTAGCAAAACTACCTGATTGAAAAATAGGTTGATGATCGAAATTATCACTTCTTCAAAGAGAGTGTATGAATGATCAATTGATGCTGGAACTGATGCTCATTGTCAGTTATTATCAGGAAGATATAAGTCAAAATAGCAATTAGATTATTGCTTTCTGTCAGTGAGAATGATAGCATCTAACAGGAAATACCAGGTTGAAGAACATAAGGAGAAGGGAATATTTTCATACAGTTGGTAAGAGCATGATTGTTCTTACAACTACCCATTATGGAAAATCGTTAGAAGATGCTACCCCTCCAAAAAATTAAATTCCATATAAAAATAAAAATCTTGGAACTAGAGCGATAGTACAGCAGGTAGGGTATAAGCCTTACACGTGGCCAACCCAGGTTCACTTCTCCAGCGTTCCATATGGTCCCCTAAGCACTGCCAGGAATAATTCCGCAGTGCAGAGCCAGGAGTAACCTCTGAGAATTGCTGGGTATGACCCAAAAAACCAAAAAATGAAAAAAAAGTAAAAATCTTTTTACTGGCCTGAAAAGATAGTATAGCAGGTAGGCCTCTATATGATAATCATCTCATATAAGCCAGGTATTATCCTAATACCCCATACGGTATTCAGAGCCCCACCAGGACCGGTCACTGAATGCATAGCAGCACTGCAGGGTGAGACCCAATTAGAGGAAGAAAGGAAGGAAGAAATTAAATTTATAGCAATTAACTTAATGTATGTGAGCATATTCGTATTTAATGACACACACATAAAACTTATTATAATGATATTTCAATTCAACTATGGAATTATTAATATATATCTTGTCAAATAAGTAGCCATAAATAGAACTGA
The DNA here is from genome assembly GCA_021461705.1 of Cryptotis parvus. Lineage (NCBI taxonomy): Eukaryota > Metazoa > Chordata > Mammalia > Eulipotyphla > Soricidae > Cryptotis > Cryptotis parvus. The sequence continues at coordinate 85,096 of JAJIBD010030811.1, forward strand.
AAGTTTCTTTCAAAGACAAGATTCATAAATTTGTTTTATGAATCCATGGATGATCCCTTATTAGTGTTTTAAGTGCCAGTATTCTGTCTTAAAGAATAAATAGCACTTTAGATATTTTGCAGAATAATCATAAGAAATATAGAGCTCAGAGTTGAAGAAATGTATGAGCATTACTAATAATTGTAAAAATTTAACATAAGTATAAAACTAATCAGAAACAAGTAACTGTGTTAACATTTTATTTTTATTTTATGCACCATATTTGCAATATTATTGGTATTTTGTATTTCAACACAACACCCTACACCAGAGTATCCATGCCTCCCTACTGACACTCACCATCCTCCACCATGGCAAGCTTAACTTCTGCAGATCAGTTCTCAGGCCCTGCTGTCTGGCCATTTGCTGTTGGTGTCCTGTTTCTTTATACCCACATATGACATACTCCTTATGTCCCTCTCCTTCAGACTTACTTCACTTAGCATGAAATTCTCTAGATTTGTTCCATATAGCAGCAAACTTCTTTTTTTGATTTTGTCCTTTCTTACAGCTGAGTAGATTCAATTTTATATATATTCCACAGTTTCTTCATCCAGTTTTTTAACTATTTTCATTTTAAAGTAACACTGTAACTTCCCTAGGTGATTCTGTTAAAAAAAAACATGATTAAGAATTTTTGTTTTGTTTTTGTTTTTTGGGTTTTAAACTATATATGGAAGAAGCCAGTTTGGAAAGGGAAGTGAGTACATAGTATGTCTTCATTACCAGTCCTAGATATCCAACTTAGAAATCCATGGAATTCTAAGGGTGCTTATTTTTAAAACTCCTGACCCATGTGACTTAGGCAGACCAATGAGAACATTCATTCATTTGTCTTTTGAGAGTAGTTATTTCAGAGTGGAGTGTCTGACCTAATCAGTCTTAATTAATTTGAGTCTCAAGATTTTGTTCATATTATGGGAATTAATGAGCTCTTTAAACTGCTTTTCAAAACTGTGGTATGTGATTATGAAACTGCAAACCACGATATTCATTTTTGTCTTTGTGAAGAAGCCCAACCTAAGGATATTATTGGCACATATCAGACCAAGTCAAAAAATTCACAGAAAATTATGTGACACACAGAGATCTGGGGATGGAATGAAACTCTAAATCAAATTACTCCATCAAATCAAACAACTAGATTTTTCAGCTAAATTAATCAGTACAATGGCTTATTTAATAAACCATGCTATTTTTTTCTAATTGTGAATAATAGCCTGTGCTAGTTTGTTGGGCTCTGAGCTGCTACCCTTAGGGTCCAGTATTTTCCCACCACAATACCCTAAGGGCCCAGAAATGCCCACAATACCCAGAAATGGGCCCTTCCCATAAGATTACACCAAAACATCTGTGCTTATCCAGAGTTAAGGTGAGACAGAATATGCCTGCTCCTCTGATCTCTGATCACAGGGATATGTAAATCAATTATTGTTACCTTGCAAATGTTACCTTGCAAATGCTAAATCTGTGATTGTCATTTGTTCTGAAGATTGTTATCTGTTACAATGGCCCAAGAGCTTGCAAATGCCCTGTGATGTGTGCTTGTACCCCCTCCACCCAAATATTGTATAAAAGGCTTAAACTGTGTTCAGTAAATCAAATGCTGCTATCCAGAACTCCCCACTGCATCGGTGTCGTTCTTTCTTTCCTTTCTTAGTGGCAGCAGCAAGGCAGAGTTTCTCCCAAGTCCATCCCTCTCCTTTTTCTGCAGGGATGAAGTCCGACAAAATTTAGGTCTTTCTTATTTGTGCTGGGGGCTGCTGGCCAGGTCCCCTAACACTAGTTTTTACACTGATTGCTAACAAACATCATACCTTGTACATTACAAGAAAATTAAAAACACGCTAATTTTTAAATTGAACTATAATCGAATAGGCCAATGGATAAAATGTATAATGTATAAAATGTACTAATAAGCAGTTTAATAAAAATATTGTCTAATTGGTTTCTGTTAGATTGCCATTTAGATGTAAGACAATGAGTCACTTCACTTGTCACTTGTCTTCCTGTTGTTCATCGATTTGCTCAAGTGGGCACCAGTAACATCCCCATACGTCCTGTCATATGCTAGTGTAGCCCAAGGGCATCTACTCGCTCCAGGAACATGAAGAGCCTCAAACCATTCCTTCAGGTCATGGAAATGAGGTCTATAGTTGTTACTGGTTTTTGGCATATCAGATACGACACAGGTAGCTTGCCAGGCTCTGCCATGTGGGTGGGATACCAGCTTTTCTGCTGGGTGGAGCTCTAACGAGCTGTCCAGATGTTGAAAATGGCGGCCCTCATGGTGTGGGGGTTTCTCTGGCTTCTTGTGAGACTCTGCTGGGATGGTGAGCCAGGGCTGGAACTCGCCTTCCCTACTGGGCACCTCATGATCAGCTTGGCACAGGGAGAGCCAGTAGCAGCTCTGCCCCATGGATCTGAGTCTCTGGATAAGGCATATCTGTGCTTGAAATAGATGGCTGCAGGGTGGGACTCTCTATGACAATGAGTAACAATATTAATGATTTTTGTTTTATTAATGCTCTCTTGCTTCAATAAATAATTGACAGATTCATAATGCATAATAAATCCATATTGTTAATGCTCAAAATGTTTATCTTTGTCATAACAAGTGACATAAATCTTTTGTAGCTGATAAATAAATCAAATAATTTTAATATTAAAAGATTAATGGAAGGATTGTTAAAGAACTTCTATGCAAAATTTCCTACTGAAATAAACAGTGGAATGTAAAAATTGCATAGCAACTTTGTGAAATAAAGGTAAAAAGCTAACAACATGTCTAAAATTGGGAAGAATTTCACCCAGATACACATTTAGAACCTGACTGGGGAAGACACAAAAGAATGACAAAGATAATTAACTTTCCATTGAGAGGAAATAGCATGTCAAGAAAAAAACTAGGGGCCAGGAGTGATAGCACAGTGGGTAGGATGTTTGCCTTGCACGTGTTCGACCCGGATTGATCCCCAGCATCCCATATGGTCCCCTGAGTACTGCCAGGAGTAGTTCCTGAGCAAAGAGCCAGGAGTAACCCCTGAGGATCACCGGTGTGACCAAAAAAATAAATAAATAAAAAATAAAGAAAGAAATAAAAAACTAAAAGAAATTCTAGAAGAATTCAGAATTCTGCAAGAATGTCCTCTCTAAAATCCCACACTAGGAAATGGAAGCATCTACGAAATTTTTCAACTAAAATACTAAGAAACTGATTTAATTGACACTTAGAGGCCTGAAAATTGCCTATAGTTATAAATAACTTACATAAACACAGTAAAGAACTAAAAAAATGATTATGAATAAATACCATGAGTAACATATTAGTATAAAATTTTACATTGAATTTACTAGTAAATTTAAGAAATAGAATCTCAGTATAAAAATATAGACAATAAAGATAAATATATAAATGAGAAATTACAACAGCAATTATAAGAACCTACAACTATTTTAAAAAACAACAGCAGAATGAGTAGAAACAATATTCAAATAGTGCAAACCTTTAATATGGTTGAAAATTATAATCAGGATGATACAATATAATCATCACCGTATAATATATAATTGTTATTTTAACACATATTTGATTACAACTCCTGATGCCTTTTAAGAAGGGCTCTGGAGCTCATAGTAATAAAGCTAGCATCCTCCATCCAAAGAGCAGAACAGAAAAAAGACATGGAGATTAGAAAATATTTGGAAGAATCAAGTACTATATGGGGAAAAAAAAGCAGCTGAGAACTTTGAGATTGGAAGAAATCTCAAAAATAGTATTTGGATAGTAAAATGATATATTTATACAGCCTAACCATTTTTATTCCAATTCCACATTAAAATTAGGATAAAACTTATATTGTTTGGGCATTGTTCTCAGAGTATATTTGATACTAGAAGACACTGCATTTTTTCAATCCCACCTCAAGATTAGTGCAAGGCAAGGAGACCATGATTACTATGTTATATCTAGATGCATATCAGGACTTTGCTACTCTAAAGAATAAGATTAATCACATATTAAAAATATAAAGCATCACTTGATCACTTCACTTGATGATAAATCATACCTGACATAAAATAAAAGTAAAGGATACACATATAGCTCAATTTTATTTGACTTTTTTAAAGTTTAACATAAAAATTTTAAGCCCTATTTTATATAATATGCATATATTAGTATAAAGGAATAATATTATATTAGGAATATATTATATATGAATCTTGAAGATCCTTTCTTCTCCCTTCATAATATTTTTTAAGTCTTCTAAATTTTAAAAGAAAAAATAAAAAGGTTGTATTGCTCCAAGGAATAAAAGCAAGTCTGATCTGAACTACTTTCTAACATTAAACAGAACAACAGAGTGATATATATATTGGATTATTAACTCAATGGTGTGGAAATATGGGGAGGGGAATGTGTTTACTGAATAAAAGAGATAAAGAAAGATTCTGCTAGTTATAAAAGACATATAACAATGAATTCCTATAATTTGGGTAATTACTATGGGTTATAATGATCTAGAAAAGTTTAAGTAAAAATATTAGTTAGCCTCAAAATAAGTTTTGACTAGAAGTCGAAATATATGGGTATTTTTATGTATGTGAAATAAGTCATCTTAGAGTTCATATGTCACATAATGTAGTATGGTCAGAATCTTAAAAAGTAATTGAGGGGGTCAGAGAGACAGTAGAGCAAGTCGAGGTTTGCTTGCCTGAGGCTGACCTGACTTTGATCCCCAGCACTCGCTGTGTTTCCCCTGAATCAGGAACTGAACTCATGGGTCAGAGAGAAGGCAGGGTAGGGTGCTTGCCATGAACATGGCAAATCAGGGTTGACCCCACATATGGTTCCCTAATTACTGCTGGGAAACATCTCTGAGTGCAGAGTCAAGAGTAAGTCCTGAGCACAGTTAGTTTGGCTCAAAAACAGACTTGAACTCCGTGTGCACTCAAGATAAGGCATTTTATAACCAGTATTATGTGGAAGAGGTTGTAAGAACAGCATTGCAGATTTATTTATAATAGCCAATATCTGAAAACAATCCAAGTGCCTAACAACAGATAAGTGGATATGGAAATTGTGGCATGTATCCACAATGGAATACTACTCATCTATGAGAAAAGATGAAATCTCATAGTTCCTTGCAACTTGAATGAAATTAGAGAGTGTCATGCTACATAACTTGAGTCAGAAAGAAAAGAACACATACCAAATTATCTCATGCATATGAGGAGTGTATCAAGAAATAAACACGGACTGAGTGATAGTACATGGGTAAGATGTTTGCCTTGTAAGCAACCAACCTGGGTTACTTCCCGGGAACCAAATAATATCCTCTGAGCCCTGGCAGTGTGATCCCGAGCACAGAATCAGGAGTATATGCTGATCACCATTGAGTTTATTCCCTCACCCTGCAAAACCCCAACAATAAGAAAAAAGAAACCAAAGAGAGAACAGAAATCTCAGTGGAAAATGGGAACAAACCCTGACATAATGCCAGCAATATAATGAACTGTGAAAGTCTTGTGGTGGTGGAGAAGGAAAGACGGGACATTAGACATACTAATGTCAGCCATAATTCCTCAATTTAAAACTGATTACAAAAAATATATTAAAAGTTTTCATTGACAATAAATAAAATATTTAGACCAGAGCAAAACATATCAAGAAAATAGTGGCATTACTGGAGAAGAGAAGTCAGGGCATGGAGTTGAAAATCTCTAAAAAAAAATTCATTTAGTTTCCTGCAAAATTCTCCCATTGCTACTTAGGCCTGGGTTTTCCACAGAAGTGACTTGAAGCCAGCTACTTTGACCAGGCTTTAGCAAATTGGAATTGAAATGGTTCTGAATACTGGCATTACTATCTCCATCTTCAGGGAGAAAACTATAATAAACTGGGATTATAAAAAGTAATTTTTGCAGTCGACCATTTCATTTTTTACCACTTTAATTTTAGGTAATGAGAGAATAAAATCACTATGAAAACAATGTTAAGATTTAAACATAATTGATTTGGTGAATAATAATATATTTTCACTTCACTTGTATCACTTGTCTTCCTGTTGATCATCGATTTGCTCAAGGGGGCACCAGTAACAATATATTTTATATAACTTTTATATAACTAACAAAGGAAACTTCCAGAAGAATATTCGGAGAACACTGGTTTATATTTAAATATGGAGAAAGTGAAATGACAGGATATCCAGATGATATATATTGGAGTCTTAGAAACATAAATGAAGTACATAAGATAAACCAAAGCTTTAAGAAGAGCAATAAAGTTTTATAAATTCATATTTAAAGGTAGATGTTAAAAGACATTCAAAAGTTTTCTAAGAGAAAGAAAAGAGTAAAGATAAAATTGAAGATAAAAAGTAAAAGCCGAATTGAATTTGGAGAAGTTCTGTATTAACAGAAAAACAGGACAGAGTCTTAAGAAGATTGCTGAAACATTTGGAAGACATTACAGAATCTAAACAATATACATATATATATATATATATATACATATATATGTATATATATAAGAAAGCTTCTAAATGTTCCTACATTTGTATATGGTCAAATATAAGGAAAGGTTGAAATAATGAAGTTTGGGGAAAATAATAATTCATTTAGATCTAAATATGCCTGCTTTAATAAATTTTAATAGTTTGAACCAAATAGACATATCACATATTGTTGGGTGACACACCCTGCTTTAAGCTCCAGCTACACATATCTCGTAGCCCCTCCCAGCTCAGCTATGGAGATTCTGAATCAGCTCTGGCACTTGTAAAGCCAAAAGGCCCCTGAATTGCTGCGTTTCAATAGAGTTGTTTACCTGTCATCATCTCTAGATAGCACAGCCCACTATGGGCCAGGCTGGGAACTTTGGCAGATTTCTATCTATAAAATAAGTTGGGGAGAGGGGCCGGAGTGATGGCCCAGCGGGTAGGGCGTTTGCCTTGCACGCAGCCGGCCTGTGCCGGCCCGGGTTCGATCCCCAGCATCCCATATGGTCCCCCAAGCACCGCCAGGAGTGATTCCTGAGTGCAGAGCCAGGAGAAACCCCTGAGCATTGCCGGGTGTGACCCAAAAAGCAAAAAAAAAAAATAATAAAATAAAATAAAATAAAATAAGTTGGGAGAAAGGACAAGGCCCTTTTTGCCATTTTGGCTTCCCTTGGCTTCTGCGTCTCCATTCTCTGATGGGCTTCAACACGTGGTGGCAGCCATCTTGGCCTTCACGTGGCTGGGGCCCAGCCAGGAACCGAAAATTCAGGGTTTTTCCTGTTCTTGGATTGTATATCAGAACCTGCGATAGTAAAGCCTTCTAAAACTGTGCTGGATTCCTGAGTTTTCATCCATTCCACGCCGCTTCGGATGTAGAAGAACTCTCTTTCTGGTATTGTTCAGGACCCAGTGGCTCCCCGACAACATATTACTATTTTGGGGAACAGAATGACCTTGCTTTAAAACACTGACAGACACTAACCTCTTTACCCTTTATCACCAAGTTGTATTTGTACTCTGGAAAGTCATAGGGAGCAAGAAAGAAAGAAGGCAATGACCCAAAAGGGGCACTTATTATTTTCCTTCTATTCTATTGAGAGAATAGAATAGAAGAGCCAGCTGCTCTAAACCAGCTCCTACCCTCTCTCCTTGAATCAGGATTGCTGCAAAGAAAACAGAGAATACTTGTATCCATAATATCTTCTTCAATAACTTGAGATAGAATATTTGATTTCATCAGACACATGGGGGATGAAATCAAATCAGCTGACCATGAGGTGCCCAGGAGAGAGGATGGGTTTTGGGCCCCACCTGCCACCTCAGTAGGGCCCCGGAAGCAGCCAAAGGAAACTCGCTCACCATAATCGTGGCCATTTTCAACTTAAGGACTCCACAGCTCATCAGAGCCCCTACCCAAGAGAGAAGCCAATTTCAAGCCAGGCTCACCAGAGCCCCACACAACAAAGCAGCCTATTTCAAGCCCAGGTAGGCAGTTCTCAGAGGTGAAAATCATGGGGCATTCGTGTAGATGGAGCTGGGGTTCCCCCTCCCTGCCTCTGTCCTGTCCAGGAAGCCTGGTGGACCCTCTCATGAACGGACTATTGGCCATCATGTAGAGACTCAGAAACACAAGGGGAGAGCTGCCATTCGGCTCTCCCCTAGTCACGCAGCCGCATGGTACATCAAACTAGATTAACCAACCATATTCTATAAACTCCACTATTTCCACTCAAGGTGTTGCAGGTGTGACTGTGGTGCCTAGCTGCGTCGGCAGGTGGCAGGCAGGAGACAGGCTTGTCTACACCCAGGACTCTGCCCCGTGGGCCCTGGATATTTGATGGTCTGACATAGAAAAAGACTGGGCCCCCTGGGATGAACCCAGAGCAATGGCAGGGCCTGGCAAGCTACCCATGGTGTATTCAATATGCCAAAAACAGTAACAATAATGGACCTCATTTCCAATGAATGGGGATGTTACTGGTGCCCGCTAGAGCAAAATGATGAACAACGGGAATACAAGTGATACAAGTGATTCTAGTGACAAGGCTTAGTCATGTGGCTACAACTAGCTGAAATATAGTCTAAGGCTGAATAGTCAAGTACACAAATTTAAATTGTATTATAATGGAAGAAGAGAAGAACAAATATTCACTGCCACTATCATTGAACTTGACTTATTTAGATGAACATTTCTTATTTCCTCAGAAAACCTCAGTACAGTTATAGCATTTACCCCATTTTCTCCAATTTGTTTAAAATTTCTCCTTCCAGACTACCACAGCTTTGAAGACAGATTATAAATTAACTAACTTTTACATTTCTACTCCCCAAACTACCTTTCTAGTATACTAAAATATTGTAAATAGTTAATAATACTTTATGAACAAATTAATATATGACTGTAAAGGTAGATGTGGTATTTTTATACCAAAAAACATGAGAAATTAAATGTGGAAATATTCTGACATAGTTTCACTATAAATATATTTTATTTAATTAATAATAATAAATTTTATACTAAAACATTTTCTATTTTTAAATTTTCTTGAAAAAATTCATATAAGCCACATGAATAAAACTAGAAGGAAACATTTTTAGAGGAAGAAACATTTTCGCTAATTGATGAAAACAATGAGGAAAGTAGAAAACATTTAATTTCCATCCTATGGTTTCACAGTGAATACCTGTATCTCTGATTTGTGCTTTTACTCAAGTTTTACTAAGAGTTATACTAGGATATAGCCACATTTAATGAACATGATTCCAGGACAAACGTTATCTAAAATTACTTACTTAAAGAATATGACTCGAAGTATGTTTTAAAATTATTTGTTTAGACATGATATTATTTACCATCAAAATGAGTGGTTTTTCCAGTAATTTAGCACAAATATATATAGAAAAAATGCAAACATATATGTACACATATGTGTATATGTGTGTATGTATGTATGTATGTGTATACACATCTATATAGAGTATTACTATAAGCAGCTAAGTTGAAGTATAGATTTTAACTGGAAGAACTCATCTCGTTGATAAGTTTCTTTCACCTATGACGCCAAGTTGATTTACATGGTTTTCATTAATTCCTTTGTCAGTTTGGAAACATATACTCTGAGCTTGGAAGTTTAAAACCAATTAGATCTACAGGAGAGACTCAGTAGCAAAGTTGCATTAAATCCTGAACTTCACAGTAAAAATAATGAATTTAAACAAACAGTTGTAAAAACACCACTAGAAGTCTCCTGTCCTAATATTGTAAAGACTGTATATTTCTATCAATCAGTTAAAATGACATCTAATATTGAAATATTAAAGTCAGTTTCATTAAAACCCAGAACAAACAAAAGAATTTTTTGCAAGGTTTAGAAAATACAATAAGATATTGGAAGAATGTAAAAGAGAATCAATCAATTTTTGTACAAAATATGATGGTAGATTCATAAATTTCAAGGAATAGGTTTTAAGGAAAGCTTATAATTGGTAAGAAAGGAACTATGAATTTGTTTCTATGTACAATCATGTCCATGTATATACACATAAACATATATCTAGAATGCATTTAAATATTTTCTAAAATCCAGCAATAACTAATCATTTAGAAAGTAGAAACAAGATGCTTCATATGATAGTAGTCAAACAAATTAAAATCATACCACTAAGTACATAGGAAATACAAAGGAAAAACATTAATTTAATATGTAGCATTCATGTGAAAAGGATAGCAAAACATACATAAACATAAAAGAAAAGTTATTATTTTATATTATAAACATACATATGACTAGCTATTACAGTTTTTAAAAAATATTTATTTTAGGCTTCTAAGTGTACGTAGTGCAAACCACAATGTATGGGAGAAGGAGGAGAGAGAGAGGGAGAGGAGAGGAGATAAAGAACCTGCCATTTAGGCGGGATGTGGGATGGGGGAGGGAATTGGGGACATGGGAGTCAGAGTTTAGGTAAGAGAGAAAATGGAACAGGGTGCTAATAATAGTCGAGGGTACTAATGCCAACCTAGAACTGAGCATTAAATAGAGGCAAAAGGATACACATGACAACCTTTTAATGTATGTTCTGTAATCCATAGTCTGGAAGGGAAGGAAAAGAGAAAGAGAGAGAAAGGGAAAGAAATAAAGAACCTGTCATGGAGCAGGGCTGGGGAAGGGGAGGGAACCGGGGATGTTGGTGGTGGGAGATGGGCACTGGTGGAGGGACGGGTGCTGAAACACTGTATGACCAAAACCCAAACATGAACTTTTAATTGTATATCTTTTTATTTGTATATCTCATGGTGGAATAATAAAATACTTTAAAAAAAATAAATAAATTCTTACATTTTTAGTAAAAAAAATTTATTTTAGGTTTAATATAGTTGAACATAATTTGATTAACATAATTCTGTTAAATTCTACATATTAATATATTATACTAAGAAAACAAAAATAAAATCAAGTAAAATTTAGGCAAGTTTGTGGTAGAAAACCTTTGTGAATACTACTATCAAAAACAGAATTTAAAGAAGGAAAAAAATACAAAATTTCTATATGGAAACAGCAAATGTAATTACATTGTAATATATTATACATGAATAAAAAGCAAAAACAAACTGAAAAATAATCAAGAATTATGACAAAGAGCAACATAATGTTATAATAGACTTTGCTAATGTTTATACTAGATCTATTTTATGTTTCCCTTATTTTGAGAACCCATACTGTACTGGAGAGCAATTATGCTATCTATATTTTTTACAAGAACATTTCTTGTTCAAATGACCCTAGTGTTGGTCATTTGAGCAAGTCTGGGCATGAAGACATAAACAAAATTGTGGATGGATCTTTAAGAAAAACTTTAATATCCTTATTAAATAAGAGAGTATAAGAGTACATGGAGCTTTTTTCTTCATTACTCTCTTTTCCTTCCTGAAATATGAATCCTATACCCAGAGTTAGACCTTGTGATCACAAGAAAAGTCACAATCTAGTTAGTGTGAAGCATCAAGAGACATATAGTTTTTTAGGTATTAGTCCTAGAATTCTGTTGCAGAACTTTTACATGATAAAAAAAAAATACTCTATTTCACTATACCCACTGATTCTCTTATATGCATTTAAGTTAAATTTTAAAATAATATTGAAAAAACAAAGTTTAAAGAAAATATGAGTACCCTTCTAGGGAAAAATAAAGTTAACAAAATACAATTTAAAGCTTACAAAGTCAAACATGAAACAATATCGAAAGTCACTAGCAATATAACTACATATGCTGCCAATATTAAAATAAGGATGTAACAATTTAAAACAAAAGATAATGTTCAGTGTGGCAGAGAATTCAGAATCTGTCATACATGACTGATGGGACAATAAATCAGAAAAAATATTGTAAGGCACTTCTAAGTTATGGCTCAGGAAAATATCCATGTTATTGAATAATAGTGCAAATGGAAAATAAATAAATAAAACTTATAGAAGAAAACAGAAGAGAAATATTCATATGCTATGCAATGAGCATTTAGATCTGACACTTAAAAGTATAATCCAGAGATTAAAAAAAGTTATAAATTCTACTTTATTCATGGATCCCTCTTCCAGTACTCAATGGACCTGAAGACCTGTTCTGTTACAAATTACTCTATCCACTGAAGAGCAGAAAAGGAAGGAGATGAGAATGCTTCTAGCCTGACAGCAGATTGGGCCCCCTGAGATGAACCCAGAGCCACGGCAGAGCCTGGTAAACTACCTGTGGTGTATTTGATATCCCATAAACAGTAACAATAATGGACTTGATTCCCAATGAATGGGAATTCATTACTGATGAATCCATTACTGGTGCCCGCTCAAGCAAAATAATGAACACTGGGAAGAAAAGTGATACAAGTGATACTTTATTCAAATTAAAAAATATTTCTCTGTGAAAGACACCATTAAGAAACTAAAACTCATGCTACAGGCTGGGAGAGAATATTTGTAGATATCAAGATTTTTACAGAACACATAACAGTAAGAAAATTTTTAAAATACAAGAAAAAATATCAGACAAAAGGAATTTTGTTTTTGTCCATAGTCAGCTGATCAGTGACTTAAAAATTGTATATGGGTGACAAACAAACCCATAAAAATGTTCAACATCGTTTTATGAAAATGCAAATAACATTATCACAGCAACATACATCTATTTCAATGAGAATGGTTATAAAACAAAACCTAGGGGAGGCCAGAGAGATAGTTAAGTGGATAGGATATTTGCCTCGCATACATCCAACCCAGGTTTTTTCTCCAGCAACCTTTATGGTCCCCAGCATCACATCCTTGAGTGCAGAGCCAGGAGTAAGCACTGAGCACTGAAGAGCATCCTTAAACAAAACAAAACAAGTGTAAAACAAATACCAATAACCTCTATAGACTTCATTCCCATGATCTGATGGTATGGTTTGAGGCTCTTTATGTACCTGGAGCAAGCAGATGCCCTTTGGCTATCTCGCATGTGACAGGACGTATTGAGATGTTACTGGTGACTGCTCGAGCAAATCAATGATATACAGGAAGACAGTGATACAGTGATACCACTTATTGATAGGGATTCAGAGCAATAGAGACTCTCATTCTTTGAAGGAAGGAATACAAAATGATATAACTACTTTGAGAAATAATACCTTGTATAGTTTAACCAACAGTAGACAGAATTCTGAAATCTCACTCATTGATAATAGAGCCAAAAACAGCGGGACAGGGTCCTTTGCCATGCATACAGCTGGTCCATGTACAATCCCTGTCACTTCACATGGTTCCCCAAGTCCCACCAGGAGTGATCCTTGAGCACAGAACCAGGAATAAGTCCCGAGCACTGCCAAGTGTGAAGCAAAAACAAAAACACATAAACACCTCACTGAAAAAGAACGAACTAAAATTTTATGCAACAAAATTTATAAATTTTATAAATAAGCTATTAAGGTAGAGAACTCAAACACCAAAGAATGCATATGATTCCTTTTTGTAAAGTTAAAATGGCAAAACTGTTGGGAGGTGGCAGGCAGACAGGAGGCCATGGTAATGAGTTTTTCAGGGAGTAACAGAAAAAAAGAAAAGATTGTTGAAAGTAGTTAATTTGTCTCCATCCCCATTCCAAAGTAGTCCCAAAACATGAAAGCTAAAAATCCATTGAGGTTCAGAAAGGAAGGCTTGCTAAAATTCTCATTGGCTGCTCACACCAGCTACCCAGCCTAAAAAAGAAGCCCCCGTAGAAACTAAAGGCCATGATAAGAATATGAAAGATGACCAAAAATTCCAACTATAAGACCAAAAGGCAAGTGAGACACAGTCTGCCATCCTGGAATTTCCCTACATCTCTACTTGTGTTGTATACTCTCGAATTCCTCCTGAAGTCTGTCTGCTTGTCTGTCTCTTTCTCTCCCCTCATATTTACTGGGGGGGGTGGTATTTCATTTCACTATTCATCCCCTGAATGCTGAACCAGAGACTTACAGACATGGGCTGCTACTTGCTCTCCCTGTGCCCAGTCACTCAAGAGGCTCCGGGAGGGATGGTGGGTTCTAGCCCTGGCCCGCCACCCCAGCAGAGCCGCACAAGTCAGATGACCCCCCAACTCCATTGGGCCGCCATTTTCCACATCCGACTTCCCTCTCCTCAGAACTCCACCCAGCGACAGCCTATCACAACCCGTCTCATTGAATTCCACCCTGCAGCAGTTCTTTTTTCTCAATCTGGCCCAGGTATGCTGAACCAGAGACTTATAGACATGAGGCAGAGCTGCTGCTTGCTCTGCCTGTGCCCAGCTGCTCACGAGGTGCCTGGGAGGGATGGCAGGTTCTAGCCCTAGCCCGCCACCCCAGCAGAGCTGCACAACAAGCCAGATGACTCCTCCCACTCCATCGGGCCACCATTTTCCACATCTGGACTTCCCTCTCATCAGAACTCCACCCTGTGACAGCCTATCACAGCCCGTCTCATCGAATTCCACCCTGCAGCAGTTTTTTTTTCTCAATCTGGTCCAGGTATGCTGAACCAGAGACTTACAGACATGAGGCAGAGCTGCTACTTACTCTCCCTGTGCCCAGCTGCTCACGAGGTGCCCAGGAGGGATGGCGGGTTCTAGCCTTGGCCCGCCACCCCAGCAGAGCTGCACAACAAGCCAGATGACCGCCCCCCCACTCCATCGGGCCACCATTTTTCACATCTGGACTTCCCTCTCGTCAGAATTCCACCCACGACAGCCTATCACAGCCCATCTGGTGCGGCCGCAAGCAGCCGCTCGGTTCATCTATAAATACTATATTTAGAGGTGACTACAAGGGTATGCCACCTGTATGGCAAGCCTGGCAAGCTGCCCTGTTTTATTTGATATGCCAAATACCAGTAACAATTATATTAGTTCATTCCCATGACCTAATATAATGGTTTGAGGCTCTTTATGTTCCTGGAGTGAATAGATGCCCTTGGGCTCTACTATCATGAGGCAGGACATATTGAGATATTACTGGTGCCTGCTCTAACAAATAGATGATCAACGGGAGGATAGTGATAGTGATAGTGATTCATCCCTCTTGAAATTTATTTTAGCAAGGTTAGATAGACCATGGACCTGAGTACATTAGCAAAGGTCTGAATTGATTTTTCTCTTTCTGTGAATGGCAAATTCCCTGCTCCAGCCTGAGGCCAGGTACTCTGAGAACATGAGTTGTAGGGACCAGTTTCCAGATCACTAAGGTTTAGTGAGGGCAGGAATGATAGTACAGTGGGTAGTGCATTTGCCTTGCATGCAGCTGACCCAGATTCTATTACAGCTATCCCATATGATCCCCTGAGAACTGCCAGAAGTATTTTCTGACTGCAGAGCCAGGAGTAAGCCCTGAGCATGGCTATGTGTGACTCCAAAAAAGAAAAATTTTTAAATATTAAGTAGATCTCAGGTACATCTTGACAGCTACCGAATAAAACTAATGGCATATTAGCATCCATGCTGACTTTACATGTGGCAGAGTTTGTCAATCCTCCAGGAACTTTTACCAGGAGACAGAGATGGATCCAGCAGGAAGACTCTACAGCTCTCACAGCTTCTTGTTTTGTTTTGTTTTTCAGGTCACACCCAGCATTGCTCAGGGCTTATTTTTGGTTCTGTGTTCTCAGTGTGGTTCAGGAGTACCACATGTGGTACCAGGGAGTAAACCCAGGTCAGATGTGTGCAAAGCAAGCACACTACCCACTGTCCTATCTTTCTGTGCTACGAGATCCCTGAAACTCTCTCTTGGGACTTCATGCTCTTCACTTCACCCAAATCACCAAAGCATATGTCAGTGCAGTTAGGACTCAGGTAGCCTACAGCTATTTTAAACTGAGGTACAGGTAGGGCAGTTATTTGGTGAGGAAGGGAGAATCGTAATACTTATGCTGTGCTGGTAATGTTTCTCATCATGACCGAGGGACTGCTTCCATAAGTCATCACTTTTCAAAAATACAAGCTGTATATATATATGTATATATATATATAATTTATAATTTGATGTATACACATGTATAATAAAAATACCCGTAGGTATGTTTAATATGAGTCAAAACAACATATATCCAGGCAACAAAATATTCTTTAATCATAAAATGTATTATATGCTGCTGAGAGGTGGAAGGAGGGAAGAAAGATGGGAGGTGGAAGGAGGGAGAGAAGGAGGAAGGGAGAGAGAAAAGAAGGAGGGAGAGAAGGAAGAAGGGAAGAGATAGAATGGGAAAAATGTAATGCTACAAATATCAGTAAAAGGAGGCATGAATAGCACTAAAATACTTTAGAAAAAATATGCCTAACTAAATAAATTCCATAAAATATTAGAAACTATATGAATACAGGACAAAGCAGATAAATATAATTTCTAATATGAAGAGTCCCTCAAGTAAGAGTGTATCAGTTTTACCACATTAAAAACTTGAAATAAAACTAGATACACTTGAGTTCTAAGTCATTAAAATAAGAAGAAACTCTTCTCATTTTGGCTAGAAAAAAAACCCTGCTGCTCAGCCCATCTACAGCCCAGCCACCTACTGAGATCACCTGAAGAGACCAGCTGCCCATAGATTTCCAGAGATCATCAGAGGATCAACTTTGAATTGCCAGCTGAGTATTCATCCGGTGTTTACTTACAAAGAGACTACTTGGAGCCAAGGAAAGAACCTAAAAAAATATGAGAGGAAAATTATTCCCTCTCATATTTACAGGTCCCAATTCTCAACAGTCAGAAAAGAAAAATTCATTATTTGTTGAACATCCAACAGGGCACTTCAAACTTTACTTGAGTAGTGGGAAAGTTGGCCATGGACTAAACAATATCAGTACTGCTCCACAAAACTTAAAAACGAAACTCAAAGGAATCCAACTATTTCCCAGTAACTTATTGTGTTTCCACAGAGCAAAGCTCAAGAATATGTATACAAAATGTGCAAAAAAGGTAAAATTTATAATATCATCCATTCAAAGGAACACAAAGTAAATATTAATGAACAAAATAGATTTTAGCAATATCTAGCAATCATTTAAAAATTGCAAAGTTATAGTACTGCTGGGAGGGTATTTGCCTTGCAAGTGGCTGACCGGTTCTATCCCCAGCATCCCATATGGTTTGCTGAACACCTCAAGGAGTAATTTCTGAGCGCAGAGCGAGGAGTAACTCCTCAGTATTGTGGGGTGTGACCATCCCCCAAAAAAAGCAAAAAAAAATTTTAGTTAAAAAATGTTTTTAATTGAAAAACAAAAATAGAATGTTACAACCCATCTCAGTTGAAACCAGACCACAGACTTCAATACAATTAGCAAAGTTAGCAAAATTGTTATTATGATGATATTCCATATGCACCAAAATGTTTACAAGTTAAGAAGTTTAATACTAACATGTCAATTCTTAAACTAATGCATAGATTGAAAGCAATTTCAGTCTGAATATCAGTAGGCAAGACTATTTTAGAAGCATAGCTAAGAAACTAATACTAGTTGATTTTAAGATCTATTATAAAGCTCCATCAAATAGGTAAATAGAACAGAATATTCATTAAATAAATAAGCTCACACATACATTGACAATTGATCTTCAACATAGGCATTAAAGCAATTCGAGGAAGAAATTTCAATATTTTCAACAATCAGTGCTGAAGCAATATCTCTATGAAAAATGTAAAGTAAAAATAGAATCATCATAAACCATGCCTTACTGATGAAAATCAGTTAGGATGAGATTGCAAAGAGTTAAGGTGAGACATGCCAGGACAGCACACACAGAGGCCTGAGGTAAGAGTTCTTTTTGACCTACTAAAAGAACTGAGAAAAAAGTCATTGTAGCTGTAAAAGAGGAAATCTGGGGAGAAAGGGGAAAAGAAGAGAGAAAAAGAGACAGAAACAGAGACAGAGAAAGCAGCATCTGAATCTGAATTTTCATCCAAGTACTGTGGCAAAGTGATGATCGATTGTAACCTGACATGAAATGATTTGTTTCCTGTTTCCATATTTCACGTTCTCTTTCTATGGATTGTTCATTTACGTATATAACCATATTTTCCTCTCATTTTCCACAAACAAATGAAGTGAGACATAAACCCTTCCCTTAAACTTCCTTTCTGCTTCCAACAATTGAACCGTTTGTTGTTCCCTCATTAGTGCTTCTCAAAAGTGATGTCTATTCGCTTTTTCTCTTCTCATTCTCCCTAGTACCTGTCTTTAAATTCATGGAAAAACTTCAGATTTAGAATGATGAATCCCAATTTAATAATTTTCTAACTTCAACAAACATAAAGTTCACAGTTAATTTTTCCCAACTTCTATGTAGTCACCATGGTTTACAGTGCTGTTAATAATAGAGTTTCAAAGGTACCATGTTCTAACACTAGAGCGTCAGCATCCGTCCATCAATCAATGTCTCAACGTCCCTTCCTAGACCCCAGCTACCTATTTGGAAGACTCAATTCTGTAGAGTCTCCCAAGAATCTATCACCATTGGCCATTTGTTACCCCCTTACTATGTTTTCATTTATTCTACATATAAAAGAGATCATTTTATATTGATGAATTGATGTTGGATAATGATTATGTGAATACTGGGCTTCAATTAAAAACGCATTTTATGTCCCCATCAGCTTAAGAGGGGCAGAAGTGGTAATGATGAAAATACAGAGAGATATGTATGAAAGGCTGGATGAAGGGGTGAGGTGAGAAAAGTAAAATTAAATAATAATATTCATCCCCTCTTGTTGAGCAACTGGAAATTTGTTATAAGATTGTAAAGAGAGAAGAAAGACATAATAAGGAATTAGTTAAGACTCTATAATGATTAAATTTGAAATGTCTATGAGTCATCTAAATGGTCATTTCAAGAAAACTTAAATAGAGATCATAATGAAAATTCTTGGCTCTGCTGTAAAAGTTATAAAGTATCAATATAAGAATAGAATTCAAATCCATAGAAAAGGGAAGATGAGAAATTAAACATTTTTAAATATCTTAAAGATATGCTTAATTTGGTCCTAGGATCAGGGAAAATAATATTGAAAAGTAATTATAAAGTAGGAGAAAAGCAGGAGAAAATATTAGAGTAAGAAGCAAGAAACAAAAATATTTCAATAACTTCTAAAGTGTGCCTTAGCTTTATTAAGACACCATTTGTGTCTCTGGTAGAGAAAGTCTCAGGGAAGCAGTACATATGAAAGCCAGATTATCTAAAAAAAACACAACACCTTTTATTTTTATTATGTCAGGAAGTCAGATTCCCTTAATCTTTTAATCAGATCAGACAAATCCAAATACATACTTACTCACACAAGTCAAAAGAAGTGGTAGAGAGTAGCAAGTAATCTGGATCCAAATGTGCCTTTTGAACATAGGGAGCAGGATCAGTATGTTAGGATGAGAGCAGCATTAAGTCATACCACCTTAGCATCATCCAATTTAAGGAATGGAGAAAATCTTAAAGGAATATCGCAAAGACGGAAACGTGGGAGGCACAGCTATTGTAATCAATCATCTCACTACTTTTTCATGAACTTGAATAATCTCAGAGGCCCACAGTCTCCAGTTCACATTGGCATGGGAACTGACCCCATTTGCCATCCCTATCCTGGAGTCCCATCTCCTTGTCTAATCCATTTACCTCTCCTTTGTCTGATTTGAAACAGCAATCTAAGTTTCTGCTTCCACAGACATAGGGTATGTCTTTCATTTTGTTAGGCTATGCCAAAAAGGTTATTCCAACCACTTTTTTACTGTAGAAATTACTGGGGCTCCAAGAGCCATAATGACCAGTTCTCTACAAAACATGAACCTTTCAGGTATTTGACAATAACTACTACTTTTCTCTAAACGTTTCTCCTCTTCAGCAGAAACAATTTAGGCATCTTTATAGAAGGACCTATTATTAGTTTATTCTCCTACTGTCACCTTCACTTTGACCAGTAATCAAAGCTCCTCTTTGGTCTAAGAAACACGCACGTCTCCACCCTGATGCTTTACATGATCTAATGGGACTAGAAAACTAAAACGATGGCCCTACACAAGAGAAACAGCCTCCATAACTAACTTACATGTAGTCCCAGCTACCAGATGCTTGGAGTTTTCCAGCTGGGAGAGTGGGATGTGGAGAACAAGTCTAGAGAACAAGTTTACAGGACAAAGGGGAACCACGTAAAGTGGCAAACTTTGGAGCCGTTGGGACTCCAGCAGCCTAACTACTGAGCAGAGCAGGTGATACATTTCAAGGCATTTTTTCATTTGGGCCTTGTGAATATTTGAATTTAAACATTAGGCGGAGTAAAAATAGATGCTGAATAAAATTATCAATATTGAAGATGAATAAATTTTGCTCTAATGGCACAATAAAACAGACTACATTATCCTTCAACCTGATTTTACATAAAGAAAATACTATCATAACGCCATTAACAGTTCCCTTTAATCATTTCAGAAGAATAATTACTTGATTGTTAGGTTTCTTATGGTTTAGCTTATTAGAGCAATAAACAGCGTTGACCAAAACAAAAGCACATTTAATTTCCAAGTAGATTTTAAACTTCTCAAAGGCAAGAAACTTTGTTTTTCCTTCTTGTATTTCAAATAGTGGTTTCAACATTTAAAAAAAAAAACAAAATTGTGTTTGTTAACATATACATAATGAACGCATGAAAACATAAGCTAGGAAATGTCTCAATTTTTCTTGTTAATTTTAGCATATTTATTTCTGGAACTGCAGAGAAAACAAAATTGCATGATTTCTCTTTGGAAATTTCTATGTGGTTCTAATTCTATTTTATCTTCCTTGGTTCTCCTGTCTTTGTTAATAACATTTTGTACTTCTATAATTATTAGTAGGTTCATTAAATCACATACCATTTCTCAAAAACCTCAATGGTAGAATAGCTGTATCTCTTTCTAGGAATTCATAAGTGCCTTATTTGCTTTGGGATGAAAAAATTTTGTCTTTTTTAAAAAATGTATTTATTTAGTGCTTGACTAAATAGCCTCAGTTTCCAGTTTTTCTTATCAAATCCGGTAATAGGAAAAATGAAATCAGACTACCTTAGATCCCATACCTCAAAAAGGCACAGGTTTGTTTTTTTTTTTTTAGGTTTTTGGGTCATACCTTGCAATATGCAGAGGTTACTCCCAGCTTTGTGACCAGAAACCACTCCTGGGAAGGTCGGGGGACCATATTGGATGCGCAGGATTGAACCAGGGTGAGTCATGTACATAGGAAATATCTTACCTGCTCTACTATCACTCTGGCCCAAAAGGCATAGGTTAGCTGGCCCTGCCTAAAGCTTTAAATTCATAATGGTGCGTACCTTAGAAATTCTTAATGACACAAAATATAGAGCAAAGATGACTTTCATGAGTAGAGTTTGTACTATACTTCTTTCTACAATTACTATATCTTCTCATCTCTGGACAGAAGACTTTTCTCAAAAAAAAAAAAAAGAATCTTGTTACACTTTCTTTCACACTGCAGGGACAAAAAGACATTTTTAAGTTGACTATTTCCTCAGCTTCAGTGTTGTAATTATTCTTTCATGCCAAACTGCAAAATACCATAAATATATTCATTTGGATAACACATAATCATTTCATGCATCTTTATGAAATGTTGGCTTCTTTTCTTGTTTTGTTATTACTGTTTTTTGGACAACACCTGATGGTGCTCATGGCTTCCTCCTGGCTTTTCTCTCAGGAATTATTTCTGGAAATGCTGGGGGGACAATATGGGATGACAGGGATCAAACCTAGGTTGGTCGCATACAAGGAAAATTTTGCGACCCTTTTCATGATATTTTAACCAAATATGAACATGACTTTTCATTTAAAATAGCCAGAGAGAATCATTACATTTTAGCGATGAAAAGGTTTCTTTAAATTACATAATTTAACATCCTTGTTTTACAGATAAAATAATTGAACCAAGAAGATAAAACATCACACAACTATTACTGAGTAAAAGTCTCTTTGCTAGGTTATCTGCAAGTCTCAAAATAGCACATTTATTGGCCTGCAACGATTCTAGTTTTTTTTCGAACTTGTCTAAAATAACCATCAGTTTCACGATGCCTGCCATTAAAAATACTTAATTAATTACAAATTAACCAACAGGGATTAGGTATGTAGAATTATTGTTCATTTGTGAGCATTATTAAAATTGCAGGCCTGGGTGAAAAAAGTTATAAACTTGTTCTTTCTGTGCATTGTTAAAATTTCAGCTGACATGAAAAGTTATAAGCTAAGTACAATTTATCTTTCATTATACCTTTTAACATATTTTTTGCTTCCTACTTTTCAATTTACATATTATTATTATTATTATCAATTTCCTGCCCCTCGATGTGTTGCAGGTCTGGCTGCCTTGCCCGCCTGCGTCAGCAGGTGGCAGACAGGAGACAGGCTTGTTTACACCCAGGACTCTGCCCTGTGGGCTCTGGATGGTTGATGGTCTGACATAGAAAAAGACTGGGCCCCCTGGGATTAACCCAGAGCCATGGCAGAGCCTGGCAAGCTACTCATGATATATTCTATATGCCTAAAACAGTGACAATAATGGACCTCATTCCCAACAAATGGAGACTTACTGGCAGGCACCGAGTTCGAAAGCAAATCGATGAACAATGGGAAGACAAATGACAAGACAAGTGATTATTATCAAGTTATCTACTATTAAGGTAACATTGGCTTAAAAGAGTTTAAATGTTTGTCCATGTGGGAGGTTAATGTTAGCACATTACACAAATACCAAAGTGCCAAATTGCCTCCACCACAGTCCACTGAATCCATTCATCCTTGGTGAATGGAATTTATTAAATATTATCATTTTTCCTATGGTTTTTGTATACCACATGTGAGTGAAATCATCTGTTGCTTGTCTTCCTTCCCTCCATTTTATTGGGAGGGGATTACTTTAAACACTGTAGTTTACAAAGTTGCTCATAACACAATTGTTACAGGCACACAATGTTCCAACACCAGTCCTACCACCAGTGTGACCTTCCTTCCACCATTGTTCCCAGTTTCCCACCTACCCCCAAAGTCTGTCCCTTAATGGACACAAAATTATTTTATGTTGCTTGTTATAGCAAAGTGGCTAAGGGGAAACATAGTTAAGTAAAAAGAAAATTTGTGAAAACTTTCATATCTCACCATGGGATATGAAACCAGTCATCAGTCATTGTCTGATGAGTTTACAGAGTGGCAGTTTGGGATATGTCACTCTTTTAGTTATATCTGTGTCTTCCTCTCGTATTAGAATGGAAGAGTTTGAGGAGTACAGGAAGTCCATCTGGACCATGACTTTTAGTTTTTTTAAATCCAATTTTAATTTCCTTACTTGAAAACTGGATCCCCTGGGATGAACCTAGAGACACGGCAGAGTCTGTCAAGCTATCCATGCCAGAAACAGTAAAACAGACCTCATTCCCAACAAATGGAGACATTACTGGTACCCTATTGAGCAAATCGATGAACAACGGGAAGACAAGCGATAAGTGACTTCTGATTGCACTGTTCAAATTTTCTACTTCCTCCTGGCTCAAGCCAGGAGTTGTAGGATTCTAAAAGTTGTGTCTTTTTTCTTCTCAGTTCTCTATCTTAGCAACATAAAGTTGTTCATATTATTTTCTTATGATCTTCTGTATTTCTGAAGTGTATTTTATAATTTATTCTTTTTAACTCTAATATAATTTATTTCGATTTTCTTTCTTTTTTACAATTATGTGACTAGCTAAAGGCTTCTCAATCTTAGTTCTAACAAAATACTAGCTCCTGGTCTGATTTATGCCTCTAATCATTTACATGATTTCTGAGTCCTTGATTTCCTCTATGATTTTTATTATTTTCTTCCTTTCACTTGCTTTAGCATTTATTTATTGTTCTTTATTTTCTCAAATTGTGTTATTGTTATTTATTTGAGTTTTATCTTTGTTCCTCATTGTCAGACTGTACTGCTATGAATTCTGCCCTCACCTCTTTAGTATTTTTTTGCTGTTACGTAGTTTTGATAGTTTGTGCCTTCATTCTCATATGTCTCAAAAAAATCCTCTTCTTTCTTCTTTCACTGAAGGGTTATTTTAAAAATATGTCATTCAGGGATTGGAGCCATAGTACAGTGTGTAAAACGCCTGCCTTGAACACAGCCAACCTAGGTTTATCCCCTAGTATCTCATAGAGTAACCCCTGAGCATCACTAAGTGATGTGTCCAAAAGTGTCCAAAAGCGAAATTAAAAAATGCATGACAATTGAATGCCTTGATAGCAAAAACCATCCTAATTAAAAATAAGATAGGGGGCCGGAGCGATAGCCCAGCGGGTAGGGCGGTTGCCTTGCACGTGGCCGGCCTCTGCCGGCCCGGGTTCGAATCCGGCATCCCATATGGTCCCCTGAGCACCGCCAGGAGTAATTCCTGAGTGCAGAGCCAGGAGAAACCCTGAGCATCGCTGGGTGTGACCCAAAAAGCAAAAAAAAAAAAAAAAAGAATAAAAAAATAATAAAAATAAGATAGGAATCTTCACATTATGTAACATTGAATGGTGCTTGAATGTTCTAGAATTGTTTAATTGAATTTAATTGAATGTTCTAGAATTCTTTAATTGTTGTTAGGACCCACCAATGGACCAATATACTATTGCTCCAGCCCCCATACAATTTTTTAAATGCATGTCCTCTGTGAACTTGAAGGTCAATAGAACTTGCATGAAATTATGTTGGATTTTGTAACACTTGACGATCATTTAATCATGTTCATTCTTCCACTCCATGAACATAGAGTATTTTCCCATTACCTTGAGTCCTGTATTTCTTTCAATAATCTCTTACAGTTTTCTGATATATGAATCTTTCCCCTCTTGTAAAAAGTAGATTTTTAAGTACTTAGTTATTTCCTTGTAGTTTTAGGTGGGGGTACTTTCTTTGATTTTATTCTAAAAGAAAATACTAAAAGTTTTTGTTTGAATATAAAAATGCAACCAAATGTTGAGTATTGATTTTGTAGTCTGTCACTTTACTGTACTGTCTTATTGTTAAGTAGTAGACTTTAAGTGGACTACTAGGATTTTCTATATATACAACCATGTTATCTATAAATAGTGATGGCTTTAGTTTTTCACCTCAATTTGGAATCCCTAAATTTCTTTTTTCACATCTAACCTGTGACTCACACAGATACACAGGGAAGATCTGCTACTGGCTCTCCCTGTGCTTGGCTGATCATGAGGCATCAGAGAGGGAAGGTAGGTTCTAGCCCTGGCCTGTCATCCCAACCAAGCATGGCAAGAAGTCAGAGAAACCCCGACACCCTGAGGGGCAGTCATGAAAAAAGCTCATCTCAGGCCCTCCTCATCAGAGTCCCACCCTACAGCAAAGCCTATTTCAAGCCCAGGTATGCTTGAACCAAAGAAACAGATACATGGGGCAGAGCTGCTACCGGCTCTCCCTGTGATCAGCTGATCATGAGGCATCCGGGAGGGAAGGCTGGCTCAAACCCTGGCCCATCATCCCAACTGAGCCTCGCAAGAAGCCAGAGGAACCCCCGCACCATGAGGGCAGTCATCTTTAACATCCGGACTAAACAGCTCGTCAGAGCTCCACCCAAGAGAAAAGCCAATCTCTCCCCATTGTGTGAGACTGCTTTGCAGCTGCACAGTTCATCAGTTAATCTAAAGTATCCCACCCCCACACAGAGCCTGGCAAGCTACCCATGTTGTATTTGAAATGCCAAAACAGTAACAATTTAGACCTCATTCCCATGACCTGAAGAAATGGTTTGAGGCTCTTCATGTTCCTGGAGCGAGCAGATGCCCTTGGGCTACACTAGCATGCCACAGGGACATATGGAGATGTTACAAGTGCCCGCTTGAGCAAATCGATGAACAACGGGAAGACATGTGATACAATTGCACCTGTGACTAGAACTTCCAATACTGTGTTTAACAATAGAAATGAGAGTGGACATCATTGTCTGGCACTTTGACTTAGAGAAAATGTATTCAAATGACCCTTGAGCTAGGTATAGCTCAAGGTTAGCTATAGATTTGTTGCATATAGCCTTTATTACTATCTTTGATTATGTTCTATCTATCCCCATTTTGTGAAGAATTTTTAATGTAGAGCTTGTTGACTCTTGTAAAAACATATTGACATAATCACACAATAGTATCTTTCCTTTTGTTGATGTGTTACATGACTTGGATTAATTTTCAGATCCTCATATCACTAAAATAATTCTCATTTTGTCATAATGCATGGTTCTTTTAATACACTGTTGAATATTTGGCTTGTAGTGATTTTGTGGAGGAGTCTTGCCTCTATGTTCATTCAAGATATTGATCTGTAGTTTTCTCTTCTCAAGTTGTCTTGTCTGTTTTTTATCAATATAATATTGGTCACATAAAAGCTATATGAAAGAATTTATATTTTATTAATTTTCTTTTTGGAAAATTTTCTGGAGGACACTCAATAGTCATTTCTGAAAGTCTGGTAAAACTCACAAATATAGTAGTTCTAGCCCATCTGCACCTAAGCTTTTACTCAGGAGTGACTGCGGGTTCCTCTTTCAATTTTTAACTGATATACTCAGACTTTTCTGTTTCTGATTGAATCTAGAAAGGTTGCAGAGTTTTAAAAACTTGCTGTTTTCTATGTCCTCCGATTTATTAGCTTAGTTGTTGATAGGAGTCTTTTATGATTCATACTATTTCTGGGGTAGCTTTTGTAACTGAACAGTTCTGTTTATTAGTGGTGTATCTCCTTTTCGTATTTTATGAGTCTCAGCCTCTCAATCCTGTTTATTCTCTCAAAGAATCTTTTTCTTTTATAATTTTGTTTTTATTTATTTATTTGTCCATTTCTTTTATTTATAATCACTGTTCAACAGACCATTAAAAAGCTGTTTATGATTGGGTTTCAGTCATAGTGCTCCAACACCCATTCTTTTCCCCAGAGCACAATTCCAAAACCAATATGCCCCATTTACCTCCCATCCGAACCCCCACAACCTGCATCTATCTTTTCTTTTTCCTCTCTCTCTCTCTCTCTCTCTCTCTTACTGTCTCTCAATTTTTGCATTGTTGTTTGCAATACAGTCACTGTAGGCCTATCATGTACATCCCTTTACCTATTTCCAATACTCAGTTCTAGTCTAGCATTACTAATTCCAGTTTTTCACTGTTATTTTGTATTAGTTCATATTACTATTAAACTTATTTATTCTCTAATATTTTATCATATTCTTCCTTTGTTAACTTTGGGTTTGTTTCTTCTTTTATCTCTCCTTAAGATGTGAGCTTCACTGTATCACTGTATCACTGTCTTCCCGTTCATCATCGATTTGCTCGAGCGAGCACCAGTAACATCTCCATATGACCTGTCTCATGCAAGTAGAGCCCAAAAGGCACCTGCTTGCTCCAGGAACATAAAAAGCCTCAAACCATTCCATCAGGTCATGGGAATGAGGTCTATAATTGTTACTGGTATTTGGCATATCAAATATGACACGGGTAGTTTGCCAGGCTCTGCCGTGCAGATAATGCTATCTTGTAGTCATCTCAAAATCCAGCATTTATTGATGAGCCGAACTGTGATAGGCTGGTCTGCTGAGTGGAGTTCTGACGAGGGGGGAAGTCCGGATGTGGAAAATGGAGGCCCCTCATGGAGTGGGGGGTTGTCTGGATTGTTGTGAGGCTCTGCTGGGGTAGCGGACCAGGGCTAGAACCTGCCATCCCTCCCGGGAGCCTCATGAGTGGCTGGGCACAGGGAGAGCCAGTAGCAGCTCTGCCCCATGTTTGTGAGTCTCATTGTTTATATAAAACTATCAACTAGCACAATACTGTGCTCACCACCTTCCTTTAATGCTAGGGGAAGCCCAGTGCAATTGTAAAACTTTTTTTGCTTTTTTTTTTTGGGGGGTCCACACCTGGCAATGCTCAGGGGTATCTCCTGGCTCGGCACTCAGGAATTATTCCTGGTGGTGCTCAGGGGACCATATGGGATGTCCGGGATTGAACCCGGGCCGGCATGGGCCAGCCGCGTGCAAGACGCCCTAACCGCTGGGTTATTGCCCGCCCCCAATTGTAAAACTTTTAACCTGCCTCTTATTCTGTATTGTAAACTCCTTGAGAAAGGGACTACACCTTTGACCTTTCTGCTTCACAATTCCTAACTCGATAGGAATCAATATATTCTGCAAATAGGATATTTGTGCGTTTAAGTGGAGCCACTAGAAGATGCTGATATTTTCACTACTTTGTCCATTCATCTGCTGATAAGAGCGGGATAGCACATTATTAGTCCTTTTGGAGGAAAAGGTGCTTCAAGTCTATGACGTTTCTGAGCCCCATTTTATGAGTGGATAGAGAGACCCTGAATGTGGACTCCACTCTTTCTTTCCCCTGCCTCATATGATAAGCAGAGAAGGGTTGACTATTCTTCTGGTCAACTCTACTGTTTGATCTTCTCTGCCTAGACCTGTGGGAAAGTGGGTGCTGGATTTCTTTTTCTCTCTTTTATTCAAGTGTCATGCAATAGACCATCACAAAGCTGCTCGTGATTGGGTTGCAGTCATAAAGTGTTCCAACACCCATCCCTCCACCAGTGCACGTTTCCCAACACCAGAGTGCCCCATTTCCCTCCCTCCCAGCACCCCAACCTGCATCTATGGCAGACAATTTTCTTCTCTCTCTAAAGAGGGTAGTGGATTGGTTCTGCAGCTCAATGGCTAATTCAGGAGAGAGAGTATGAGAAGACACTTCTAAGATTTCAGAACAAAGACTTGTACTCCCATCCAGAGAAGGTTGCTATCTATCCGCACACTCTTAACAGCACAACTGTGCTCATCACCTTCCTATACTGCTGAGGGACACAGTAACAGATGTGGAGCACATGCTCTGACCCAAACTCCCCATAAGATGAAATGAGGGGAGCTGTGGCACAGACCCAGCCATCCTTACCTGCATTTAAGAGTTTGTGACTCCTATGACAATGGTAGTTGTAAACTATCATTCTGGACAAAAAACTGAAAGGCGATAAAATGATATACATGATACCTTTCAGTAACATTACTGCAAACAACACTACTTACCAGGAAATAAAGAGAATAAAAGTGTTTACCATAGAGGGAGACTTGGAGAGAGGTGGGGATCTGGGGACATTAGAAATGGGAAATGTACACTGGTGAAAGGATGAATGTTCTTAGAACATTGTATGGCAGAAACTCAATCATGAACAACTTCGGAACTGTGTATCTCACAATTCACTTAAAAAATGTTTGTGGGGCCGGAGTGTTTTGCCTTGAATGCAGCCAACTTGGGTTCAATTCCCGGAATCCCATATGGTCCCCTGAATACCTCCAGGAGTAATTCCTGAGTGCAGACTCAGGAGTAACCCCTGAGCATTGCCAGGTGTGACCCAAAAAGCAAAGATAGATAAATAGATAGATAGACAGACAGACTATCAGACAGACAGACAGACAGACAGACAGATAAAAGAATGCTGTAGCTTTATAGGACTTGACCAAGAGTACAGCAGATAGAGCACTTGATTTGCATGCAACGAGCCAGGTTCTATCCTTGGCACTCCATGTGGTCCCCTGAGCCCAGCCAGGAGTGAGACCTGAGCACAAAGCCAGGAGTAAGTCCTGATCACTGCTGGGTGTTGCAAACAAAAACAAAACAAAGCAAAAAAGACTTTGTAGCTCATGCCAGAGACCACAGAAAGAATGGCAACACTAATCCAAACAAAATGGACATACTCTGAGAGGGCTCTGAGATGCACTGGAGCAGAGGAGCTTCGCGTCACTCATGTCACTCTTAGTCTGATACATCATTTATCATGAGGTCTTATGGCGTCTACAGTCCTTATGACGTCTACAGTGAAAGGTGGTAACTTAAAGAAAACAGAAACGTTAGCCTGGGTTAGTAGCATGAAGATAAGACCACCTCATCCTCCCTTTTCCATTGAGTCCTGGTTAAGCCTCCCTCCTTCCATGTTGTGTTTCCCCCTGTTGGGCCACACCATCTTTTCCTCAGCACTCTCTCTGCTCATAAGTAAAACGTCGTTGGCATGAAGTTAGGTGACCTGGCTTCTTGTCCTGCCCTGCCCTTAACTCACCTGCCTTAGGACCGCTAATCTTTATTTTGTCAACTTCTCATCTGAAAAGTGACTATAAATAAAGAGCTCTTAGGATACTGTCAGCTTCTGATCAGATAATTTCTAGAAAAGTATTTTGAAAAGTACACAGGGCAGGGCTGGAGAGATAATATAGGAGTTAAGGTGTTTGCTTTGCACACAGCTCATCCTAGTTCAACCCCTGGCACTGCATCTGATCCCCCAAGCACTGCCAGGAGTGATCTCTGAGCCAGAACTAGGTGTGTCCTTACTAAACAAAGATAGATAAGGCCCCCAAACAAAAATAATATTTAAAAATATTTTAGGCATCATGATTTACAGTATTGATAATGGCAAGGTTTTATTTATTTATAAAACATCCCATCAACACACTCTCCACCAGAGTGTCTTTGTCTCTCCATCATTGTCCCAGTGCGCTTCCTTTGATGCTAGGAATTGATCTCCCATTCACGAAATTTCAGTTCTTGGCATTGACCCCAAAAAGCCCCCAATGTTTTTCCTATAAAAGACATTTGTCCTCAGACACTCATTGCAGCACTATTCACAATAGCCAAAATCTGGAAATAATGCCAATTGTCCAAGAATAGATGACATAGGGGGTGGAGGGGAGAAGGAAAAATAAAAGGAATATTACGCCGCTTAAAAAAGGATAAAATAAAAAAATTAAAAAGGATAAAATCATACAATTCGCTGCTATGTGGATGCATCTGGAGAGTATTATGCTGGTGATGTTAATCAGAAGAGGGATAGACACGAATGGCCTGTCTCATATGTGGGATAGTAAGAAACATAATAAGGAAACAACAAATTCCCAAAGGCAACAAGATGTGAGCTTAGAATATTCATTTGAGCATTTTCTTATTTCCCTATTTCCTGGCTTTATTTCCTGGCTTTATTATTTCTATGAATTTCCTCTTAGTACTTAATTTCTGTGTCCCATATGTTCTCATT
This sequence comes from Cryptotis parvus, assembly GCA_021461705.1. Taxonomy (NCBI): domain Eukaryota; kingdom Metazoa; phylum Chordata; class Mammalia; order Eulipotyphla; family Soricidae; genus Cryptotis; species Cryptotis parvus. The sequence goes on from JAJIBD010030811.1 coordinate 116,230, forward strand.
GCTTGTGAACATAAATAAAATATCAATATTTATACTATTGTAAATTATAATGCCACAATAAAACATTTTGGTTGGAACATAAATAAATAAAACTACCATTTTTGGTTTTCACCAAATGAAAAGCAAGATAATGCAGATAGATAAAATACAATTTATGATTATGTAAATTAGTCTAGCTCCTGGACACTACCAATATGTAGATCAATTACTTTAATATTATGAATCAATATACTATTAACTTTGGGCCAGAGCAATAGTACATTAACTATTGCTATTAACTTTGGGCCAGAGCAATAGTACATGCAAGGGCATTTGCCTTGCACAGGGTCGACCAAGGTTCAATAGTAGCATCCCAGGGGCCGGAGCGACGCCCAGCGGGTAGGGCATTTGCCTTGCGCGCGGCTGGCCCATGCCGCCGGGTTCAATCCCGGCATCCCATATGGTTCCCTGAGCACCACCAGTAGTGATTCCTGAGTGCAGAGCCAGGAGAAACCCCTGAGCATTGCCGGGTGTGACCAAAAAAAAAATAGTAGCATCCCATATGGTCCCCTGCACACCCCTGGAGTAGTTCCTAAGTGTAGAATCAGGAGTAACCCCTGAGCATTGCTGGGTGTGGCCCATAAAAGCAAAATAAAAGATACTATCACCCTTTAAAATTATACAATTCAGTCAAGAAGACTGTTAAGAGATTGAGATATTTGACTATACGTGGCCAACTCCAGGCCAATACCTATTACTACTTAGGATACCAAAAGCACCAGAGGTCCCTGAGCACAGCAGCAAACATAAGCATTGAACACCAGTTGGTATGACACTAAAGAAATAACATTATGCTGTAACAATGTTCCTTAAAACACAAAAAATAGAAGCCCATCTCAAAAAAAAATCTGCACACACACAAAAGCTTGGACCAGTGGTGTTATTTTATAAAATTATTCATATAAAATAGTTGGGGCAGGAGCGATAGTCCAGCGGGTAGGGTGTTTGCCTTGCATGCAGCCAACATGGCTTCGATCCCGGCATCCCATATGGTCCCCCACGCAGTGCCAGGAGTGATTCCTGAGAGCAGAGCCAGGAGTAACCCTGAGCATCGCTGGAGTGTGACCCAAAAAAAAAAAAAAGTTTATTGTCATTTTTCTAAATGGATTTGGAGAGGTGCATTTTCTTTCCTTTTTTCTTCTTTTATTTTCATTCCCTGAACTTTGATATCCACCTTTTATATCCACCTTTTATAGAATTACCAGAAATACTATAATAGTATATTAGAAATACTATTATAGTATTTTAGAAATACTATAATAGTATAGTATCACTGTATCACTATCTTCCCGTTCATCATCGATTTGCTTGAGCGGGCCCCAGTAACATCTCCATATGTCCTGTCTCATGCTAGTAGAGCCCAAGGGCATCCGCTTGCTCCAGGAACATAAAGAGCCTCAAACCATTCCATCAGGTCATGGGAATGAGGTCTATAATTGATACTGGTATTCGGCATATCAAATACTACACGGGAGGCTTGCCAGGCTCTGCCGTGTGGGTGGCATACTCTTGTAGTCACCTCTAAATTCAGTATTTATTGATGAACTCCACAGCCGCAAGTGGCTGCACAAGCCAGGAATAGTATAGTATTAAAAATATTAGGGGCGGAGCGATAGCCCAGCGGGTAGGGCGTTGCCTTGCATGCGGCCGGCCTGTGCCGGCCCCGGTTGGATCCCAGGCATCCCATATGGTCCCCTGAGCACCGCCAGGAGTGATTCCTGAGTGCAGAGCCAGGAGAAACCTCTGAGCGTCGCGGGTGTGACCCAAAAAGAAAAAAATATATATATTATAATAGTACATTATGGTAAATAGTATATCTAATTATAATTTTATTTGACTTTTCCTAGGAATTTTACTTTTAGACTACATTGAGGTTTACACAGAGTTCTAAGTTTACACTTTATTTTAAATTTATAGCAACGGAGTCTAGAGCTGATTCTAAGACATCCCAATATTACTCTCCTCTCCCACATTTTTAGGTATCTTATTACTTCTGAATTCTTTTCCTTTTATCAAAACTTATTAATATTTCTTGCAGGATCATTTAAGTGTCTATGAACTCCTTTTAAATGCTTAGTCTGAAAACTTTCTCACTTCTTTGAATGTGAGTGATAATTAAGCTGGATACAGCATTCTTGAGCTATTTAACATGGTGTATATGTTATTCCCTTCATTCAGGGTTTCAATTAAAAAATTGCTAATAATTTTGTAGGACTTACCTAATCTATGACTTCGCTCATGCAACTTTCAGCTTTCATCATTGACATTTGCTATACTTCATTACTGGGTTATTGTGTGTTGGATTCAATTTTCAGCTCCCCACCTTCTAACTTGAGACCCCCTTATTTCCTTATTATGTCTGATACAAAATGAGGACCTAAACAAAAGTCAATGTTCAAGTTAGCCTGGACACTTGGGTTCACAATTGCATATGTGGACCAGAGAGAGGATATAAGGATAACGGTTCTTGCCTTACATGCAACTGACTCCATTCAATGCTTGAATGCCTGAACACAGAGTCAGGAATAGTCTCTGGACATTGCTTGGTGTGGTCAAAAAAACACACACAAGTGTTAAGCAGCATCTTAAGTTAAGTTTCAAGTGTTAAGCCTCAGGTGAGATTTGAAGTTTATGTGGGCCGGCATGGCCATTAGGTGTTTATGATCACAAGTGCCCTCCAAAGGATGTAACACTGATATTAGGCAGGTCTGGATGGCAATGCAGGATTCAATGTTTAGTGTGCAAAAGTAACATGATAGCAAAGTCAGATGAGCCTGAGCAATACCTGGAGACTTAGAGTCCTGAGTATTCTACAGAATATCTGTTTGATTCTACAGAATATCTGTTATGGTACCTAACAGATCTGCTGGTAGGAATTTTATGTTCACAAATGTCTAGCAGTTACTACAAAATCAAGGTGCCCTGTGATTACCTGTGCACCAGATTCAGATAGCTTTGGGTAGTGACCAGGAGTTTGACCTTGAAAGTATCATGGGATACCCATTCACATGTTATAGCAGATATTAAAGGCAGAACTTGGAATCTACATTGCAAATATCCAAGGGAACTACACACAGTCTTTTTGTCTGTTCAGCTTAAACAACCATGATAGCTCAAAGACTCTCTCTCACTAGTTCACCTACTTATAGATAGACAGATAGGCAGGCATGCAGGCAGGCAGGCGGGAGGCGGGGCGGGCAGGCGGGAGGGCGGGTGGACGGGCAGAGAGGCAGGCAGGCAGACAGGCAGGCAGGCAGATAGACAGATAGACAGATAGACAGATAGACAGATAGACAGATAGACAGACAGACAGACAGAAAGAAAGACAGATAGACAGACAGACAGACAGACAGACAGACAGACAGACAGACAGACAGACAGACAGACAGACAGACAGACAGACAGACAGACAGACAGACAGACAGACAGACAGACAGATAGATAGATAGATAGATAGATAGATAGATAGATAGATAGATAGATAGATAGATAGATAGATAGATAGATGATATAGATTGAAAACTTGTCATTTGTCACTTGTCATCCCATTGTTCATCGATTTTGCTCTAGTGGGCACCAGTAATCCTGGTGCCTCTATTCTTTGGGAATGAGATCCATTATTTTTTGGCATATCAGTATACGTCACGGGTAGCTTACCAAGCTACCCGATGGCTCTGGGTTCACCCAAAGGGGCCAGTCTTTTTATGTCAGACCATCAACCATACAGCGCCCACAGGGCAGAGCCCTGGGTCTAGACAAGCCTTTCTCCTGTCTGCCACCTGATGACACAGCCGGGCAGCACAGCCACACCTGCAAAACCTCAAGGGGCAGAAGTAGATAGATAGATAGATAGATAGATAGATAGATAGATAGATAGATAGATAGATAGATAGATAGATAGATAGATAGATAGATAGATAGATAGATAGATAGATAGATAGATAGATAGATAGATAGATAGATAGATAGATAGATAGATAGATAGATAGATAGATAGATAGATAGATAGATAGATAGATATGTCTATATAAATATATAGGTATAGTTATTTTTTAGAGAACATCCCTTAATGGGACAGTATTCCCCTGAAAGTGGCAGTACCCTCTAAGGATATAACACTTGGGAAAGGGAAACTGTTAGTCTGTGGAAGCGAAGATTCTGGGCCTGGTCAAAAAGATATAAAAGGCATACCCTGGGCTTGCTGAGGGAGAGTCTTTGGGGAAGTCTACATTGAAAACTGACTGTAGTAGTTACATGTAGTTGACTGACAGTATTGGGGTTTGTTGAAGGCCCCAGTTGCTTCTAGGACCAACTACCATTCCCCCTGACCGATTGATACAGGAACCAGTCCACAGGCTTTCTAAGTTCTTCTTTTTTAATATTTCTTTTAGCTCTCTCCTCACTCCATCTTAGCCCAAGAACATCTCTTTCTTTCCAGTAGTTTCTTATCAAGCAGACCCACTGGGATTCTCTGGCAGGCTTGTCAGAGGCCCTGACTCTCTCTTCTCTCCCTCTGCTATCAAACTGTCCATCACCAAATAACCCTCTCAGCACTCTCTCCACCTCTCTTCATCTCTCTGTACTATCCAAGGACTCTCTCCAAAGACTCCCCAAATGACGCTCCCTAGGCAAGCCCAGACTCTCCTTTTATATATCTCTGGCTAGGCTCAGAATCCTGGCCTCCACCAACTAACAGTTTACCAACTGTTATATCCTTATATACTGCAACTCTAAGGGGTATACTGTTCCTTTAAGGGTGGTCTCTAACTATTATTTAACTGTAATTGACATGCATTACATTTAACATATTTTAAGTGATCTATATAAAGAGTTTGGGCATTATGGAGTGGTTCAATTTAAAGAGTTTGGGCACTCACCCAATGTCCATCTGATAAGAGGTTAATATGCAAGATATATAAGGCACTGGTAGAACTTTACAAGAAAAAAACAGTCAACTTCATCAAAAAGTGAGGAGAAGAAATTAACAGAAACTTCCAAAAAAGAAGAAACTCGAATGGCCAAAAAAGCATATGAGAAAAATGTTCATCATCATTAATCATCAGAGAGATGCAAATCAAAACAACAATGAGACTCACACCACACCACAGAGACAGGCACATATGCAAAAGAGCAAGAACAACCAGTGCTGGCATGGATGTGGGGAGAAAGGGACTCTCATCCATTGTTAGTGGGAATATCGACTGGTACAGCAATTTTGGAATATAATTTGAACATTCCTTCAAAAATTAGATATTGAACTCCCATTATACCCAGAAATCCCACTCATGGGAATATACCCTGGGAGACCAAAAACACACAGCAGAAACACCATCTGCACTTTTATGTTCATAGCAGCACTACTCACAATAGCCAGAATCTGGAAACAACCTGGAGTGCCCTATACAGACCACTGGATAAAGAAACTGTGCTACATCTACACAATGTAATATTATGAAGCTGTTAATAAAACAAAGTTAAAAAAAATTTTTCTATAAATTGATGGACACGGAGAGTATCAGGTTGAGTGAATTGATAAAAGACAGATATAGAATGAATGAATTTATTTGTGGTGTATATAAAAAATAGCATGATACTTATATCAAAGGACAGGCAAAACATGTACCAGGAGGATTGGTCAGTAGTTGGAATCTACTACAAGCGTATGGGACTCATATGTTGACTAGGTAAGACAGAGAAGGGATCCGAGTCCTAATAATTGTTGGAAATGGTAAAGTCAGCCAGAAGTTGAGCATTGAACATAGGCAAAAGCATATACATGATAACACCTAAATAAAGAAGAGGAAGAGAAAGAAGGAAGAAGAGATGAAGAAGGAAGAAGAAAGAAGATGAAGAAGAAGAAGAAAGAGAAGAAAGAAGAAGAAGAAGAAGAAGAAGAAGAAGAAGAAGAAAGAAGATGAAGAAGAAGAAGAAGGAAGAAAAGAAGAGAAGAAGAAGAAGAAGAAGAAGAAGATGATGATGAAGAAGGAAAAGAAGAAGAAAAAGAAGAAGAAGGAGGAGGAGGAGGAGAAGGAGAAGAAGAATAAGAAGAAGGAGGAGGGAGGGAGGAGGAAGAAGAAGAAGAGGAGGAGGAGGAGGAGGGGAAGGAGGGAGGAGGAAAGAAGGAAAGAAGTAGAAGAAGAAGCATGCTGATGGGGAATAGGGAATCCCCCTCATTGGTGGGGATTCCCTATTTTTATTTTTATTCCCTAATTTAGTATCAAATCCCCTCATTTAATATAAGTGACATTGGTGGTAGGTGGGAAATATGCAGTGGTGGAGAGCTGAGTGCTGGAACACTGTATGACTGAAACGTAATCATGAACACTTTTGTAATTGTATATCTCACAGTGGTATAATAATAAAAAAAGTAGTTGACCAAGTGAAAAGCAAACAGGTACTGCAAAAAAAAGAGCTTGGGCATAAGTATTCACTCATAAAATCATCACAATAAAGATGATGCACATTTTACTCTCAAAAGTGTCTGTTTCTTGCAGTTTGTTCATGCACTCTCTATTCCACTTCCCCAGGTAACCATTGATGCATTCTTTATCACTATTGATTTGCCTTTTTTCCTTTGCTACCTCTGAGGACTCTTTAGCTTTTAAACCCTGCTCCTAGCATCACTTCTACTGAGGTTTTTAATTCACAGTAGTAACCCAGATCTTTCCACATTACCTCACTGTCTAGCCAAACACATTGACTTGTGTTCTATTCATTTATATAAATGGACCCTTGTATATACCACAATCTGGATATCACTGCCACCCCTACTAATCTTACTATCATTTTAGATAGTGAGACATAATATAAATTTCCCATAATCCTATCAATTTCATTTCATTTTTTCAATTAAACATTGTATTATAAGATTGTATAAGTTTCAGATGTGCATCATCAAAAATACACATTAATATCTATATTCACATTAAATATATCACTGAAAGTCATATTCTGTTTTTCACCACTTAATTCTACATTGTACTCATTTACCCAGCCATTTCTCCCTACCTTTATGGTAATGACTTGTTGGCCTCACAGTAAAAATGTTTCTTTTTGTTTTATTTAGTTATTATGCTTTCTTGACTTTCGTATATACCAAAATGAAGTCATAGAGCCTGATATTTCTGTCTGGCTTATTTTAATACCAGAATAGCCTCTACAAGCATGCTGTGAAAATGAAATTTCTTTATTTTTCAATAGCTGAATAGTATTCTTGTCTAAAATACTGAATGTTGCTCTATTCCATACTATTAAGTACTACAAGGGACTACATCTTCTGTACGAATTAGTCTTTGAGTGGAGACATAGGTTGTTGTTAGTAATTCATTATAAACATCGGGATTCATATATCTCTTAAAATGATATTTCTTTTAATCTAGGAGTATATATATAGTGGGTGCCTGGATCCTATAAAATATTAATTTAATTTTATATGATACTGTTATGCTGTTAGGTGGGAAATTAAGTTGATTTGGTTATATTGATATAATCAAATAAACTTAATTTCCCACCAACAACATATAACAGTTCCTTTCTCACTATATCCTATATAACTCTGCTTCTCATCTCATAATTCTTCATATTGATCCTTCAAATAAATAAATTTGAGAACAACAGTAGCAACTAGAAGAACTAGAATTTATAGGAAGAATTCACATGTCGAAGGTATATATCCCTTCCCTGCTTCAATCCCTAAATCCCTCAACAGTGCACCATTATAAATCTCACAAATAGTTTTGTTTGTTCTATAAGTATTCTAGTTGTCTCCCCACAAGGAACTGTAAATATTCCACCCTTCATAATTTATGTCAAAGTGGAGATATAAGGACTTTAATTCTTCGTTTAGAATAGTTTAAATTATTTTGCTGGCTTATCTAATGGTGTCTATTTTAGAGTAATAAAATGTTTTTTGAGTTAGTCATAATGGAAACATAGAGATATCGCTAAGGGGTGAGTGCATACTTTGCATGTAGAAGACTAAGGTTCAAACTCTGGCATCAGCTGCTCCTCCAAAGACCCAACACAGAGCTGACAGTGGCTCCCTTGAACCAATGGGAGTACTTCCCCTTTCCTCCAAAGTCACCTCACCATAGCTATATTAAAATAAAGTCAGAGAGGATCACTGGAGAAAAGTTGTTTTACTGTCATCCTAAAATTCGCTTGACTCTTAGATGAAGTCAATCACCGTTCGAAAAAGGCAGAATATTAGGAGAATTTGGAGGTGGTTAAAATGGTTAAATTGGGAGAATCTGTGTCTGCATCATACTGTGATCACTGCAAAATATAAAATATAATGAAAATGACATATATAAATAATAAAAATAAATGGTGTATTTAGCATAATATTATTTCTGAAATGATATACTGAACATAGTCCTGGAAAAAATCAGCTTATCTGTGCATAAGTTCTTTTTATTTTATTAATATTCAGGCTCAGTCTCTATACACAATAAGATGGGGAGACCTCAGAATTTAAAACCACGTTCATCATTCCATTCCGAGGTATGTATATCAAGAATCTAAAAACACTAGTTCAAAAACAAATACCTTCTCACCTATATTCACCTGAAACACTTTTCACTAGAACCAAGATCTGGAAAAATCCAAGGGATCACAACAAATAAGTGGATAAAAAATGTTCTTTATATTTTACTATCTCTGTATCATTGTCTTCCCATTGTTCATCAATTTGCTGGAGAGGGCACCAGTAACATCTCCATATGTCCTGTCGCAAGCAAGTGTAGCCCAAGGGCATCTGCCTGCTCCAAGGACAGGAAAAGCCTCAAACCATTCTTCAGGTCATGGAATTTAGGTCCATAATTGTTACTGGGTCTTGCCATATCAAATAAAACATGGGTTGCTTGCCAGGCTCTGCCATGTAGGTGGTATACTCTCAGTAGAAGGCTCTAATCTCAAGCATTTACTGATGAAACTTAAAGGAGAAAGATCAGGTTTTCTCTTGGGTGGTGCTCTGAGGAACTATGGAGTCTGGATGTTGAAAATGACTGACCAAATGATATGTGGGTTGCTCTGGCTTCTTGCTAGGCTTACTGGGGTGATGGGTATCCGTTAGAACCTGCCTAGTACAGTATACAGTATATAAATGTGAAAGATCCTGGGAAGGACCTGATCCTAAAATAAGTACTGTCACAAGGCCATGGAATGGCCACAAGCTGACAGAGCAGTGAGTCTCTCTACGGGGTAGTTGGCATGGAGGTGGAGGAAAGGGCGTGGATGCCCAAACCCGCTCCAAGTCTGGCCAGCATGGCCCCTCCCCACACATGCGAGCAAACCCTTGGAACAATGTTGACTCGGCCAACCCCTTACTGGGAGGTCAGCTCCATGGGTTGCTCCCATGTGGGGCCTAGCGGTGCAGCTGCGGGTCTGGAGTGGATGGTCTGGATCTCTTCCAGGGTTGCCAAGGATCTGTGTGTCTAGCGTGGGTCTCTCTTCCAAGTTATCTGGCATGGAGGTGGAGGAAAGGGCAGGGGGAGCCCAAATCCCAGCTCCAAGTCTGGCCAGAGTGGCCCCTCCACTGCACGTGTGTGCAAACCCTTGGAGCAATGTTGGACTTGGCCAGCACCATGAGTTGCTTCCACATGGGGCCAAGGGGTGCAGCTGTGGGTCTGGAGAGGATCTCTTCCGGAGTTGCCAATGGATCTATGGGTTTGGAGTGGGTCTCTCTTCCAGGATAGCTGGCATGGAGGTGGAAGAAAGGGCAGAGGAGCCCAAATCCCCACTCCAACTTCAGCCAGCATGGTGAGTTCATCACTTTCTTAGCACTCTGGATTTGGAAAACTTTGCTTTATCAGCTATCATTTCTTCATTGAAATGAAAGTGTTAATAATGACAGCCCTTTCTTCCTCATGGTGTTTAAGGCAGATCATTTGGAAATATTTATCGATGACTTTGGATGGTAAACCAATCATATTTTACTACTAGAATATAAGTTAATTTCATCTTTATCTCAATGCTCTAATATAAACATCTAGACATTTTCAGTGCCCCATAAATATAAATTCCACTCTCAGCTAATTAATCTACTTCTTAGACTAGATATTTGTATCTAAATAAACCACACTAAATTAGTAGTTTAGCATCTCCTTGAAAAGTAGTGTTTTTGGTGACGATGTACCTCACTTCAGATCCACAAGAGAATTTCATGCCTCATTTTATCGGACACTGGATGTAAAGAGAAATTTTTAATATCTTATTACAGGATTCTTATATAAACCTACATCATTCTCTGTTCATTGTTCTACCATGTTATGTTGATTTCCTATCACTTCTTCCAATTTAGACATATTTTAATAAAGAAAAATTATGAACCCTTTGCTTAATGTGAAATAAAAGGACACTTTCACCAAATACTGAAAATAATTTGGAAATCATTTATTCCCATTGACCATTGGAAGACTTTTCCCTCAGAAGATGAGAGCAGCAGTGTTCTCTTAAGTTTCTCGACTGGACCACTGGAAGATTTGTTGATCTAATCTTATGTCTTCTCTAAATATCTTACAAACACAAGCTGTACAAGCACTATTCTTTTTATACAAAATATATTTTATGTATAAGATATATTTTTAATCATTAATCTTTCCCAAGTTCATTTGTAATTTTTATTTCCCCTATGACAGTAAAGCAATTGAGCGAGATAAAGAAAAAAAATCCTTCTTGTATCTGGTGAAGTGGTCAGTTAAACATACAAAGACGTTTTTCCTCTACATGCAATCTCCTCTCCAGTTTTTGTAAAGTCTAGCCTCAAGCAATTTCTTTTTCTCTGAAATAGCTCAGCAGAGTGGAGAGCACTGAGTGGATTGAGGTCACTTATTTGCCAGAGCAACAGAGCAAGCACCAGGAGGCTTGTATAACCCACTTTAATGAATAACTTAAAAAATACATTTGCAGAGTTCCATATCCTAAACCTTTTCTAAGTGTCAAAATTATCCTTAGTAACTGTAGGAGAAAATGCAAACTGTGAACACCACAAGCTCTAATACTTCATCCTTTCTCCTTTACCTCCTGTCCTCACTAGTGTGAAGACATGACACTGACAAGTGAATTAGAAATAAAGTCAGCTTTCCCAATAAAATTATAGCCATTTGCATAACTGAAAACAGTGGCTATTACTCTAATTCATATTTTATATAAGTACACTTTCTAGAAAGTAAAAAGTAACTTTACATTAAGACTTAAATTAAAAATAAAACATGGAGGTATAGAGCAATAATAAAGTGAGTAGGGTGTTTGCCTAGCACATGGCCAACGTAGGTTCAATCTCCAGAGCTCCATATGGCCCCCTGAGTCTACCAGGAATTATGCCTGAGCATAGAGCTAGGAGTAAGCACTGAACACCACTGAGTGTGGCCCCAAAATAACAACAACAACAACAACAACAACAACATATAGACAGAAAGATAGCACAATGGAGGGGCATTTTCCTTACATGCCTCTAACCCCATTTAAATCCTCAGCACTCTTGGGCATCCTTGAGGTCAGAACCAGTGGTAATCCCTGAACACAGCCAGTGTGGTCCCAAAGCAGAATAAAACAAGCAAACAAAAATTAAATATAAATTAAGGAGAAGGCTATTTGAAACATCAAGAATTTTCTTTTTATAAACTTGTAATATTTTGAGGAAAACAATGGCTTGTAATTTGGATTAGCAGGAATCAAAGGAAAGTGATCTTGAGAAAACTTGATAACCACATATAAAAATTGGAAGGCATATCCACATCTCACATCCTACACAAAACTCAATTCCAAATCTGAAAAGACTTTAAGATTCTTTAGAATAGAGTTCACAAAATACACTGAGGAAAATATAGACATAATGCTCCAAGAATTGGACCTCAAAGATGTTTACAATTATATGATTCCATTGGTAAAGAAAACAGAAATAAAAATAAGCAAACGGGTCATATTTATTTGAAAAGTTTCTGCATTGCAAAGTAAACACAAGCTATAACTGAAAATATCATTCTGAATGGGAGAAAATATTTGCACTCAAACACAAAAGATAAAGGGTTAATATTCAAGATATTAAAAGCACTCACAAAGATTAACAACCAAAATAAAAAACTATCAAAAAAAGAGAGGAAGAGAAAATGAATAGATACTTCTCTGAAGAGGACAAATAGCCAACTAGTAGGCATATGAAAAAGTCTTCATTGTAACTATTATCAAAAGAAATGCAAATTAAGATGACAATGGGCTATAACATCATAATTCTTATGGAAAAATAGTATAGAGATTTCTTGAAAATTTAAACAAAGAGCTGCCACAGAAATCAGCCATTTTATTTATTGCTATCTACTGCCCAGGACACAAAAACATTCAAACAAAAGGACACACATTCTCCATTATTCATTCCAGAACTCAGTATAATAGCTAGGATGTGGAATCTATTGAGGTGTCCAAGGACAGATAAGTGGATAATAAAGGTGTAGTGTATATACACAATGAAATACAGTGCGGTCTTAAGGAATGATGAAATCTTGCTATCTGATACAGTTTGGATGGAACTGGAAGATATCATGTTAAGTGAAGCAAGTCAGAAGGACAAATGCCAAATTATCTTACTTATCAGTGGTATAAAAACATGACAAAAAAGAATGACAGTACCAAAAATTGAGAAAACCCTTGGTTCTAGATTATAAAGGGGAAAATAGGAAAAAAAGGAAAAATGGAGTGGGTGAGTGTGGGTACTTAGAGATATGATTTTAAGAGGGATTCTTTTTTATCCAGAGTCTAATGTGCTAGGTAATAATTAACTTATTTCTGACAATTAAAATATTACCCTTTGCTTTTTTTGTTATTAGTTATCATTGAAATTAACTCTCCTCTTTGGAAGCTTTATTCATTTTCTATATATATGTACATATATATGTATATACGTATTATACATACATGTTGTGATGTAAGGTACACCTAGAAGTGTGAAAGAGAGTTTTAATAAATTTAACCTATAATTTAAAAAAAAACTAATATGCAACTTTAACTTGAAGGTGCATAATGACACAGAGCCTCTGGTATTGACTATGTGCAGACAAAAATGCTTTGAGGAGATGTCGCCTGTTGGCTGACGGTGGACTGGGAGACTGTTGACTGCGAGACTGTTGAGTCTTGATTTGGCTAAACAAGTCACTCAGACACTCCCTTGCTCTTGGCATGGAATAAAGGTTCTCAGAAATAGCAAAACTATATATGTGTTTATTATTTAAAAATATGTGTCAATGTAAATAATTTTTCACCTACATGTGCATAATGTAATACTTGATATTTTTAAGGCTTCCACTAGTAAAACTTATATGTGCAGATATGTGGTAAGTAGGTTCTGTAGGCTACTTTAGGTACTACACTCACCATAACATGTTAATTCTTCAAATCCATGAAAAGTCAATAAATATATTTCTATCTCCTGGGGGCCGGAATGATAGCCCAGCAGGTAGGGCGTTTGCCTTGCACGCGGCCGGCCCATGCCGGCCCGGGTTCGATCCCGCATCCCATATGGTCCCCGAGCACCACCAGGAGTAATTCCTGAGTGCAGAGCCAGGAGAAACCCCTGAGCATTGCCGGGTGTGACCCAAAAGAAAAAAAAATATTTCTATCTCCTTATATTTTTTTGTAATGTCTTAAAGCATTCAATTTACAGAATTTTACTCCCATAGTTAAAGTTTACTCCAAGGTACTTATTATCTTTATGAAATTAGTAGTGGTACTTTTTCTTGGCATATCTTTTTGATTTTCAGTATTTTCACATGAAGTTGCAACAGAGTTTTATAATTAATTTTGTAGGTAACTATTTGGAATTTGGCACACTGAAGTTTTATTGTGCTATGTATAAGTGGTGGTTGTTTAACTCCTTTCTGACTAGGATATCTTTTTGTAATTTTATTCTATCACCATGAGACAATTACAAAACTGTTCAGGATTAGGTTTAAGTCACACAATGTTGCAGTGCCCATCCCACCTCCCACCACCAGTACACATTTCCTACCACCAGTGTACTCAGCTTCCCTCCCCATCTGCCTACCACTATGGCAGGCACTTTTCTTCTCTTTCTCTCTCTCTCTCTCTCTCTCTCTCTGTCTCTCTCTTTCTTACTTTCTCTCTCTGTCTCTTTTCTCTCTCCCTTTACCTATTCTTTTTGCCTATTGTGGTTTGCAGTACATACACTGAGGGTTTATCATGTATATCCTTTTACCTACTTTCAATACTCATTTCTAGTCTAGTGTTACCATTTCCAACTATTGTTGGCAAACCAGTTCCTTCTCTATCTTATTAACCTCTGTCCCCCACACAGGGAAAACTGGTCCCTTCTCTATCTTACTAACTTCTGTTCTCCACACGAATGGTTCATGATCTGTAAATCAATAATGTAAATCAATAAAATAAGGGGAAATATTATGTGATTATCACAATAGATACAGAAAAACAATTGAATGAACTGTGATAGGGGAAATTGGCATTTCTGTTGTATCACATTGTACTCCTAAAATACAAACAGGTCTGGACTAGTAAACTAGTTTTACTTCAATAATAAAGAAATATTTTATATTTTTTGACAGGATCAATCACATATGTATTTTGGCCATGCTGTCTTCTTTTTTTAAGTATTTTATTATACCACCGTGAGATATACAAATAAAAAAGATATACAATTAAAGAGTTCATATTTGGGTTTTGGTCATACAGTGTTCCAGCACCCGTCCCTCCACCAGTGCCCATCTCCCACCACCAACGCCCCCGGTTCCCTCCCCCTTCCCCAGCCCACCTCCATGGCAGGTTCTTTATTTGTTTCCCTTTCTCTCTCTCTTTTCCTTCCCTTCCAGACTATGGATTACAGAACATACATTAAAAGGTTGTCATGTGTATCCTGTTGCCTCTATTTAATGCTCAGTTCTAAGTTGGCATTAGTACCCTCGACAATTATTAGCACACTGTTCCATTTTCTGTCTTACCTAACCTCTGACTCCCACACGTTTGTGATAATTTCCACCTTTGACAAGACCTCCTAATACATGTTTCACTTGACCTTGGATATTTGTATCATCATATATACATATATATTTATGTCATGCAAATAAATGCAGTCATTCTGTATCTGTCTCTCTCCTTCTGGCTAATTTCACTCAACATAATCTTCTCCATGTCCATCCATTTATAGGCAAATTTTATAACTTCATTTTTCCTAACAGCTGCATAGTATTCCATTGTGTAGATGTACCAAAGCTTTTTTATCCAGTCATCGATTTTCGGGCACTCTGGTTGCTTCCAGATTCTGGCTAGTGTGAATAATGCTGCTATGAACATAAAAGTAGGGATGGTGTTCTTTCTATATTTGAATCCTGCTTATCTTAATACAACAGTGAAACATCTACATTAATTTCTCCATTTTATTCACGATCACGATCACGATCACGATCTTCCGTTAATCATCTATTTGCTAGAGCGGGCACCAGTAATATCTCAATATGTCCTGTCACATGCTGCAGAGCCAAGGGCATCGGCTTGGTACAGGAACATAAAGAGACCTCAAACCATTATATTAGGTCATGAGAATGATCTAATATAATTGTTACTGGCATTTGGCATATCAAATACAACACGAGCAGCTTGCTAGGCTTGCCGTGCGGGGAGGCATACTCTATAAACACCTCCAAATAAAGCTTTATTAATGAACCGCTGCGGCTGCAAGTGGCCGAGCGAGCCGGGCTGTGATGGGCTGGTCGGCTGGGTGGAGTTATGATGAGAGGGAAGTCCAATGTGGAAAATGGCGGCACCCATGGAGTGGGTGGGGGGGTCGTCTGGCTTGTTGTGAGGTTCTGCCGGGGTGGTGGGCCAAGGCTGGAACCCACCATGCCTCCCGACTGCCTCATGAACGGCTGGGCACAGGGAGAGCAAGGAACCGCTCTGCCCCATGTCTGAGAGTCTCTGGACCAGCATACCTGGGCCGGATTGAGGAAGAAACTGCTCCAGGGTGGGTGTCGATGATCCGGGCTGTGATGGGCTGGTCGGCTGGGTGGAGTTATGATGAGAGGGAAGTCCAATGTGGAAAATGGCGGCGCCCATGGAGTGGGTGGGGGTCGTCTGGCTTGTTGTGAGGTTCTGCCGGGGTGGTGGGCCAAGGCTGGAACCCACCATGCCTCCCGACTGCCTCATGAACAGCTGGGCACAGGGAGAGCAAGGAACCGCTCTGCCCCATGTCTGAGAGTCTCTGGACCAGCATACCTGGGCCGGATAATATAATAAAATGGACAATAATAAAATGGAGGTGGCTGCCTCCATTTTATTATCCGCATATAATTCAAACCTGTCAAAAACATTTCATTAGTTCTGTATCCAGAAAAGTTTGTTATTCCCTTCTATTGATGACACTTCCTATAGCACAGTCATTTTTGATGTCTTTAAGTCACTAGAACAAAAATAAGCATGTCAGAAATAAGGTCATACCCCCTGAACAATGCCATCCAAAAATACCCTGCAGCTTGATATTTACTCATTAACTTTCTTCATGCACCATGTAGTAGTGCAATACACAAAATACTTACTGGCACTTTGAATTAGTCTAAATTTCTCCATATTTTTTAAAAAACTACTATGGCATTAAATGTCATAAAGTTATATACTGGTGGTATTCATAAATCATGTTACTTTGCCTGTCCTTGTTAAAACCTTTATGTATTCTTGAAAATCAACATCTGCCTTTGAACGTTCGGAAAACAGGAAAGGTTAAAACATAACAATAGAAATGTACTTTTTCCGTATTTGAGCCTAAATGCTCATACCCATCTGTTTAATTTTCTGCTCTAAAAATGTGTTTGCCTCAAGCTCGTGTGTCTGAGATTTCCAGATGCACTTTCACATCATGTCAAAACTGGGCCATTGTCTCTCTTCAATTTTTTTGACACTACTGCTAAATAAAATTCTTCCAAGATACCTATAGTAGCTTCTAAATGGCATTTTTTGCCTCTCCAGGATGTATGTATTGTATTTCACAAAAAAGAGTTAAATTAACTTAGATTATCCACACACTCTCATAAATCAGTCAATAAACAAGGAATATTCATGAGTCCCCACCTAGGAAAGAGGGGCAATCCCTTTCTGCTGAAGCCCCACCAGCAACACCCACAATCCTGTACACCTGTGGCCCAATTCCACTTCATCAAGAATAATCTCTACAGAGACACCAAACCACAAAAATTCCAGGTACAGCGGGCTTTCAGCTGAGAATTCTGGGATATTCTGGGGTGGGGGTGGTGTCTAGCTTGAGTGCACCAAATTAGGCGGGGACGTAGCATAGAAGCCAACTAAACCCAACAAACAAAAACAGTAACACACAAGGCTCATCTAGCAACAAGCAGCTTAGTTAAATGCGATTTTCTAAAGTATATTAGATAATTCCATTAGTCATTTAGTTATAACAAACAATATATAATAAATAATTGTGGGCATGCCAGGGGGGTCAGTTTGGGGTGAGGGATATTGGGATAACAGGAAGGGGAAGTCACTCTCATGGTGGGACTGATGTTGGAACATTAAATGCCTATAAGAATTGTAATATTAACAACTTTGTAAACCCAATGTTTAGGTTTTTAAAATGTTTAAATATATTCATGAGGCAAGAAGATAGTACTGCACACTTGCATTGAACACAGCAACCTGGGTTGAATCCCCAGCACCCTAGATGGCTCCCAAGACCTATGGGAAGTGTGGAGTCCCTGAAAGCAGAGTCTAAGCCCTGAGCAATGCCAGGTGTAGCCCAAATCAACAACAAAAATGATAATATTTAAGTTCTAGGTAATATATTCAACATTGTTTTGCCTAGGCATCTCAACAGGGAAGAATATTGTGTAAATAAATATTTACTTGAAACATAACAAATATTATAATATAAATACGTATTAAATACTATGCAGATATGGAGAAGAAACTATTCACTTTTCATCATGACTTTTTGTGACTAAAACTGTGAAGATATGTAAGTTGGATCTCAAAGAGAGCCATAGGTTCTTCAGAAGAAAAACAGAACATTTTCACAAAATAACAAATTCATGTTTAAGGAGGAGCATAAAAAGTTTCCCAAAGTTGGTACATCAAAGCATAAAAGTAATAAACATGAAATAAATAAATGATGAAAGAAAACACAAAACATACCATGAAGTTCCATAATAAAAAGTCTGACATGGGCCCAAGCGATAACACAGCAGGTAGGGCATTTGCCTTGCACGCAGCCGACCTGGGTTCCATCCCCGGCAACCCATAAGGTCCCCTGAGCACCGCAAGGAGTAACTCCTGAGTGAAGAACCAGGAGCAACCCCTGAGCATCGCCGGATGTGACCCAAAAAGAAAAAAAAGCCTGACATTAATTACATAAATTTCAGAGAAAGAAAAAAATGCTTTTAAGAAAGGTGGCAAGGTTTGTATTTAGAGAAATAATTTGTGGGAGTGAAGAGTTGTCTTCTTTACATGATAGTGATTGAAAATACACGTGTCGAGCAGTAGTAATACCTTTCAAAGAAGCCTCTAGGAAAATACAGGCAAACAATAATGAAAGATGAAATCAAAGTTCTGTACAACTAGCGTTCCAATTGCTTACCAAAACGTTCTTTCAGATTAATAATTGCTTTTGACAGAGGAGGTAAAATGAAAATAGGGGATTCGTTCTACTCTTTCCCTATCTTTTTGTGTTAAAATTGTTCAACTGAAAACTGTTACCTTCTTGTTTTCTAACTTATGTAAATATATATACAAAAATATTAACAAATAAAAGCTACTGTTTTAATTTTCTGTAAGTTTTGGATTAGTCATTTTTTCTTCCTGACACAATCATTAAAGTTCTCCATTACTCTTTCCTATTTGAATTTGGTTGCATACATGTCCAATATTTGCCAATATCCTACAATATGTTTGTTTCCTTTTACATTTTATAACATAATTCCCTCTAGCTATATGTAAGTTTTAGGTCACTATAATAAACACTGCAATTCCCAACTATCATTTGGCCAAGAGAAACAAGTATGAGGAACTTGTTCAACTTCAGGGAATCCTCATAGGATGGAGATATGTCCTTCTTTCTCTCTCCTTCTTGACCACTGGATTATAGACGTAATTGCTAGAACTGGTGCAGTCATACTGAATGATGAGGATTCAGCCCTGAAAATGGTATGTATATGTGGTAAAATAACATACACACACACACACACACACACACACAATGTGAAGTTCATGAGAGTTGAAACATTGAACCAATCCTGAACTATCCACCTTCAATTTATTTCCTGCTTAAGCTTCTGTATCTTTAGACCCTAATTCTAACTAATATCAATGATAAAAACATCATTATTGAGGGCCTGGGGCAGGGAGGGCTGGGGCCACACTCAGTGTACTCCTGGCTTACTTATAGCTCTGCTTTCAGGGATTACTCCTCAGACTTGGAGCACCAAATAGTGTACTGGCCTAGCTGTATGCAAGGCAAGTGCCATACCTGCTGTACTATGATTCTGGCCCTATTATTCTGCAACATTTTAATCTCTTACTTCTAAGCACCAAAAATCTAGTAAAAGAATAAAAATAATTTTATTTTATATCACCTTTCCGCCACATCATCAAATATTGTGTCAACAAGCTTATTTGATGACTTTCTTCTTGTTTATTAAAATAATCTTAATCTTTAACTGTAAAGTCAACAGGTCATTCAAAGGTCAGTCATTATTGGCAAGTTATTGTCAGGACAGTTGGTACAGTGCTCAGCACATGTAAACTGCAACTGGGATTCAACTCATAGCCTCAGGCTTACAAGTTTTAAATGAACCCAGAGCCACGGCAGAGTCTAGCAAGCTACCCATATCGAATATGGTGTATTCGATATGCCAAAAACGGTAACAATAATGGACCTTGTTCCTAGCTAATGGAGATGTTACTGGCGCCCGCTTGAGCAAATCAATGATCAATGGGAAGACAAGTGATACAAGTGATACAAGTGATATTGTCAGGACAGATCAGGACAAGTTGAATAACTGTATGGGAAAGAACAACATTGAACTCATAGTGGTGAACCTAATGTAGTATATAAACTCTAGTTTTCTGTTATGCATGTCTGAAACTTGTTAGAATGTAATGGTACTCCAATTAAAGCAAATAAATTAAATTAAAGTACACTTACCAATCAAGGAATACTATTTGACTTCTCTAAAAGTTTTTAGAAATCTGTATTTTTTGAGAGCTCGTTCTAAATTCAGATGGTGTGAATTCTAATTTGGCTCAACCACTAGCCTTCTGGCAAAGCACTTTAACCTTTGAGTACTTTGATTTCTTCGTTGTTAAAACTGGGTTACAGTTGTGATGACTAAAAGCGACAATCAATGTAAAACACTTAGCATAGTGTTTTGTATATTTTAATTTAAATAAATAAATGCTGTCATTCTTAGCATGAGTTTATAAGCACAAAATTCTCTCATTCCCTTTCTTTAGATTTACAAGCTCCAAAATGGCATGACCATTATTCTTGTGCTCTTTCACAATTTCGTATCTCCAAGCAGTTATTTTCACTGCTCTGATTTAGATCAAACTAGAGGTTAATTTCACAGCTTCCTCAACTGTTTAAAGGGGGATCATAAGTAGGCAAACATTCTTTTGACATTTTCTTGGAATATGGTATGTCCTAATACTATTTTATTACTTAAGTCTATATTTAGGTCCTACCCAAACTGTGATATTAAAATAATAATAATTCTTGTCAACTATCAAGTTGACATTCCTTGTTGTTTTCATTATGCATTAGTATAAAGATTAAGCCCAGTATTATTGATTCCCTTTATTTATTTCTAGAAAAATTGCATCTTTTTCTCTATTCATATATCAGTGCTAGTCTAATATCCTGCAGATCATTTAGCTTAAAAGATTTTATAAACAACTTTATCTAAATTCTTTGGTTTTTGCTTTGTTTTGGTTTTTGAGCTACACCAGGGGACTGCTTAAGTCCTACTTCTGGGTTGGTGGTCAGAGTTCATTCCAGGATCTCAGGAAGCATGAGGTGTAGGGGATCAAACACAGGCCCCCCACATACAAAGAATACACTCCAGCCTTTTGAACTATTGCTTGGTCTCTGAATTCCTTTTAAATTTTATTTGAATCACTTAAAAGCTGCAGGCTTCAGGCTTCATTTCTGTTGCTTCAAGATATGCTCTGACTTTTCTTCATCTACTCAAATAGTCCACAAGATCTATTTTTATCCCACCATATTATATAGTTAGATCTTCACTTGTAAGTTCTCCTTTTCTTCTTTACTTGAATTCTCCAGGACAACAGAATCACTCATCAATCACCCTGTGTTATTTTCTGCTGGTTTCTTTGGTCACCCAAAGTGAATAATGATCAAAAATTTCAGCCTCTTTTCAGTACTCCATCATCCTATCAACACTGAAGCAGTTACAACCAACTTTCATACCTGTTATTGTTAAGGCTTTTCTTTAAAATTCATTATATACATTCTTAAATATATTAATCCATCTGAATTTCTCATGCAAGCTGTTTTCTATCAAAACAATTCCAGTGAGGTTTCCAAACACAAAGCTAAAGAAAAGGAACCCACTATTATATTCTATTGCTCTTTCTCCTAGACACACTTTCATAAAATTTGCCTCCAACTTTGAAAATTTAACTAGAGACTAAGTAAAGCACACATAAGTTAAATAATAAACAAAGCCCATAATATATGACTTTCTACTGAAAGTTTATGAACTAAATAAGATTAGTAAAAAAATGTAAATACAACAACGTAGGGGAGAAAAGACTGCACAAATTGATGGCATTTAAATTTTTCAAAAAGTTGAAATTTTAATTGTGACTTTAAGAATGGTTCGTATTAGGCAGAAATCACTTGAAGAAGGTTTTCCAAAGATAGATACACAGGAGGAATTTTAATATCCAAAAGGGGGTTTCCAGTACGAAGTAAATATCCCTAATATTATCTTCTAAGCAGAAAAGACTCATAAAAGGAACTAGAGGGTCAGAAACTGGAATGAGCCAGACCAGCACAGTTTCCCTAACTGAATCCCCATAGGTATAGCCTCAGTAATCCAGTTTGCTTTGAATTTTGTGTTTCCATTAATTCTATTATCTAGGGAAAAAATATATATATAGCTTGATAGATCTATCCATATGACCACCTTAATTACAAGTGCCGACAAGAGATTTTAATACCCACATCTGTGCATGTTTGTGATTAATTTAGTGCTAACTTTAATTTAATATTTTAATTATTAAGGGCTCCTAACAACAAAATAGACACTCACTACAAAACTGATCTAATCACATCAAGGAAGGTCTAAAAAAAGTAATGAATGAATAATGATTTGAAGCAATTCAACTGGAAATAAATGATGTCACACAGTCACATAACAAGTGAAAACAAAAGCAATGCTATATTCTCATGGTTTGCAGGAAATTGGTTTCTGCAAAACTTTGTCTCGTTAAATATACTAATTAGACTTTTTCTATATTTTCAGATTGCTTAAATTAAACTTACAAATTCATTTTTTCGATGCTTATATGAATTCTAAAATAATAAGGGATATCATACAGTTTATTTATTTAATATATTATTTTTGTTTGTTTGAGAACCACACCTAGTGAAGCTCAAGAGTTACTCCTATGAACATAATATTCCATTGTGTAGATGTACCAAAGCTTCTTTATCCAGTCATCAATTTTCGGGCACTCTGGTTGCTTCCAGATTCTGGCTATTGTGAATAATGCTGCTATGAACATAAAAGTAGGGATGGTGTTTCCGCTGCGTATTTTTGGCTTCCCAGAGTAGATTCCCAGGAGTGGTATAGCAGCATTATTCACAATAGCCAGAATCTGGAAGCAACCAGATTGCCCGAAAATCGATGACTGGATAAAGAAGCTTTGGTACATCTACACAATGGAATACTATGCAGCTGTTAGGAAAAATGAAGTTATAAAATTTGCCTATAAATGGATGGACATGGAGAAGATTATGTTGAGCGAAACTAGCCAGAAGGAGAGAGACAGATACAGAATGACTGCATTTATCTGCATAACATAAATATATAGGTACATACTATGATACCAATATCCAAGATCAAGTGAAACATATATCAGGAGGTCCTGTCAAAGGTGGAAATTATCACAAACGTGTGGGATTCAGAGGCTAGGTAAGACAGAAATGGAACAGTGTGCTGACAATTGTTGAGGGTACTAATGCCAACCTAGAACTGAGCATTAAATAGAGGCAAAAAGATACACATGACAACCCTTTAATGTATGTTCTGTAATTCATAGTCTGGAGGGGAAGGAAAAGAGAAAGAGAGAGAAATGGAAAGAAATCAAGAACCTGCCATGGAGCAGGGCTGGGGGGAGGGGAGGGAACCGGGGATGTTGGTGGTGGGAGATGGGCACTGGTGGTGGGATGGGTGCTGCAACACTGTTTGACCAAAACCCAAATATGAACTTTTTTAATTGTATATCTTTGTAATTTTAAAAATAAAAAAAATTTAAAAAAAAAGAGTTACTCCTGGTTCTGCACTCAGAAATTACTCCTGGTGGTGCTCAGGTGACCATGTGGAATGCCAGGGACCAAACGTGAGTCAATCATGTGCAAGGCAAGCACCCTACCCACTGTACTCCTCTACGGCCACAACTGATTATCTACTTAATTCAATTCATTTTTATTTATTACCAACAATTTAAGTAGGCACTGGCCATCTATAAGAGATTCTTAGTTTTAAAAAGTGGCCTATCTAAGGTACTATATGTGTTATATAGCTTGAGGTAAGCAATAGCTACTTGAATAATATTTATAAATTCAATGACCTCAGTACTTCTATATTTTATTTGGCTTTGTTTTAAGGGGCCACTTCCTGGCAAAGCTCAGCATGGCTGTTCTGTTTGGACTAGTAGCACCCAATGACTCCTGGGGCCACACTCAGTGGTGCTGAAGGCAAAGGGCAGGAAATACTCAGATTTAATGTCTTGTACTCTACCACCTAAATGAAAAAGTTAAAAACCACAACATAAACAACAAAAAAGTAGTATGGATATTTTTTGAATTTAAGGAAACACTGATAGAGCTGCTTTGAAATGATTTTACACCTAGTTGCAATTCTGACAGGTTCAAGCTCATAACCTGAGACTGACTACTTAACTAGTAGAAATTCTATTTCCTCCATCTGTAAAATGTTAATAACAATAGAGTCTTACATAGGGAGGACTATATAGGGAGAAGTGTGTGGAGCTCTTCTAGATAAAAAAATGGGGAGGGGGTATCAGGGACATGGTGGTGGGAGATGGGCACAGGTGGAGGGATGGGTGCTGGAATACTGCATGGCTTGAAACCCAAACATAAACACTTCGTAATTGTCAATAAATAAATAAATAAATAAACAAACAAACAAACAAATAAATAAATAAATAATGAAGTTAAAAATGCAACTCAGTAATTCCTGAGTGTGGAGCCAGGAGTTAAAAAATTGGAAATAGATCTAGTATCTGGTGTTGCTAAATGATTGTGAGGAAGAAAGGAAGATTTGGTAAAACATGATTCACTCACAAAAATCACATCCTCATGATTTGATGGCTCTAAGCAAGGAAGGGCCGTGATGGGAGCAGACCTTTAAGAGTATGCTCTCTTGACTCAGATCTCAATGTCCGGAGTGCAGGTGGGCAGTGAAAAGAAACAGTCCAGAAGTACTGGTGGATGCATATTGGCACTTTGG
The DNA here is from genome assembly GCA_021461705.1 of Cryptotis parvus. NCBI lineage: Eukaryota > Metazoa > Chordata > Mammalia > Eulipotyphla > Soricidae > Cryptotis > Cryptotis parvus. The sequence goes on from JAJIBD010030811.1 coordinate 141,012, forward strand.
TGCTGGGCATGATATGGTAACACTATACCCCGAAACATAAAAATATTGGTGCTTTTCTAAACCATTGCTAAATTAATAATTTTAAATGCTCTCTTGAATTGGAAGATTCAAGAGTTGGAGAACAAACTGAGCATATAAAGTTCCTGGTTCCACTGCACCACCACGACATTCCAAGCAAACCTGGTATGACCCTGTCGGCTCCAAGTTGTGCTGGTCCAAGCATCACTGTGTCACTGGACCCAACCACCAGTCTGTCAGGCCTGAATTACCTGGACGAAAATCACCTGGACTGGTCTTTAGAATAAAAATGCAATCTGACACTTTTACTAAAGTAAGCCTAGAGAAGCAATTCAGAATGTACGTCTGCTAAAAAGTTTATCATAAATTAAAAATGTTAAAATAGCTTGCAGTGAGCTATCTCAGTATTTTTATTTCAACAGTGTTTTATTGGGAGACGTGTATAACCTTTTTATTGGAGGTGTCTTATGACAATATCCTATGTAACATTTTCACCTTTTCCTCTACTCTTCCTTCTCTCACTGTCACTCCCAAATAAACAAAAAGAAAGTAGAAAGAAGTAAAAAAAAATTAAGTAGATCTAGTAAAAGAATAGATTCTGCCCTATCTTTCTGTGTTTTATAAACCCTATTTCTTGCTCTACTGCTCCATAAGCATGCTGGGAAAATTAATACCCAGGGTAATTCTTGTCTTCAGAGTCATTGCTACTCATTTCTCATTATAGCCTAACTTGCATTATAAGGACTCAGGGTAGTTTGCATAATATTTATAGACAACACCACAGACAATTATGGAAATGAGTTTTTTCTAAACTGAACATAGAAAATAAGGTCATTCTTGTCTTCCATCTAAATGCTGCTGTCTTTATTTGATCTTGACAGAAATTCATGTGCAGCTCTTGCATAAGTTAGTGCAATGATCTCTTTATACCTGTGGGCAGAAGAAAACCATGATTTTCAGCCAGGTGAACCCAAGCTTAGAGAATCATATAAATAAATAATATTCAAAAATAAATAAATCACAGGTAATATTGATGATTGTAATATGGAATAATATAGCTGACTTGAATAAATGGACATCCATTACTCAACACATACCTGTCAAGAGTTGACTCTAAGGAGGGCATTGAGCATTGAGAAAATCCTTTGCAATTCAATGAGAATATATTTTTAAAATAAGCACACAACCCATTATATAATTTTAAACTAAAAAGTCTCTGAATCAAAATAATGAGATACAGTGATGAACAACTCTACATTTGGGAGTCAAGGAAAATTTCTATGTCTCGGGTGACAACTGGACATAGTTAACAATTAAGTTCATGTCTCAAGCATAAAAGAAAATCAGCAAAAAGTTGAAACAAGATGTTGAAGTGGAAGAGTATTTACTGTTCACCAGAAATTTAGAAAGCCAGTATAACAGAAACTTAAAACAGAGAATAGTGAGTAACCATTGAAATCAGACAGAAAGTGGAGTGTGTCCCTTACACATACTCAGGGCTTTAATTTTACTTTTCAAAGCATTAGTTAGTATTTATTTAAGGCATAATAAGAAAGTTTTACTAGTTTGAAACTTTGAAGAACCACATTTGGAAAGGTAAATGGACTTTGGGTTGTATAAAAGAACACATTGAATAAAGGGTGAAATAGAGAGCAGTGAGATTTTTGCAAAAAAAAAAAAAACCTCAAAGATGTTGATGAGTTGAATTAGAAGAAAGAAATGAGGTGAGGGAAACTAAACCCCTTTTTGCCTTTTTAACTACAATTCTTATGAGATTAACATCTGTGACTGTTTCAGCCCGATTCTATGCTGCTGATTCCTAAATTTTTTGGTTAGTTATGAGCAAGTTTAAAAAAAATAAAACAGTTTTTCAAATTTAAATGCTATCACCAAAGAAGAGCATTTTAAAAGTAAGTGGTTGTTGATGGGAGTGTTTTTGAAATTATATCCATAAGAAACCATCATTCATAGTACTGTAAATCAAACTATAATAAAATAAATTTTTAAAAAAATGACCTGACCTGCTTGTTGCTACACCATCCCAAATGAGGCTTGTCACCACCAGCTGACATCCGGGGTCTATTCTGGAATGGGAGGCAGAATCCCTCCCTACTAGGTGGGTCCCAGCATCCTTCACACCCTACCTGCGCTACCTTAAGGGTCCACACCATAGTTCCTAATGCGCATGGTAGCATCAAAGATCTACAAATCAACGCTGATTACAGTTATTCTTCCTGTTATTCTGTGAGGATGAGCAAAAAGAGAGAGAGAAGACCCTCCACTTAATCTGTCAGTGTCTTCTAGGGAGGGTGACTACAAAGACTCACCACAGCACAGCAAGAACACTAGAAAGTTCATGGGGAAAATATGTAAAATCCCCATGCAAAAACAATGTTACCAAAGACATAAACAACACCAGTAAATCCTCAGACAGTATATTTAGTGAAACTATTGTGAGATTGTTCAAAGAATTCAAAGTATAACAAAGCACAAGAAAGTATGGTTTAAAATGAAAAACCTACCCAGCAATAACACTCCTTGGAATATGCCCTGGGGTGCCAAAAACACACAGCAGAAACACCATCTGCACTTCTATGTTCATTGCAGCACTATTCACAACAGCCAGAATCTGGAAACAACCTGAGTGCCCAAAAACTCAAGACTGTATAAATAAACTATGGTACAACTATACAATGGAATACTATGTAGCTGTTAGGAAAAAATAAGTCATGAAATTTGCCTACAAATGGGTGGATATAGAGATTATCATGTTGAGTGAAATTAGTCAGGAGGAAAAGGACAGATATAGAATGACTGCATTCATCTGTGGTATATAAAAATTATGATATTAAAATCTAAGAATAGGCAAATCAGGGTCAGTAGGAACTGTCAAGGGTTAGAATCCACCACAATTGTGGGGAGGGGGCAGAAGTTAGGCAAGATAGAAAAGGATCAGTCAGCCAATAATAGCTGCAAGTGGTAATGCTAAACCAGAACTGAGTATTGAAAGCAGATAAAGGGATGTGCATGATAACCCCTCAGTGAATGTGCTGCAAATCGTAATGTGCAAAAGAAGAGAGAAAGAGAGAGAGAAGAAGAGTACCAGTCATAGAGGCAGGCGGGTGGGGTTGGGGAGGGAAACAGGGGACATTGATGGTAGTAAATGTACCCTGGTGGAGGGATAGATACTATAACATTGTATGACTGAAATGCAATCATGAGTGGATTTGTAACTGTCTATCCCACTGTGATATAAAAAAAAATTAAATGAAAAAGTACCATTCAGAAATGACAGAAAAGAATATGGTTGATGACATTAGAAAAAAGAAAAGGTCAACAGAAGCTCTGAACAACAAAATAATAGAAACTAAGGGAAAGATCTTTGTAACAACACCCAGATTAACTTCTATTTAATTTATTTGGGGCCACTTCCAGAGAAGCTCAGAGATTACACCTGGCTCTGTACTCAGGAATTACTCCTGGTGGTGCTCCGGAGACCATATGGGATTCCGGGTATATCAAACTCTTGTCTGCTGTGTGCAAGGCAAATCCTCCACCTTCTGTACTATCATTCCATCCCTGATTAATTTTTATGTATAAGGAGAATTCCAGGCCAGGCCAATTTGGAGAAACCTTATATAACCTCCTAACAGTCATTCTCAGCATTTTCCTCCATTCTGAAGAAGCCTATGTTCTCTCTTGAACAAGAATCTCATTCTCCTTCTTTCTCCTCCACATTTCTCTAAGCAAATTTCTTTAAATAGAATGAATTTACACCACTAAAAATGAAAAAGAAAAAAATATCTACAGGCTCTCTTTGCTGATGAATATGGATATCAGAACCTCCAGTTTGAGGCTAAGAGATGACACAGTTATAAAATAGACTCCTGAACAGATTCCTCGTTTCCAGGCACAAAGCCAGCAGGGGACACACTAGGAAATCACTTGATCATTTGACTTCCCGTAGATCATCGATTACTCGAGCGGGCAACAGTAACATCTCAATATGTCCTGGCACATGCAAGATAGCCCAAGGGCATCTGCCTGATCCAGGAACATAAAGAGCCTCAAACCATTCCGTCAAGTCATGGGAATGAGGTCTATTACTGGTATTTGGCATGTCAAATACGACAGAGGTAGCTTGCCAGGCTCTGTCATGTGGGTGGGGATAATCTTGTAGTCAACTCAAAACTCAAGCATTTATTGATGAACCAGCACAGCCGCAAGCATATGACCAAGCATATGAAAAAATAAAGTAATTCACCTAAGTATGAGAGAGAATTAAGGAGCTCAAAGAAGTAATGGAGCACAGAGTCAATAAAATAATTTATTCAAGTATTTTGTTAACTCCACTAGGGAACTTTTTGCAACAAGCAATACAAAATAAGCTTTTTGCCTGCTGAGGGGGTATTGGAGGACAGGTTTAGCTATTCTGGGAGTTTTCTTGTTTTGCTCACTCCCAGCTTAATCTATTTAAGCCAAGGTTCATTCTAATGAGACTTCTCTTCTATGTAAACACTGCTAGAGGGTGTGGCAGTTACAGAAGTCACCTTGACTAAATAACTTCTGACTTATACATCTACTACGACTTCTATGTTTTCTAGATTGGGCACAGCTCCTCTTTATACCCACTGCACCCGTGGGACAGTTAGAATTTACCAGGAGACTACCATCCTGGCTATGTTAAGACTATAGGAAGACTATAGGAAGGATCATACTAGTTTGCTCTAAGCAGGCGAAGTGTGACCCTTTCAGTACATGAGAACAAGATACTCAGAATCACCCTGGTACAGATAATAAGAAAGACCTTGTGGGTACCATCTAGATTACATGAAGCTCATGAAATTAAGATGTATTACTTTATATCAGCCCTCTCTCTCTCCAGTGTTTTACATAAGAGATAATCTTGGGATTAGTCCTTGGCATAACCTTTGTTTATACCTGCAATAGGGTGTGGCACTACACTCTGTTTAGAGTTCTTTGCTGACACAACCCTCCCTGGATTACTTTGGTGTATATAAGGGGACTGACTTGAGGTCCCTTCAGCCTTTTGCTTTGGCTTTTTGGCTCTTGTGGCTTTTGGCTTTTGGCATTTTGCTCTTTGGCCTTTTGCTCCTTCTTCTGGGTAGGACTCTCTTGGGTGAGATCCTCTCTCTTTGGTGGGAGACTTAGGCTCTTTTGTATGGTCTAAGTTTGGACCAGAGCTAGAGTTTGTTCATTATAGGAGTGCTATGGAAGAGCTTTTGTACTATTAAAAGCCTTTTTGGAACTGCACCGACTCATGAGTTTTCATCTGTTCCCCGGCGTCCTCGGAGGTAGAAGAGAACTTCTGTCCTGACACTGTCGGGGACCCTAGCAGCATCCCCGACAAGGGAGCAGGTGGAAAAAAGGGGACAATGGTGGAGGAAGGTCATACTGATGATAAGATTGGTGTCAGCAAACTGAATGCCCATAACAACCAACTCTATTATGAACGTTGTAAAGCACTGTGTTTAAATAAAGAGGAAAAAGATTTGTTTCTAAGATTTAAAATAAAAGAATAAAACAAGTTTCCTTTTTTTGGGTCATACCCTGCAATGCTCAGGGGTTACTCCTAGTCTGCAATCAGGACTTACTTCTGGCGGTTCTCCATATGGGACACCAGGGATCACACCCAGGTCATCTGCGTGCAAGACAAACGCCCTACCACTGTATTATCACTCTGGTCCTGAAAACAAATTTTCCTGACAAGGAAGGACAGCTGGTTTCTATATTCTTCTTTGGACAACTGTGGTAACACAGGGTCGGAGAACTAGTACACCATAGTTAGGGCACTTGCTTGCCTAGCACGCAGCCTATACAGGTTTGATCCCAGGCACCACATACTATCCCTTGAGCACTGACAGGGAGTGAACCTTAAGTACAGAACCAGTAATAAGTCCTGAGCAATGCTAAATGTGCACCCCAGCCCCAAAAAAAACACCAAACCACCAAAAACATGCAGGAACTTAAAGTTTAGATAAAACTATGGCAAAGCAGCCTACAAAAATAAGGAGGGACTTTGTAGGGAGATAGAAGATTAGCAAGACTTTAAATTCATGGTCTCTATACATAAAAAGGAGAAAATGTCTACACTACTCTGTAAGATTGTCGTGAATGCAAGACTTAATCTCTCAGGCAGCCACAGTGGGGATAGAAACCCCTGTGTTTCTCCTTCTAGGATGTTTCAAAAGATTTCAGTTCCCATGAGGTAAGACCCGGATGCTAACTTACAGTAACTCAGCAGGTAGCACCTGAGCCATAAGAGAAGCCTGTCATTCATGGACTAAGTCACAGCCTCAGATCTAAGTCATAGACTACCTCCTACAGGTCGGGAACCTTCACTAAAGAGCTGGCATACAGACTCATTCGAAAATAAAAGACAACGTTCTTTTTACTTTCTCGAGTAAAAGCTCACTTGCTTCTTCTTTACAACTCTCCTATTTCACTACTCAATTTTTCATCTGCTGTAATTTTCTCAGGAAATTCTTTCACAAACCTTACAAACCTGCCTATCAGCTCCAACATTTTACTTTTTATTCACTGTATCACTGTCTTCCCGTTCATCATCGATTTGCTCGAGTGGGCCCCAGTAACATCTCCATATGTCCTGTCTCATGCTAGTAGGGCCCAAGGGCATCTGCTTGCTCCAGGAACATAAAGAGCCTCAATCCATTCCGGAATGAGGTCTATAATTGTTACTGGTATTCGGCATATCAACTACAACACGGGCAGTTTGCTAGGCTCTTACGTGTGGGTAGCATACTATTGTAGTCATCTCTAAGTCCAGCATTTATTGATGAACCGCTCAGCCGCTTGCAGCTGTGCGAGCTGGGCTGTGATACGCTGGTCTGCTGGGTGGACTTCTGACGAGAGAGAAGTCTGGATGTGGAAAATGGAGGCCCTCATGGAGTGGGGGGTCGTCTGGCTTGTTGCAAGGCTCCGCTGGGGTGGCAGGCCATGGATTTATTGCATAGCTAATTTAACTTCAATTTGAATGAACTGAAATGCAGCTCCACTTTAATACAATGAAAGACCAGAGAGAGGAAGTAGGTATATATTCCTCTGATTCCTTTCTGCTGGTTTCTCTAGGCTACCCTATGACCCTAAACTAAAATCTAGAGATTCTGTTAGCAACTGGTCTTTGTAAATACACCCATATTATGTGTTATCATTTGCATTTTCCCTATATCCTTGTCCTGCACATTTAAAAGCTGTCACATTTTACTCAAATTACTCAATTTGCATATGTAATCTATTTCTTGTCAGCATCCTTACTGAGAAGAGGTAAAGAAATAGAATTAAAGACAAGAGATTAATTGTGAAAAAACATTACTGAGTTACATACTTAAAAAGCCAGGTGTTCTTTTGATGTGTGTAATGCAGTCTCCTTCCATGGTGAAGGACACACTCACCTCCATCATGTTTTCTTTCAGAAGTTGATTAAAAAAGTACTTAGACCTAAGTGACTTGACTCCAAGGAAAACAAGCAAGTTCCTGAGAGCAAGTTTCATTTAACCTACATCATCTCAGGAAGGACTCCAGCTAATGTCTAAAACGGTTGAGGACTGAGGAATGGCATAAAAAGTTGGCAAAGACACTCTTTGGAGTCAACATTCTCTCATTATCTTAAGCAATGGAAGCTTTTCAAGCTCAACATGTTTCCCATTCTGCAGTAAACAAAATTAATTAAGCAATTTTAAAAGAATATCCAATTAGGCAGTAGGATATAACATTTCTTTTCGATTCTTACATGATATTCTGTCCCATGGTGTACTCCACATCTTCCCTTCAGTTACTTTGTCTTCTACTGCCCTTCTCCGTATGCACAAGAACAGACATACCAGACTCTCCAATGATCTGACCCCTTCCTGATCCATAATAGATCTATATCACAGAATCAACTCAGAACTGGAGCTGAAGGACAGTAGAGGGGGCTGCTTGAAGACAATGCCGAGACTCAAATATATTTTAAGGCTGTTCTTTATAGGAAGAACTGATATTCCTTTAAGATTTATAAAGTTCTGCCATAGCCCATAGGACCATTCTATTATGGTTCAAAATAGAGAATTGCAACACTCTTCATAACAAAAGATACAATCTTTGGTGATGACGTTATAATTCACTTGTATCACTTGTCTTCCCATTGATTTGCTCAAGCCAGCACCAGTAACATCTCCATATGTACTGTCACATGCTAGTAGAGCCCAAGGGCATCTGCTCTCTCGAGGAACATACAGACCCTCAAACCATCCCATCAGGTCATGGGAATGAGGTTTACCCTTGTTACTGGTATTTGACATATCAAATACGACATGGGTAGCTTGCCAGCCTCTGCCGATAATTGCCCTAAGAATATTTGTAAACCTAGGTAGGGTTGGGTGAGACCAGAATGTCCCATCTATTCATTCATGCAAGCGGAATCTACATAATACTATATGAATGATATTAAAGAATATCTTATAAAACTTTAGTACAGTTCAAACATAGATCTGATGACATTTTCAAAAATTTAAATAGAACCCGTAGTTGTATTCAAGATAGGTATTTGAAGGCTTGCAAATGTATACATTGTTAGATAATTTATACATAATTATAGTGAATATACAGTAATACTAACAAAACTCTTTCATAATTGAGCAGATTTTTATATAATATCAGTAATTGAATTATATGGGAAGATGACAATAAAATAAATTAATTTATAATTGACATAAAATTTTTCACCTTTCAAATACATTTTATGTACATTTATAAAATATCAGGGGCAAGAGTGACAGTACAGCATGTAGGGAGATTATCTTGAACTTGGCTGACAAGAATTGAATCCACCTTATCCCATATTGACCCCTTAGCTCAGCAGGTTGATCCCTTAGTGCAGAGCCAGGAATAAGCCCTGAGGCTTACTGCTGGGTATATCCAAAACAAAAAAAAAATCAAAATCAAAATATCTATAAGATATGAGTTTCCAAACATAAATTATTTATTTATCTCTCAAAATAATAATAACAGGTAACAAGAAAAATACAACTTGAAAATTAAGAATTTTTTTCTTCCAAATCATTTTAAAATCAACAAAACTAAACCTTTGAGACAATGTGGAAGATAGACCATTCATTTGTTCATTTAGTCACTGAACAATTTACTGAGCACCTGCAATAATAGAAAAATTATTTTGCCCGGAATATAAGGATGTGAAGACAATGAGACACTCCAATTGAATCATGGGCCATACCGAAAATAAATAAGAAAATCCAAAAGGAAAACGTATTAACTCCCACTCGTAAAATGGAAAAAAAGTTACATTTGAATAAATGAGTTTTTGAGGAATTTGGGGGTTTTGTTAGAGACTAGAACATGCCAAACTGCATGTGACACAAATTCACAGGGCATGAAAATAGAATGGTTGAAAGATAGATTGTAACTAAATTTGTTAGAAGCTGAGACTGTAATGTCAAAATCAGAACTTAAAATAAGGTGTGGAAATAAGTTAGAACTCAAAATTTATATGAAAAGTAACTGAAGATCTTGTTAATATCCTTAGCCATCTAAGGATATTTTTAACAAGCTCTCAGAATCACGCCAATAACCTCGTATAACCAATTCTTTGAACATCAGACTAGGAGAGGATATCAGAATAAGGCACATGAAGAGTCAGTCTCCTAGGGACAGGTCACATGGTATTGCAATTAATAATTTTTAATTATTTGAATTTTCACATGTATGGCATCATTTCTCTCCTGTGAAATTTCATCATTTAAACATGTGAAATATTCATTCTTTCTCTCATGTGAAAATCCACTCATCAGAAATTTTGACTCATTTTTCTTTTCTTGTATCATCCTTATTAATGAGGAATTGAATTTTCTGAAGACTGTTTCAGGACAGAAAAACAGTAGAGACACTGAAATTTCTACATGACTTTCTACATGATAAAAATTTTAAATAATTAAAAAAATTAGTTTATAAGTAAAGTATACATTTCAACAATACAAAATACTTAAAGAAGTAAGAAGTTATGATATACCATATTGAGGCTGAATGGGTCCCCAACAATATTGGGGTCCATTGGGTTCTTTGGTCATGCTCAGGGGCTGACAACCAATGAAAAAAGGCTACGAGTCCAGTTTAGATAATCCAAAAGCTTTTTACTTCTACCAACTTCACTCCACACCAAGTTATGCACAGTCTGCCACCACCACAGAACTCAAACAGACCATGTTCTGCTGACCAAATGCCCGACCAAGTGTGCTGACCATGAGCTCACCCACACACCTGAGTCAATCTTGACCATGTGTTCTGTCTTCCATAAATCTCTGACTCACTTGGGGCAGGGTCTCACAAAGTCAAAACCAACCTCCTACCCCTTCTTTACCATGCCCTGAGCACAAGCTTAAGATATGCTACTGCAGAGTTCTGCTTTTCTCCTTCCAAGCAAATAAACAGTATTATATCTAGTATTCTTTTATCGACACATCAGGAGAGAGAGGCTTAATAACCATACCTAAGGCAAAATATGTAGGCAAACTTTCATGAGATCACGTCATATAACCAAACTATGTTCCCCATATCAGATTCATCATCTCTTCCAACCCCCTCAAGGTCCTGTCTCTGGTGACAAACAGACTTGTTCTGCCCCAAGGCACTTCTTAAGTCATTTTCTCCGCTTCAACTTTGGGGTCCTTTCAGGCCCTGTTGTGAGCTACACTTTAATCTTTTGGGTCAGAGCAGATTTATACTAAGTGTCCCATTTAATAGCCAGGGTGGATCTCTTCCTGGTACAATCCAGTTCCTCCTAGAGGACTCCGAGTGCAAGGTATTAGATCCAATCTAAATGGTACTATAATTGCTTGATATTTACATAATTAATGGACATTTTAGAAGCTCATAAATCTCAGAAAGTGAAACCTAGGTATGAAAACAGTCGATAAAGGGGGACACTCATTCACTGTTGTGGGAAAGTCTACTGGTACAGTCTTTTTGGAAAACAATATGGACATTCCTCCAAAGACTAGAAATTGAGCTCCCATTTGACCCAGCCATACCACTCCTGGGAATATACCTGGGAAACCAAAACACACAGCAGAAGCACAATCCGCACTTTTATTTTCATAACAGCACTATTCACAATACTGGAAACAACCAATATGCCCGAGAACTGATGACTGGATAAAAGAAACTTTGGTACATCTACACAATGGAATACTATGCAGCTGTTAGGAAAAATGAAGTTATGAAATTTTTCTATAAATGGATGAACATGGAAAGGATCATGTTGAGTGAAATAAGTCAGAAGAAAAGAGAGATATATAGATATATAGAATGGTGCATTTATTTGCATGACATAAATATATATATATATATATTATGACACCAAAATCCAATGCCAGGTGAAACGTGGATCAGTAGGTCTTACCAAAAGTGAAAATTACTGCAAACCTGTGGGAGTCAGAGGTTAGGTAAGAAAGAGAAGGGAACATGTGTGAATAAATGTCGAAAGGACTAATACCAACCTAGAACTGAGCATTAAATACAGGCAAAAAATGCACACAATGGCCTCTAAGTGTATGTAGTGCAACCCACAATGTATAAGAGAAGGAAAAGAGAGAGAGGAAAAGAGAAAAGAGATTGTCGGGGAACGTCGCGGGGTCCCCGACAGTGTCAGGACAGAGGTTGTCTCTACCTCCGAGGACGCTGGGAGAAATATGAAAACTCACGAGTCCGGTGAAGTTCCAAAAATAGCTTTTAATAATACAAAAGCTCTTCCACAGCAATCCAATATAATGAACAAACTCTAGCTCTGGTCTGAACTTAGACCATACAAAAGAGCCTAAGTCTCCCACCAAAGAGAGAGGATGTCACCCGAGCTGAGTCCTACCCAGAAGGAGCAAAAGGCCAAAGCCAAAAGCCAAAAGCCACAGGAGCCAAAAGCTGAAGGCTGAGGAACCAAAAGGCAAAAGGTGAAGGGGCCTCAAGTCAGCCCCTTATATACACCAAAGTAATCCAATCGGGAGGTTGTCATGCCAACAAAGAACCCTAAACAGAGTGTAGTGCCACACCTTATTGCAGGTATAAACAAAGGTTATGACAAGGACTAAGGAGATTATCTCTTATGTAAAACACTGGAGAGAGAGAGGGCTGATATGAAGTAATACATCTTAACTTCATGAGCTTCATGTAATCTAGATGGTACCCACAAGATCCTTCTTATTATTATCTGCACCAGGGTGATTCTGAGTATCTTGTTCTCGTGTACTGAAAGGGTCACTCTTGCCTGCTTAGAGCAAACTAGTATGATCCTTCCTATAGTCTTCCTTTAGTCTCAGCGTAGCCAGGGTGGTAGTCTCCTGGTAAATTCTAACTGTCCCACGTTGGGTGCAGTGGGTATAAAGAGGAGCTGTGCCCAATCTAGAAAACATAGAAGTCTTAGTAGATGTATAAGTCAGAAGTTATTCAATCAAGGTGACTTCTGTAAGTGCCACACCCTCTAGCAGTGTTTACATAGAAGAGAGATCTCATTAGAATGAACCTTGGCTTAAATAAGATTAAGCTGGGAGTGAGCAAAACAACGAAACTCCCAGATTAGCTAAACATGTCCTCCAACAAGAGATAAAGAACCTGCCATTTAGGCAGGCTATGGGAGGGGGAGGGAATTGGGTACATTGGTGGTGGGAAATGTGCACTGGTGGAGGGCGGGGTGCTGGAACACTATGTGACCGAAACCTCTAAACATGAACAACGTTGTAATTGTATATCTCATGGTGGTATAATAAAGTATTTAATAAAAAAAAATTTTTAAAAAAGAAAACAGTCTATAAATCTTCATTCACATTGAATCAAAGGTAGAAAAGTGTTTATTTGTGATATCCTTATACCTCTCCCCTCACCTTTTGATAGTAATTTGAAACTATTAAATGGCAAAATTCTTTAACTTAACACAGATTCTCAACTTCTTCAGGAGAAAGTCATGTAGATGTAACTTGAAAGGGAGTAGGCACATACAAATTACAGAAAATGATGCCACATATGGTAAACAATAGTGAACTGATTGACCTAAAGTAATCATATAAATGTAAGGTTTAAAAATATAAGAAAAGATGAAGTCATGCAATCAGCTACTACCTGGATGAATTAGAAGAGTATCATGCTGACTGAAGTTAGTCGGAAGGAGAAGGACAGTTATAGAATGAACTCCCTGATATATTTGGGATTCAAAAAAAATAGTAAGGAAATAATAAATTTCCAAAGGCAACAGAAACGGAGAACTGATCTTCAACAAGAAGCCTATCATTACAAGGTGACTGGGAGAGAGCCACCAGATCGAGGAAGCTGACACTGGTGGAGGGTGTGGAGCTAGAATGCTTTATGTATGGGTAAGGAATTGAGTGGTATGAGCCCACCCATGGATGCTAGGTGTGAAGAACGTGGGGTACTCAGTGTGTCTGGTGGTCCCTTGGCAAGATGTGTCTAGCAGCCGACGACCACCTCCTTTGCGAAGGGAAAAAGAGACAGGATGATGGGGACCATGTTGGTGATCAATGGCCAGTGTAGTTAGAACCAAACAATCTTATTATAGGAAATATCAGGTGTTTCGAGGTATAGGACTGCATGTAGACATGATCGATCATTTACAGAGGTAAAGCGCTACTTCTTCTGGGGAATTGACTCAAGTAGACACTGCCTAGAGACTACACTGAGAAATCTGTCCAAGGGAGGCATTCCATCTATATTGATTTTCTCTTTCTCTAGCTGCTAGTATATATCAACAATTAAGTTTACTTCCCACTAATATTTGCAGCTGTTTGGATAAACACAGTAGGAATAGATTCCAAAACATTAGTTCTCTGGGCTCCAGGGACAAAGGTTAAAGTTGACTGGGCTTTTACCATAAATACCAGACTAAATCCTCAGAAACTTTAGCTTTGCCTACCCCAGGACCTGTTCGGCAGGCTAAGGACTGATAGAGTCTATGATGATCCTTGCACGGTGTGGGCCTGAGCCCCACCAGCCCCATGAGGTGGTCATCAAGTCACACCTGATGTCTGCTTGATCTCTAGGCCTGGGAGATGATCCCTACCACCCGAGATTTCTCAGGGAGCCACGGACTCAGGCTGAAGTGAGGAATTGCTCTTTGCAGGAAAGGAAAGTGAGTTCTAGACCTTACCCAGGGTTTCCTCAGAGTTCTTGTCTTCCTCATAAAAAAAAAGAATTTTCAGGAGTAGACAAGCAGTGAAGTAGAACAGATTTTATTACGGAGGTTTTAGGAAGGGGAAGGAGGAAATTGAGAGAGGTAGCGAGCGAGAGAGAGACAGAGACACAGAGAGAGAGAGAGAGCACACATCTCAATAGGGGAGATGTGGGCACCACATGTGCTCGACCACATGAGCTCAAGCAGCACATGGCTCAGGCAGCATATGGCACTGTCCTTTGGTCAGGATGACTTTTATAAATTTCTTCCCAAGATACTCCCATATGGGGCTTCAACTTAGGTTAAAGTCCATTGCTAGGCCATTGCCAAGAGGAGTAGATTTGGGGAGGGGTCTTCTTTGAGAATCTCCTTTTCTTGACCTCTGTTCCTGCTGAATTTTCTGTCCTGAAATGTAACCAGGTTAAGAACTGGGCAGAGACTGGTTGATCCAGATTCCTCAAGGTCTACTGAGAGTTAATGGGTCTCATCAAGTCTTGGTTCCTGGTTCGAAAAGGTGACTCTGGACAGCCTTAGGGCAAGAGGTCACTGCCATAGGCCGCCCTTGTCTGCCTGCCTACATCAACAGGATGCCCACGAGTAGATATATTACAGTCAATTAACTCCCAAACATTAGAATCATAGTTTTCACTGTCTTTCTGTGAAAACATTGTTCTATAGTAAAATATGAAAAGAGCTAAATAGGAGGAGAAAAGGAAATGTTCACTACTGACGCATCATCCAGAGTCATCAGAAGGTTTGACTTCTTATGTAGTCAAAGATGACTGGGGAATTGAGTAGCAAATAGAATGAGTGGAAAAGCACAGAAGAAAGATTAAAGATAAACTTGGGGAATTAAGTTTGCTCCTAAGAGCACCGTAAACTTCTCTGGGGAAAGGAAAAGGAACAATTCACTGACGAAGCCTGAAACACTTAGGGCTAATATCCAACAGCATGAAACCCTGAATGATTAGCATTGGAAATCAAAATGCTGACTTTTTTATTAAAAAATTTTGAAACCATTATGCAGTTAAACATGTACATCTGCCAGTTGAATCTGACCCAAGATGACTAGTTTATAAAGGCTGGTCATATTTCTAATTTTAAAATATATCATTGATAATCATTTAATAATTAAAAGTTCCTTCATTATCAACAACTGTTTATTTATTTTTTGCCTTTCTGTGTTCCATAAAATTAATTATTTTATGGAATAAATAATATATTAATCAACTTTAATTATTCAGATACCTAGATACACTGCTGAAAATGTTAAAATAGAATAATTTCTTCTCAGTGCCTGTGAAACATAACTGTACAGACCGAAATACTTTATGACAGAACAAGAAAACTCAGGTCTAGTAGCCTGAGTTTTGATACATATTTTGATACCACTTTGATGAAGATTGGTGGGAAGCCAAGAAAGTCAACAAAGACTTTATAACATAGAATGCGATGGAGGAAGTACTCATAAATATTGCTGCATGTTTGAGTCAGATAGTAAACAGCTTATTTCTTTAAAAACTACAATGAGGGGCCAGAGCGATAGTCCAGCAGGTAGGGCATTTGCCTTGCACGCTGCTGGCCTGTGCAGGCCCAGGTTCAATCCCGGCATCCCATGTGGTCCCCCGAGCACCGCCAGGAGTAATTCCTGAGTGCAGAGCCAGGAGTAACCCCTGAGCATTGCCGGTGTGACCCAAAAAGCTAAACAAACAAATAAACAAATAAACAGATAGATAGATAGATAGATAGATAGATAGATAGATAGATAGATAGATAGATAGATAGATAGATAGATAGATAGATAGATAGATAGATAGATAGATAGATAGATACACATATATATACACATATAAACACATATATTTATATACCTATGTGTGCTATATATTCTATATGTGTGCATATATGTATGCCATTTATGTATATATACATATATGTATATGTGTGTATTCTATACACATATATACAGCAAGTTTAAACAAACATTGCTTCTTCAACTTGTTCTTTACCATTTTTAAATATGTTGTGAGATGAACCAAAAAGTTGCTACAGGGGTTAAATACCTTCCTTGCTGTGATCAACTCAAAATTGATGCCTCCCAATGTATATGGTCCCTCAAGCACCACCAGGTGTGATCCCTGAGTACTGAGACAGGATTAAGTCCTGAGCATTGCTAGATGTGGATCAAAAACAACAGTAATCATGTATTCCATTAGTTTTTTTTCCAACTGAAAACCCCAGGATTTGCTTTACCAGTAATCAATTTAAAACTTTGTGTAAGCAAATATATATATTGTTGGGGGGGGGGGGGGGGTCCTGGCCAGCGACCCCTCGGCATGAATGAGGGAGATCTAGATCTTGCTGGACTTCATCCCTGCAGAAGGAGAGGGAAGGACATGGGAAGAAGCATTTGCCTTGCAGCTGTAGCAGAAAGGAAGAGAAAGACACCAACTGAGGGGGAGGAGGGCTCCTCTAGAGCAGTTCTCTTTTACTGAGGACAGTTTAAGCCTTTTATACAATTTTTGGGTGGAGGGGCACAAGCACAAATCACATAGCATCCTGGGCCATCACAACAGATAACAATCACTCATTTAGCATTTGCAATGCAACAATAACTGATTTACATATTCTTGTGGTCAGAAGACCAGGCACATCCTGCCTCACCTGTAAATCATTTGCCTGCCAGTCTCCCATTGGATAAGCACAGACTTTCACCTGTGTGTAACTCTTGAGCATCCGGAAGCTTCAAAGCCCGGAGAACAGGGGCCCTCCTCTGGGTGCTGTCCCTAGTGCCAGACCCCAATATTAGCTGCTTAGAGCCCAACAACACATGCTAATCCCTAAATGCATGTATGACAAGCCACAATGTGTAAGAGAATGGAGAGAGAAAGAAAGAGAAGAAGAGGAAAAGTGCCTGCCATAGAGGCAGGCTGGCGGAGGGGAAAAGGAATTTGGGGACATTGGTGGTGGTGGGAAATGTGCACTGGTGGAGGGATGGGCGCTGAAACACTGCATGGCTGAAACTCAATCACGAACATCTTTGTAACTGTATATCTCATGGTGGCATAATAAAATTAATAAAATTAAATAAATTTAAATAAAAAAAATAAATATGTACCTTGTTCCCGTTGCTTTTTTGCTATTACAATCTATGGCACACATGATTTGCTATAGTAAAGAAGTAAAGTTGGTAAAATTTCAGCTTTAAATCTCTGTTCTCTGGTGCTATTTGGAGTTGGGTTGTTTACCTCCCCCAAGACCCCATATTTCCAGAAGTTCCAGCAGCCACATCCACCTCCCACAGCCTGCATCATGTTGACTCGCCCCACGGCCCTGCTATAACAATTCCGACTGAATCTCCCAGGAGATGTCACCAAGCAGCTAAAATTTATGGAATCACCCATCCCCACAGCTGAGAACTCTGGGACACCCTTGGGAGCTGGGGGGCTGAATATCTGACTGTCTGGAAGCAGCTGCACCCGCACTCCACCACTGCAGTCACCAAGGGCTCCAACTTCGCCATTTCATGAATATTCTCTGCAGAGATGTGAAACTGCAAATGATTTCAGGTGCTTGGTGTCCGGCTGTTTTGGGTGGCTCTGGTGGTTTTGGAGCTGGGTTGCCCCCCCAATCCTCCACAGTTCGGGAAGCCCATCAGCCATACCCATAGACACTTCCATGTCAACTCATTGCCATACAATATAGATCCTGAAATCTCTGGTCACATTCTAATTCCTCAGTACTGAAATTCCTGTAAGAGCACACCAAATTAGAAGGGAAAGTAACATGGAAGTTGACTAAACTCAACAAAGCAACAACACAGATGGTTCAACTAGCAGAAAACCGCTTAATAAATCTTAGACAAGTACTTAACAACCCTGTAATCAGATCTAACAATTTTCACATAAATTGATTTTTTATGCTTGTTAATTTTAACATTAGAGTTCTGTTTTATATAATCAATCTTAATTCAAGAATAATTCTATCAATAATTGTGGTTTTTTTTCCTTCATTAAAATAAAGAAAAATTCTAAAAACTAATCTCTGATTATTACCAGGGCATTAACCCGGAGGGCGGGGTGCGGTAAAACTGGCCAGGGGCTGGACCCCCGGCCCAGAGTCCAGACCGCGGCTTCAAAAGCGAGTCCTTCTTAGTCACGGCTGGAGTAGAAGCACTGGCGGAAGCGGAAATGACCCTCCGAGCCACACTTCTCTCCCTGAAGGCTACATCTCGCAGCCATGCTGAGGAGGTTGTAGCCCGATGTGCAGTAATCTCGGGGCTCACGAGGCACCTGGCGGGCCACCCCAGCACAGCTTCACAAGAATTCAGACGACCCCTCCCCCACTCCATGAGGGCTGCCATTTTCCTCATCTGGACTCCCCTCTCGTCAGAACTCCACCCAGCAGAAGAGCTGATCACAGCCCGGCATGCACAGCTGCTTGCGGCTGCGCGGTTCATCAATGAATGCTGGAGATCAGAGGTGACTACAGGAGTATGCCACCCGCACGGCAGAGCCTGGCAAGCTACCCGTGTCATATTTGATATGCCAAATACCAGTAACAATTATAGACCTCTTTCCCATGACCTGATGGAATGGTTTGAGGCTCTTTATGTTCCTGGAGCAAGCAGATGCCCTTGGGCTCTACTAGCATGAAACAGGACATATGGAGATGTTACTGGTGCCCGCTCGAACAAATCGATGATGAATGGGAAGACAGTGATTAACCAAATTATTCTAATAGCTGTGCTTTGCTCTAAACTATAATGGCACACAAGTTACACTGTTGTAGTACACTGCTGCCCAGAGTCTCTGATCTGACCTGGGGTTGCCTCTTACAGCTCACTTTGTAGATAGGAGGAGTAATGTTTGAATGTGGCAGTTCTTCTGACCATGTATTCTATACTGGCTGGTATAAATATCCTCTCATGCTGCCACAATCATTATAGGACTAGCTAGATCTTACCAGTATATTTGACTGGCCATGTTGGATCTCTAAGTAATTAGACCAGAGAGAAATGCTGTTTGCCTCCAAGCAAGCAAGCATGGCTCTCTGATAAATCAAATGCTAATATACAGAACAACCATGAACTAAAGAGGAGATTCTTGTGAAGGATTGGAGATATATATAACTGGCTATAGAATATTCTTTTGGTACAGATGCATGCCTTTGTATTCTGAGATACAGTTCATCTCAGAAGCCTCTCCTCCACTCTGCCCTGCAGGGTCACTTCCAAGGCAGATCTTGGCTAGGCAACATTAACATCTCAAAGGGCCTAGGTAAAGTCCTGGGAAAAATTACCTGAGGGGATTTGATCCTACCTGGTCTCCATTGGAATGAGTGATCTGTGTTGCAGGGATATAAAAGTGTAGCCTGCTTTCTTCCGGGGGGTTTCCCTTTTTTGGAGCTCTCTTTCTTGCCTCTTGGCTGTCTCCTCTCTGTGGGGCCTTAACACGTGGTGGCAGCCATCTTGGCCTACAGGTGGCCGGCGCCCAGCTGGGAACCCTAAGTTCAGGGTTTTCCTATTCCTGATTTGTATGCCAGAACCTGTGTAAGTAAAACATCTTGAAACTTTGCTTGATTCTCACATCTTTCTCTGTTTACCGGCTGGTGATCACCTGGGGCAGAATAACCCTGCTCCCAGATTTTGTGCTGGGCACACCAGTTTCCCCACATTACACCATAAAGAAAGCACAAGCATGAGAACAATATCAGAACAGATTAGTTTATTTGTTAAGTTTATTCAGTGACTAAATTATTCTTGGTCCACCTACTTATAATTGGGTTTAGCATGTTTGACCTATTTATTTTAATGTCTAAAGACTATACATAGCCAGTTTGACAAGCATATTTAAATTCCCAAGTAAAAGCTTAATTCAAATGTTTAAGTGCAAACATTTCTGTTCTCTTGTTGCACCTTTTGTCATATGTATGCATGTATATGTAATGGTGTACAGGCATGCACATATATGATAGAACACTTTCTCAAAATTGAAGCTAATTCATAAAAAGTATTTGAAGTAGTAGAGTATGTGCCTAGTGAATGCCACTGTCTAAGTTTGATCCCTTCACCTCCAGGTGTGTCCCTGGAGGCCCTCAAGCACCCATTGGACCCAAATATGTACGACAGTCCAAATATCTAACTTCAGGCTAAGTATCTCAGGGAGTGACCCTGGGTGGGTACCCCCTCACTCCATCTTCACACACTGCCAGTAATTCCTCCTATTTTTTAAATGCATTCCAGAAACAAGATGAGATAAAACTAAAATGAGGCAGCATAATTCCATATCACCCATTTGGTTAAAAAAAAACTAAAAATAGTTTAGTTTGTTAATATCTAATAAAGATAAAAATCATTCTAAGATAGCTGTTAATTTATTTGTATTGACAAGTATTATCTAATTATTTTGTCAAACTTAAGTTCCAATATTTATAGAAAAACCGTCCATGAAAAAGAATGCTATATGCTTATAAATGCAGGCACAATGTATCAAAATAATACAACAAAAAAGAGGCACAAAGTTCTTATCCTTGAAATGGCAGGAGTTTGGGTTTTTTTCTTTATTTAAAAAGCCTTTGATTCTGTGGAGACTGAAGCAGTCATCGAAGCCCTAGTCAAATAGGGTGTTCAAACCCAATACATCAAGATCCTTCGTGACCTGTATTACGGATTCACCACCAGGATCTCACCATTCTACAAAGAAGTGATCATTGATGTCAAAAGAGGGGTTCGACAGGGTGATACCATCTCACCAAAACTCTTCAGTGCCTCCCTCGAGAACATCATGAGACAATTAGAATGGGAAGGAATGGGAGTGAAGATAGATGGTCGGCAACTACACCACCTCCGCTTCGCTGATGACATCGTTCTAATAACACCAAACATTAGCCAAGCGGCACAAATGCTGGCTGACTTTGACCGAGAATGTGGAAAGGTAGGTCTACAGCTGAATCTGAAGAAAACTATGTTCATGAGAAATGAACTAGTTCCAGAGGCCCCATTCACTGTCGATGGAACAAACATCTCTGAATGCAGCAGTTATGTGTACCTAGGTCGAGAAGTCAACATGATGAACAACCTAAAACCTGAGCTGTGCAGGAGGAAGAGAGCAGCATGGAATGCCTTCAAAGGCATCAAAGAAATAACTAAAAGGACAAAGAACCTCCGGCTCCGGGCACATCTCTTTGACTCCACCGTTCTCCCTGCATTAACATATGCCTCAGAGACCTGGGCCCTACGAAAAGCAGGATGAGAATGCTATTCGGGTCTCCCAGAGAGGCATCGAAAGAGCTATGCTTGGAATATCACGCCTCACTCAAGTGAGAGAAAGAATCCGGAGTTCTGACCTCCGTAGCTATTCCAGAATCAGGGACGCTGTCTCGTTTGCCAAGGCATCGAAAATCAGATGGGCTGGACATGTAATGCGATTTGGAGACAACCGCTGGACTAGAGCCGTTACCGACTGGATCCCACGGGATGTCAAAAGATCACGTGGCCGCCCACCTACAAGATGGTCAGACTTCCTTGTTAAGACCCTGAAGGAACGGTTTGAGGCTCTTCATATTCCTGAATCAACCAGATGCCATTGGGCTGCATTGGCACGTGATAGGGTCCAATGGAAATGTTACTGGCACCCGCTCGAGCAAATCGATGAATAACGGGATTCAAGTGATCAAGTGATCTTAATAAAAGGACTTTATAGAGTTCATAAATTGAATATGAATACAATTTCCATTATGACACAACTTAGTAACTTTAAGTAGAAATGTTTTATTTCTAGGAAGTTAATAAACAGTAAATTTAGTTCTACATGATGAAGAAATTCAAACTTTATACTTTTTTTAAAAAAATCACTCTAATTGACTTGAATATATTCCCCTTGGGAAAATTCAATATATTGTCTACTTACTAAAGCAGTCAGGGAGATAGCGCAATGATTGACCAAGAACTGGGACCCAATTTTGAACTTTGGTACCACAAGGCCCCAGCCCCAGCACACTGAGTGTGGCCTAATGGCCACCCAGCACCACTGAGTAAGCAGCACAAAATTGCAGAGTCAAGTACCAAAGTTTCTAGCCATGTTAAATGACTATTTCTGAAATTGGTTCTTGGTCCTCTGATACTCTGAGTCACTCCCAATGCCCTGCCCCCCAAAATAATAGCAACCCTAATACTTTAATTACAAAGCCCTTAATATCTAAATACATTCCATAATTTTACCCCAACTTCTCTGCTCTAACTCTAGATATTTCTCTGGCCTAGTATCATAAGGAAAACCTTATGCTCTAGTTCACCTAGAGAAATTCTGATTCACACCTAACATTCCAGAATTAATAGCCCTCCCTTCCCATTCATACGAAAATACTCTCAGTTTGGAAAATTAATATTAGAGCCACTCTCAATAAAAAGAAAATGAATGTTTTGGGTAGAGTCATTCAAATCTTTTGACATCATGCTTTGTTACCTAATCAAGAAACTTGCTAAGGTTTATTGCTATAATACAGCTATGTTAAATGGAACGCTGATTCAGTGCAGGCACGTTTATGCACTGCTTTAACCCAAGTGCCAGAGATTCCATGGCACTCTAGCAGTACTTGGGGCCCTCAGGACAACACTCAGCAATGTTCAGGGGCCAGGTGGTGCCAGGATTGAACGAGGATCCACTGCATGCAAAGTATCTTCCTTACCACTGTATTATCTCTCTGGTCTCTCAGTATATAAACACTAATGGTTAGTATGTTGCAATTATTCTACTGTGCACTTTCTCTTTGAAAGTCCTAAAGGTGAAAAAAAATTAAAAACAAAAGGTATGTTTTGTATCTTTGTGTCCTTTTTAAAAATTTTAGGCCATATATTGAGGTGCTCGGAACTTACCCCCTGTCTCTAGGTACAGGGATCACCCAGGTGGTGCTCAGGAACCTTTTGGAGTGCTGGAGATTGAACTCTGGTTGGCCTCGTACAGGCAAGTGCGCTAATGCTGTACTATCTCTCCAGCCCCAAAGTGATGAGATTTTAAATGAATTAGAGTTTATAAATCATGGTGCCTAAATTTTTAAATGCATTTTTAAATGGAATTAGAAACTTTCAGTTAAATGTAATATTAATTCCATTAAAATGACATCATAGATAACAAAGTATAAAGGGGTTGTCCACAAACTTTTGAAAAATGGACGACAACAGAGGATGGTTCCTGGCAAAATGACTAAAGGAAGTTGGCATCTGAGTTTGCAGGGCTGTATAATCAGAAACAAAACAATTCCTCCTACAGAATCCAAACATGGGGACAGCAGGAACTACTAGACCTCATACTTCAACTAAACATTAGTAATAACAGATTCTGAAGATGATGAATATGTAGTATATGTACACAGTACAATACTATGCAGCTGCAATGGAATAGTGAAATCACTATTTGCTGCAAGCTGGTTGGAACTGGAAGACATCATGTTGTGTGAAGTAAGCCAAAAGAAGAAAGACAAATAGGATTATCTCATTTATCTATGGCATAAAGAATACTGGATGAATCAGTGCTCTGTAGTCAAGTGGCACTACCTAGGTCAGCCTTGACCCCAGCATTATAGAAGAGAAGGAAAGAAAAGGAAAGAAATCAAGAGAGAGAAGAAACGACTGAAAATCAATGGGTGAACAGATGTCAGGGTTTCAGTTGTACTGGTGATGTGGGTGAGTGATACAGCCATGTATCAAAACACAGACTCGACTACCCTGAAAGCATGAGAGCTAAACTGCCACCACTGGAACTTTGTAATGTGGCTGTCAGGTTGACAGCAGGAAATAGGGGCAGGGATTGGGTGTGAAAGTAAAATATGGGAACACAGTAAAGGGAAGCTGACACTGGTGGTGGGATTAGTGGTGAAATATTATACACTGAATTGAGCCGGAGCGATAGCACAGCAAGTAGGGCATTTGCCTTGCACAAGGCAGATGTGTTTGATCTCCCAGAATTCCGTATGGTCCCCCAGACACCACTAGGAGTAATTCCTGAGCAAAGAGCCAGAAGTAACCACTGAGCGTCGCCAGGTGTGACCCAAAAAAGCAAAAAAAAACAAAAAACAAAAAAACAAACCAGAAATATTATATACTGAATACTCAACTATCTTTGTAAATCATAAGTTCTTTAAATAAGTTTAATTTTTTATTAATAATAATTTTCAGAAGGAAAGAGAAACAAATGGGAAGCCAGAAAACAGGGTTCATGAAAAAAGAGATGAACAAAGGAAAATCTCAGGAGGACGGTTTTCACTGAGTCACGGAACAGCCCTTCGGGTGCTGCAGGGACAAAAACAAAGACCTTCAAGAGAGTTCTGCAGAGCTGGGAAGAAAAAGGAACTGACAGTGTTTGGAACTGTGTTTGGGCATTTGGAAAACTTATTAATAGACTTGACAGATCTACTGAAGCATTAGAAAAACTGTAAAGGGGCACACTGAAAATAATTGTCATTTAAATGACTATAGAGTTGCAGCTGGAAAACAGCCAAAGTAAAACTATTATCAAGCAAAACAAAGTAAAACAAAACAAAAAAAATTGGAGGATCTTATATTGAAAAATAGTGCAAATTAATTAGGATATAAAAATACATTGTAGTTCATAAATGATAAAAAGGGGCCAGAGCGATAGCCCAGCGGGTAGGGCGTTTGCCTTGCATGCGGCTGGCCTGTGCCGCCCGCCCGGTTCGATCCCTGGTGTCCCATATGGTCCCCGAGCACTGCCAGGAGTAATTCCTGAGTGCAGAGCCAGGAGTAACCCCTGAGCATTGCCGGGTGTGACCCAAAAAAGAAAAAAAATTGATAGAAGCTTGAATAAAAAGATAAAATGTGGAAATGTACTAAAGAAAGGCAATGCAGGATTAAATTCCAGAGAATTTCACACTTCCATACACAGTGGCTATAAAATACTGAGGGGCCAGAAATGTGTTCAAGTGAGCACATTCTTGCATGTGAGAAGCCCTGAATTACTCCCAGCAAGCTTGGCCCTTGCAACCGCCAGTGAAGTTGCCCTCACATGTAAGAATCATAACAGCAATTCCAGTACTCGTTTCATCTTTTATAAAACTATACTGAAAGTTTAGAGGTCGCAAGTTCCACCTGAAATGTTTGGCCATTAAGTAAAGACAAAGCAATACCAATTTTTTCAAACTGGTGAAACTTTTAACTTGCCTAAGTGACTTTACAACTCTGGGAAGTCACTATTTCTAGATTCGTGAAATATAGCAACTCTTAGCATTCATAGTCTTTGTATTCATTTGGATATGACCTATTTTATATATATACTATATGTATATATGTATATATTATATAATACAATGTGATATATTATATTTTACATAGTATATATACATATATGTATAATATATAATATGTTTATAATGTCTACAAAAATATGATTTATTTTGTATCGAATATCAGGTCTTCAGTATATGAGGATAGTCCTAGTTTATAAACAATAGTGAAATGTTTAATATAATTTGTTTCCTTGTAACCTTAATTTACTAAGTTTGTAATAGTTGCTAAAGTTTCTGGTACATTTGCTCACTTGAGTTACTGGGCATTTGAAAAACAAAAGTATCATTTATGCCTTTTTTTTTTTTTTTTGTTTTTTGTGTCACACCCAGCAATGCTCAGGGTTTACTCCTGACTCTGCACTCAGTAATTACTCCTGGTGGTACTCAGGGGATCATATGGGATGCCGGGGATCAAACCCATGTCAGCTGCAGTCAAGGCAGATGACCTACCCTCCATACTATTGTTCTGGCCCCAATGACAAATATTTTGATGTCAATTTTTTTAAAAACACTATTTTATAATGTAAAAAACTATTTTAGAAAAGAATCAGAAGTGATAATTCAAAGCGCTGAAACACATGTATGCATGAAGGAAACCTATGTTTAATTCCCCACACCAAAGGCCCTAGGACACTGCTGGGATTGATTCCTGACACGCTGATCAGAAAGTAGCCCCTCAACAGATGTGGTTCAAGAAATAAACAAACAAAATTGTGGGAAAATTGTATCTATTCAAAATAAACCAGAGACTCTCAGACACGGGGCAGAGCTTCTACTTGCTCTCCCTGTGCCAAGCCGCTCATGAGGCACCCTGGAGGCATGGCGGGTTCTAGCCCTGGCCTGCCATCTCAGCAGAACCTCACAACAAGCCAGGCGACCCCCCCCCATGACTCCATGGGGGGCCGCCATTTTCCACATCCAGATCTTCTCGTCACACCTCCACAGCAGACCAGTCTATCACAGCCTGGATCATCAACACCCACCCTGCAGCATTTTTTTTCAATCCGGCCCAGGTATGCTGAACCAGAGACTCTCAGACATGGGGCAGAGCTACTACTTGCTCTCCCTGTGCCCAGCTGCTCATGAGGTGCCCGAGAGGCATGGCGGGTTCTAGCCCTGGCCTGCATCCCAGCAGAGCCTCGCAACAAGCCAGACGACCCCCCTACTCCATGGGGGCCGCCATTTTCCACATCCGGACTTCCTTCTCATCACAACTCCACCCAGCAGACCAGACTATCACAATCCGGCTCACCCGGCTGCTAGCGGTCACACGGTTCATCAATAATTGCTTTATTTAGAGGTGACTACAAGAGTATGCCACCCTCACGGTAAACCTGGCAAGCTGCTCGTGTCGTATTTGATATGCCAAATACCAGTAACATTTATATTAGGTGATTCCCATGACCTAACATAATGGTTTGAGGCTCTTTATGTTCCTGGAGCAAGCGGATGACTTTGGGTTCTACTAGCATGAGACAGGACATATGGAGATATTACTGGTGCTCGCTCTAGCAAATAGATGATGAACGGGAAGATAGTGATAGTAATTCAAAATTAATAAATGGAAGTTTCATTCTTTCATAAACAAGTAAAAGAAAATGCTACTTTTTAATTTAAAAGATTGATTTTAAAATATGATATGACAGAACAAATAGTACAATGTTGAATGTGCCACCTGTTTTGATCCCTGGCACCAATATGGTCCCCTATTTCTCTCCAAAAGTGATCTCTGAGCTCAGAGTCAGGTATAAACCATGAGCACCACTAGGTGTGTCCCAAAAAATCTTTATGGGATGATGGAAAAAAGATCTATCTGTCTATCTATCTATCTATCTATCTATCTATCTATCTATCTATCTATCTATCTATCTATCTATCTATCTATCTATCTATCTATCTATCTATTTATCTATCTAGCTATCTATCTATCTATCTATCTATCTATCTATCTATCATCTATCTATCATCTATCTATCTATCTATCTATCATCTATCTATCTATCTATCTATCTATCTATCTATCTATCATCTATCTATCTATCTATCATCTACCTATCTAATCTATCTACCTACCTACCAACCTACCTACCTATCTATCTATCTATCCATCTATCTATCATCTATCTACATGCTTATCTATCTATATGATATAAAATAGTAAGCTGAATTTAAAAGCTTAAAATTAAATTTCAACATTTATATTTACTTAATCATGTATCAGTTTAAAACTTAAAAGTTATGTTCTTTTTACATTTTCTTAAAATTAAAGGACTTTGATTTACAAAGTTGTTGATGAGTTTATGGCATATAATATTTCAACGCCAATCCCACCAGTGTCAACTTCTCTCCACCAACGTTCCCATAATCCCTCACCCCCATGACCTTCACTCTACCACTGCCTATCAACTTGACAAGCACATTACAAAGTTTCAATGCTGCAGCTTAGATGTCATGTTTTCAGTGTTGTTGAGTCTGTGATTTGGATTTAAGTCTATACCACACATCCATATCACCTGTATGACTGGAGTCCTGGTGCCTGTTGACCTATTATTTCCTATTCTCTTCTTCCCCTTAATTTCTTTTCTTTTCTGTCTTTCTCCTCTCTAAATACTGGGGTCAAGGGTGATCTAGGCATCCCCTTTTACTAAAGTATATTTCCTTATCCAGTATTCCATATTTCACAGATAAGTGAGATCATCTGTGTTTGTATTTCTTCTCTTGGCTTACTTTATTTAACATGACATCTTCTAGTTCCAACTAGGTTGCAGCAAATTCCATGAATTCATTGTTCCTTGCAGCTTCATAGTATTTCATCATGCATATCTACCACATGTTCATAATCCATTCATCTGTCATTGAACACTTAGGTTGATTTCATATTTTAACTAATGCACTGGATGAAGCAATGAATAATGGTCTGCAGACATCATTGTGTGAGGGTTTTTTAGTTTAATTTTTTATTTTATTGTACCACAGTGAGATATACAATCACAAAACTGTTCATGATTAGGTTTCAGTCCTACAATGTTCCAGCACCCATACATCCACCAGTGCACATTTCCTACCACCAGTGTCTCCTAATTCCCTCCCCACTCCCCTTGTTAAAGGACTATGGAGTGGCTTAAAGGTATTTATAAGAAAAGACTTTTTAATCAAAACAAAAAATACTGCACAAGGCCAGATGTTAATTCCATTCTGTACCTGTGGCTCCTATGGAATCAGGATCCTCTAGAGAGCATTTAGTTCCAAGATCTTGAAACTGGCAAATAAATGAAGTTGAGGATTTGAATTCTTTTTACTAAAAATATTAAAATTTAATGGACAGACAACTAAAGACATCTTATGTCTAATGTGCTACAAGACTTTTAAATGTCCATTATTTTGCCTTCTTGAACCTTCACTTTCTTCTCCTTTCCCTGTCCACATTCAGTCAGAGACACAGAGAAGATTAGAATTCCCAAACGTTAGGTTGTTACCCCAAGAAATCATAGAGATAAGCTAATAGGGCTGAAAGGCAATGTTTTATGTGAAAGATATGGATATCTAGGAGAAAAAAAAGTATAATACGTATGTGTGTGTTACCTTGAACCCAAACGATTAAAAGTCTAACTGTCTTGGAACATAGAGTGCATGGGATGTGAAATAATGAATAATATTGGGGATGCCCAACTTTCCCACACAGGTGAAAAAGTATATTGGAAAAGATCACTCTGGACAAGAACAGAGTGCTGAAAGGAGGTAAAGGAATAACATGATAATCTTTAAGTACCTTTACTGCAAAGTATAATACCCAAAAGGAGAGAGAGAAAAAGAGAGAGAGAGAGAGAGATGTCTGCCATTGAGGCAGGCTGGGGTGGGGAATTAGAGACATTGATGGTGGGAAATGGTAAAGGGGCACATGTTGGAGCATTGTGTGACAAACTCAATCATGAACAACTTTGTAACTATATCTCATGGCAATTCAATAAAAGTAAAAGAGAACGTTATTTTATTTTTTTAATTTTTATTAGACTACCATGAGATATACAATTACAAAGATGTTCATGTTTTAGTTCCAATCCTACAATGTTCAAGCACCCATCCCTCCACCAGTGCACATTTCCCACCACCAATGTCCCCCTGCCCTTCTCCCTCCCCCCAGTCTGCTTTATGGCAAGCACTTTTACCTCTTCTCTCTCTCTCTCTCGCTCCCTCTCTCTCTCTCTCACCTCTCTCTCCTGTCCCTTCTCTTACACACTGTGGATTGTAATACATACATTTAGGGGTTATCATGTATATCCTTTTGCCTACTTTCAATGCTCAGTTCTACACTGGTGTTATTATTTACCATAATTATTAGTACACTGTTCCTTTCTCTGTATTACCTACCCTCTGACTCCCACACACCTGGGGTAGATTCCACCCATTGACAATACTTTCTGATCCATGTTTTGCCTGGCCTTTGATATTGATATCGTGCTATTTTTTATATCCCACAAATTAATGCAGTCATTCTATATCTGTCCTTTTCCCTCTAGCTAATTTCACTCAACATGATCCTCTCCATGTCCATCCATTTATAGGCAAATTTCAAAAGAAAGAAGGGAGGTTACTAAGATAAAAATATGAGAGAGAATCTAGGTTCAGATATGAGAGGACAATGTATTCTATCCACCCTGCCCTGGGCAGAATTTGGATCCTTTCACAGAGGAAGGAAACGGAAAATAAACAAATTGTCTAAACTGACAATGTATTTACTTTGTAAAGTTTTCAAATATCCTCCCCATTCACTGCCAGCCGGTGAGAGCACAGGGTTACAAGTAATTCCCCCTCCATTTACCTGGCTGAGGCAGACAGATGTGGGGGTTGGGGGGTCTGCAAGGAATTCCAAGACCTTCCCCACCCCTCCTACACAGGGAGCATGTGCCAGAGCACAAGTCTTGGGGTGCTCTGGTTGATGCCCAAGAGGGTGTGCTCTTCCCAGGCCCTGTCTATCTCTCTCCCTCTCTCTGCAGCTCATTCCTATGACCAGAAATCGGAGGATTTCCCATATGGACTCAAACAATCTCTTTAACTCTCATTATTTAATACAGAGCCCACAACAGAAGCAGAAGCTTTGATAAATATTTAATACGCATCTTTACAGTTCCAGTGGGAACTTGAAGAACCAGGCGAAGTGCTCCTGGAGAGAAGTGAGAGACATAGTAATATATGCCATCTATGATTATGTGTAGTGATAGATTATATACAACAGCACTCTTAAAAAACTGAAACAAAATATGCTCATAGGGCCATTTCTAGACTGTATTTCCTGAACAGTAAGAAATTTAACTACTGAAGATAGGTCAAACAATTTTAAGCTGTAGTATATACTTTTAGGATTTTCATATATATTAAAAACACATTACTATGCAAATGTTATTTCATGAACATTTATTACTTTAGACAAGAAACATATGCTTGAAGATTTGATTCTACCTAAAGACTAATATGTAAAAACAAGATGTTATTTATGTATATATTCCAAAAGCTTGTTTGGAGGTTCTAGCAGGGGAGCGCAGCTACTCGTATACCCTCCACCGAAGACCGGTCCGTCTCTATTCGGGGAAGGCCGTCCTCTTCGACCGAGCGACGGAGCACGCAGCTTCGGGAGGGACGCACATGGAGCGGTGAGGGAGGAAGGGGACACCCGCCTAGCCAGCCAGATCAGCCGAATCAACCCTGGCGATCAATGGGGTGACAGATGTCGCAGCCAGATCGCCCTCACATCCCTCACATATATATGCAGGTAGAGTATGCTACCTGCACGGCAGAGCCTGGCAAGCTACCCGTGTTGTATTTGATATGCCAAATACAGAAACAATTATAGACCTCATTCCGGAATGGATTGAGGCTCTTTATGTTCCTGGAGGAAGCAGATGCCCTTGGGCTCTACTAGCATGAGACAGGACATATGGAAATGTTACTGAGGCCCGCTGGAGCAAATCGATGATGAACGGGAAGACAGTGATACAGTGATTCCAAAAGATGAACAACAATGTACCCAGTTACTGAGTCCTTATAATACTGAATTAAGGTAATGAATTATTATTTCATCTGAAAAAGAAGAAAAAGAATATGCAGTTTGATGTAGAATGGAACTAGAATTTAAGAAGTCAAGATTATGATGTAATTATATAACTCTGTAACTATATAACTCTGTAACTGTGTAGTTTGTTAACCAAGGTTCATAAAACAAACTGAACTGGTCATTACTTGCCTCCCCAGTTTGTTTCTATAAACCAAGGAGCCTTAAGCAATCTAACCCTAAAATTGTATTATTTGCATAATAGTTTTCACAGCATTTTTATAGTAGCAATTTTATTTTAATGTTACTATTTTAAAAAAGTATTTAATGGCTGTTCTCTAGCACAAAATAACTATTTGGATATTTGGATGCATCTGCAAAGAAAACCAATGGAGCATCTTGCTTTCACAGAGCTTACATTGTATTTTAGCTCGGACTCTCTGATGTGATATTACTGTCATTATATAGGAAACAGACTCACAGACATGGGCCAGAGCTGCTACGGGCTCTCCCTGTGCCCAGCCACTCACGAGGTGCCCGGGAGGGATGGCGGGTTCTAGTCCTGGCCTGCCACCCCAGAAGAGCCTCGCAACAAGCCAGACGACCCCCCCCACTCCATCAGGGCCTCCATTTTCCACATCCGACTTTCCCCTCATCAGAACTCCACCCAGCAGGCCAGCTTATCACAGCCCAGCTCGCGCCGCTGGGTTCATCAATAAATGCTGGATTTAGAGATGACTACAAGAGTATGCTACCCACACGGCAGAGCCTGGCAAGCTACCCATGTCGTAGTTGATATGCCAAATACCAGTAACAATTATAGACCTCACTCCCATGACCTGATGGAATAGTTTGAGGCTCTTTATGTTCTTAGCAAGCAGGTGCCCTTGGGCTCTACTTGCATGAGACAGGACATATGGAGATGTTACTGGTGCCCCCTCGAGCAAATCGATGATGAACAGGAAGACAGTGATACAGTGATATAGGAAAGGGTGTAAGGTCAATGGTCAGCAACTGCCTAAGAGCTGAGTATCCTGACACCCATCTTCAAAACATGATCATTTAATCTTTGATAAAAGAGCAAAAACACGAAATGGAGCAAGGAAATTCTCTTCAACAAGTGGTGCTGGGAAAATTGGGCAGCTACATGTAAAAAATGAATTTGGACTTCTATCTAACACCATGTACAAAAATCAGATCAAAATGAATTAAAGATCTTATATCAGACCTGAATCCATAAAGTACGTTGAAGAAAAAATAGGAAGAACCCTTCACGACGTTGAAGCTAAAGGCATCTTCAAAGGTTAAACCCCACTAACAAAGCATTTGGAAGCAAAGATAAACATATGGGACTACATGAAACTAAAAAGCTTCTTCACCTCGGAAGAAACAGTGACCAAGATACAAAGACATCCACAGAATGGGAAAGAATATTCACCCAATATTTATCTGATAAGGGGCTAATATTCAGGATACATCAGGCACTGGCAGAACTGTACAAGAAGAAAACAGCCCACCCCATCAAAAACTGGGGAGAAGAAATGAACAGAAACTTCAACAAGGAAGAAATTTGAACGGCCAAAAGACATATGAAAAAATGTGCATCATCATTAACCATCAGAGAGATGCACGCCAAAACAATGAGATATCATCTCACACCAGAGACTGACTCATATCCAAAAGACCTAGGACAGCAAGTGTTGGTGTGGATGTGGGGAGAAAGGGACTCTCATCCATTGTTGGTGGGAATGTCAACTGGTCAGGTCTTTTGGAAAACAATATGGACATTCCTCCAAAGACTAGAAATTGAGCTCCCATTTGACCCAGCAATACCACTTCTGGGAATATACCCTGTGAGACCAAAAACACACAGTGGAAACACCAAGTATACTTCTATGTTCATAGCAGCACTATTCACAATAGCCAGAATCTGGAAACAACCAGATTGCCAGAGAACAGATGACTGGATAAAGAAACTCTGATAAATCTACACAATGGAATACTATGCAGCTGTTAGGAAAAATGAAGTTATAAAATTTGCCTATAAATGGATGTACGTAGAGAGGATCTTGCTGAGTGAAACTAGCCAGGGGGAAAAGGACAGATATAGAGTGACTGCATTCATTTGTGGGATATTAAAAAATAGCATGATACCAATATCCAAGGTCAGACAAAACATGGGTCAGGAGGTGGAACCTACTGCAAATGTGTGGGAGTCAGAGGCTAGGTAATACAGAGAAAGGAACAAACAGTGTACTAATAATTATGGTAAATAATAACATCAGCGTAGAACTGATCATTGGAAGTAGGCAAAAGGATATACATGATAACCTCTAAATGTATGTATTGCAACCCACAATGTGTAAGAGAAGGGAAACACAGAGAGATAGAGAAAAAAAAGAGAGAGAAACAGAGAGAGAAGCAAAAAATTATCTGCCATAGATGCAGGCTGGGGAGGGGGGAATCAGAGGACATTGGTGGTGGGAAAAGGGCACTGATGGAAGGATGGGTGCTGGAACACTGTGTGACTGAAACCCAAATGTGAACACTTTTGTAACTGTATATCTCACGGTGGTATAATAATTTTTTAAGTAAAATAAAATAAAAAGATGATTTGTAAAGAAGCAGAGTTCGGACTCAGACTCGGGGCTCCTGATCCACAGACTGTGTGCGCTCTTTCCACAACTGCATACAACCTAAAGGACATAATTCACAGTAAAACAAAAATACAGAAGTTTCACAACCAAAATGGCTATTAGATAATGTTATCATATGCTCTTATTAAAGGTCTTTGATGATGCTAATCATTTTTGAAGAAATGAAACCCTGATGGCACTAAATAAGAATTAGGTCTTATGAAACAGATGCTACAGCAGATGGTAGATTGCTCCTTTTCTTCTTGGCACTTCCTCCTGAAGAATGTGATATGCAGGATGGTTAGGTATGCTTGACTTCTTGTGTCTTAACTAGTAGATATTTCTGGAACAGAAGCTGCTTCCCTTATCCTGAGCTCAACAAATTCACAAGTATAATCTGCAATATTTCCTTTCCTGACACTCTTCCTATATTGTGCCTAGTTTGTTGGCTTAATCAAACAACTTTACGTTGAATTGTAGGTCAAAATAGTTTAAGGACAAGCATACCAAAGAAACTAATGAAAGCCCCCAGTTTTTCTCTATATGATTATGGCAATTATAACTTTCAAATAAGTCAAAAGTTAAACACATCTTTCATTCGATAGAAATTATCAGGAACAGCAATATGAAGCCAACATAAGTAAACATTATCTGAGATATAATTATGGCAAGATGCAATTTTGTCTTTGAGTATTTTAATATAGGAGGGGCCTAACTACACACAATTTATAATGCAGCTCCGAGTGTGGTACTAGCTATATAAGTACTTCAAAGGTAGTTTGGGGATTCAGAAAGAAAAACATGGAATGAATGAGATCAACTGGAGTATGGCAGAGTTAGTATGAATAGATTTGCTAAAGTAAGAATCCACAGAATGAGATTTCTGCAATTAGAAAAAAATATGGAGATCCTTGCAAACAGCATTACATAACCGTGGAGGTGGGAAGCCGTTGATTTTGACTAGAGTATATAAAATAAATGAAGAAACTGATTTGTGATGACCTTACAAATTGAGGCAAGCTAGAAATTGTAACAGGAGCTATTAAAACTTTCTTTTAAGAATAGATAATCCTACGGTTATCTTAGCAAGGTGACTTACTTGAATTAGATAGGATTATAGGGACGAAAAAATAAAAAGCAAAGGAATCAATATAGGTTCCTGTTATAGCCCAGAAGGAGAAATGGGGGATCAGGAGTAGATAAAGCACTTGCCTGAAGATCAAGGCAATGAATAGGAGAGATGTCAAAAAGGAATTGCCATTATTTCTCCATTAAACGGAAGAAATTCAATATCCTCCTAAGAATTACTAAACTTAATCATGATTGTGAAGCAACTAAATCACTAACTTCTTAGAAATCCTAAGGTTGATCATTTTATTTCCTAGACTTCCACAAATTTACAGATTTTATACTTATATTTATATAAATCTTTATATAAAGATTTTATATTTGTTTATTCAAATTATTTGCGCTATAGCTTGAATGCTGAGTTATTATATAATCTAAAAGTTAGAAACCTAAATAAGAATTCAAAATTAGTTTAAGATGTTTCATTTACAATATCCATTGTAAATATATGCAATAGGACATCCTGTAATTTTTCAGTGTGATTATATAACACAAGAAACAGGTATCATTAAATATTCATATCTTCTATATAAATAATAAATAAAATATAAATAATGCTAATATCTTACACTATTATCACATAGGATTTTATTAAAACAAATTATGTTTTTAAAATTAATCTCTTAAAGAAAACAGAAATTAAATTTTAGAATTATCACATGATGATGGGTAGAAGGAAATTCTATGATAGAATGAAATTCATCTATTAATTGAAAGGATGAAATTCATCTATGAAAATGGACCAGTTAAGTTCCCCTCTGGGCCAGAGTGAGAGTTACAGAGCTACATATATAACTCTATGATCTACAGTGAATGAAAAAAATTAAATCAGGCCCATATGCTACAAAATAATATTTCAGTCCATTCCAAACCTTCCAGTCTGCCACAAAGAAGGGAAAGTTTTGCAACCACAAATTTCAAACACTAAACATAATGTTATATCATACTCTAGAGGCCAGCCTAATACATGTATTTCCGGTTCAGGGGACTTCCTCTGAATACCCTACATGTCTTTATCACTTTTCACTTGATGTGCATTGTCTTTGGCACCTCTAAATGCCCCACCCCAATGTGTTGCTCTATCTGAGCTACAGTTTTAGACTTTCCACTCTTCTATCTAATTATTTTGAGTATGGTTATCTTCGTTGTAAGTGCCCTGAAGACAGATTCAAATTCTTGTTTCCAAAGACTCCTATCTCTACACAACTCTTTCCACAAAAATCAGTGACAAATTTTCTGAGTTCCCACTTTACCAAAATTATTGCATTTATGCTTTAAATACTTAAGGAGAAAAGCAGATGATTCTTTAAAACTTACTATCTTTGTTATACAAAATTGGATGGACCTCTGGGGTCTTGATAGTCAGTTACCAAATAGCAGATCCACCTGGGTACGGGTGGGATCTGCTATTTGGCACGGGTGTCAACATTTCTCAAGCCTTATTTCTTCTTACAGGTTATCATCTTTTCTCCCCCTCTAAACCCTATTATAGTCTTAGAATGAATAATATAATGTATCCCAGGTATATTATTTTTCATAAATTGAAGTTTACTTTCTATGTCACCATGGGTTTGTTTTGTTTTCCCTTTCTTGGTTATCTTTCTCTGTCTTTTATTACAATTGTCTTTCCATTTCACAAAGACCTCTGTCCTCTTGGGAAATATTCATTATACTTTGCACTACAAATGGAAAATAATGTCATTATATTGCATTTTGAGTTTCTGCTCAAAGTGCTATTTTTCAGGATTTGAATATAAACTGAGACTTTCTTCTCTTCACAGTGACTGTTGTGTTGATCCTGGCAAAGTGCTAGAGTCTTATATATCACCCATTTTAAATTTGTTTTGTGTAACACTCTATATCTTGTGTCTTGAATAGTGTGATTGCACTGAAATTGCTAGACAGTGTGGATGATCAATGAACTGCCATCATATAGCTTCCTGTAGACGCTGAGTCTCAATCTTTAATTACCCTTCCTGATTCTTGCCTTTGGCCACACAGAGGATTAATAATAAAGAGGAACAGCCTAAACCCTCTTAACATGATGAATTTAGTGTTCACAAAAAGACATTTAACACAATATACAGAAAATTAGAAAAGAAAAGTAAAAACGAAATAGCTTTAAGTCTGGCTCGGGATAAGGGGCTAATCAATCCAGCATTTGTTTTTCCTCAGTTCTTTACGTCATAAGAAAAAATCTAAAAGATATAAGAAATACCCTTAAAGGCTTCAGTGGCTTGGGCTTTCCATCTTTCAGCTCAAAGAATTGCTAAAGCATTATCCAATTCCACTGAACCATTAGCTGATTATTCAAATCATCTGTAACATCATCTGTAATAACATATGACTGTCATTTTTATAGGCCTGTTCTTATTCTCTACATTAATGAAATGTTTCAGTTAGGCACTCATTTGTTCTCAGAACTAGGCATGGTTCCCATTACATAACTAAAGAAACTTAATAACTAAGCACTTACTCTAACATTTCCTACAGTTGGAAAATAATAATGGTGCTGAATAGCTAGGTAAAGCTGTTCTTATTTGCCAACCTACCTTTCTTTTTACTTAAAACCTTAAGATGGTTTCTTCTGTTGCTCAAATTTTTAACTCTATGAAAAAATACAGTAGTACAGGATAGGTAGAGATATTAAACACATTCTCTTGATCCATCACTAAAGTTCAAGGTTTCAACCTGCTTGTAATTGGCTCTGGAAGCATAAGCAACAGACTTATATTTCCTTTCCTCAGTTTCCCTACTGCTGAATGATTATAACTATGTATATAATTGTAGACTTGTTGATAAAATTGTGTGCATATATATAATTACATATATTAATTAATAGCTAATTAATATATACCTATATATCATTTAGAATAAGGTGCATTACTGTCACTGTAATCATGCATATATAAAGTGTGTACATATAATTTTATATACAAATATATAGTGTATGCAGTCCATATATAGTCATCTATAATATAGACTATGCTTGTATTTTCTAATAGAGCTAGCTTAACCATGAGGCATCACTTAAATACCAACGACATCATTGGTTATATTACTTAGTAACTTTCTTGACCTTTATTGAATTTCTGACTAGTTGTCAAAAAATAATTAAGTTCCTATTATCACAGAGGCGAAAAGAAAAATTTATATTTGTAGTCATGCCTACAAAAACCATGTATTGTATGAGTTTCTACCATCTTCAAGTTGTAAATAAAATTTTATTTTTTTTAATTTTATTTTTTATTTTTTTATTATACCACTGTGCAATGTACAATTAAAAAGATGTTCTTGTTTGGGTTTCAGTCATACATTTCTCCAGCACACGTACCTCCACCAGTGCCCCATTCTTACCACCAATATCCCCAAGTTCCCTCCCCCTCCTCCAGCCTGCCTCTATAACAGACACCCTTTCTCTTATTTCTCTCTCCCTCCTTCCCTCTCTCTCTCACTCTTTTTCTCTTTTTCTCTCTCTTGCACATTGAGGCTTGCCGGACAGACATTTAGGGATTATCATGTGTACATTCAATGTTCAGTTCTAGTGTGGCACTAACATCTCCCATAATTAGTAGAGCACTAGTATATATTTATATACTACTAATGAATGCAGTCATTCTATATCTGTCCTTTACTCTCTGACTAATTTCAGTCAGCATGATACTCACCATGTCTATCCATTTGCATGTAAATTCCATGACTTTGTCTTTTCTAACAGCTGCATAGTATCCCTCGTGTAGATGTACCAAAGTTTCTTTAGCCAGTCTTCTGTTCCTGAGTATTCAGGTTGTTTCCAGATTCTGGCTATTGTGAATAGTGCTGCAATGAACATAGAGGTGCATATAGTGTTGCTTCTGTGTGATTTTGGGTCTCCAGGGTATATTCCCGGGAGTGGTATTGCTGGGTCAAATGGGAGTCCAAGATCGAGTTTTTGAAGGAATGTCCATATCGTTTTTCTAAAAAGGGCTGGACCAGTTGGCACTCCCACCAGCAATGGATGAGAGTCCCTTTTCTCCCCGCATCCCTGCCAGCACACGTTGTTCTTGCTCTTTTGGATGTGTGCCAGACTCTGTGGCATGAGATGATACCTCATTGTTGTTTTGATTTGCATCTCCCTGATGATTAGTGAAGAGCACTTTTTCATATGCCTTTTGGCCATTCGAATTTCTCCTTTTTTGGAAGTTTCTGTTCATTTTTTCCTCCCACTTTTTGATGGGGTTTGCTGTTTTCTTCTTGGAGAGTTCTACCAGTGCCCGATATATCCTGGATATTAACCCCTTATCAGAAGGGAAGTAAGTGAAATATTCTTTCCCAGTCTATGGGATGTCTCTGTATTTTGTTCATTGTTACTTTTGAGGTGCAGAAGCTTTTCAGTTTTATATAATCCCATTTGTTTATCTTTGCTTCCATTTGCTTTGTCAGTGCTGTTTCATCTTTGAAGACGCCCTTAGATTCGATGTTGTAGTGTTTTTTTGTTTTCTTCTATGTACCTTATGGATTCATGTCTGATGTTGAGATCTTTGATCCATTTTGATCTGACCTTTGTGTACAGTGTTAGAAGAAGGTCTAAGTGCATTTTTTTTACATGTAGCTACGAAGTTTTCCCAGCACCATATGTTGAAAAGGCTTTCTTTGTTCCACTTAATATTTTTTGTGCCTTTATCAAAGATTAAGCAACCATATGTTGGAGAGTGAGTTTCAGGATATTCAGTTCTATTACATAGGTCTACTGGTCTGTCTCTAAACCAATACCATAGTGTTTTGATTAAGACTGCTTTGTAGTAGAGTTTAAAGTTGGGAAATCGATGTCTCCCATCTTCTTTTTCACAAGAATTGCTTTAGCTATTCGTGAAGTTTTATTATTCCATATAATTTAGAACTCTTTACACAGAGAAGTTCACACAGACGTGATCGCATCTGTGTGGTTTTGATTTTTTGACTGGGGTCTGGGCAGTCTTCCAGTACAGGGTGGGAATCACAGACCTGAGATGGGAGCAGCAGGGTGATGGGATGGCAGCAGCTGGGAGGTGTTGCAGGACACCAAAGAGCCTCTGCATCTGCCCTGGATTGCCTCCTGAAGGTCACTTAGTAG
Source organism: Cryptotis parvus (assembly GCA_021461705.1). NCBI lineage: Eukaryota > Metazoa > Chordata > Mammalia > Eulipotyphla > Soricidae > Cryptotis > Cryptotis parvus. The sequence continues at coordinate 181,439 of JAJIBD010030811.1, forward strand.
ATAAGGGGGTAGTTTATCTGACCATGTATTCTGTACTGTCTGGTATAAATATTCTCTTATGCTACCACAGTCATCGTGGGATTAGCTAGATCTTACCAGCATATTTGCCTGGCCACATTGGATCTCTAAGTAATTAGACCAGAGAGAAATGCTGTCTGCCTCCTAGCAAGCAAACACGGCTCCCTGATGACTCAAAAACAACTAAAATACAAAACTACCATGAAATAAAGATGAGACTCTTGTGAATGCTTGGAGAAATATTTAACTGGCATTAGTATTGGCCTTTGGTACAGAGGCATGCCATCTCAGAAACCCCCTTCTCTACCCTATAAAGGCATTTCCTAGGCAGATGTTGGTTCAAGACTTTAGCATCTAAAAGGGCCTAGGTGAGGTGCTGGGAGAAATTACCTGAGGGCATTTGACCCTGCCACTTCCCATAAAAGTGGGAGGTCTGAGTTGCAGGGGTTTAAAACTAGCCTGCTTCCTCTCTTGTGCTCTCTATTTTATGGTCACTCTCTTTTGGGGCTGGCACTCTTCTTGGGTTGCTCTCCCACTTTCTGCTGGCAGCTTGTCTTTGTCTCCTCTCTACACGGCCTCAACACATGGTGGCCGCCATCTTGGCCTACATGTGGCTGGGTTCCTAGCCGGGAATCCTAAGCACAGGGTTTTTCCTATTCCTGATTTGTATACTTGAACCTGTGATAAGTAAAGCATTTTAAAACCTTGCCGGATTCCTGTGTCTTTCTCCATCTGCCGGCTGCTGATCCCCTAGACCGCAGTATTTCCCCACAGGGAGGGTAGGTGGCAAGCCTCTCCATGGCGGTTTGGCACGCTTCCTGTCATCTGCTCCCTTTGTGTAGTTCACAGGTTCAAGGCTGGGGTCTGGGGGCGAGGGTCCTCCGGTGCAGGGTGAGAATCACAGACCTGAGATAGGGGGCAACAGGGTGATGGGATGGCAGCGGCTGGAGAGGGGAGGTGGCAAGCCTCTCCTGTAAATAAAATTTTAAATACTATCTCCTAGTCCAAGTGCTGTGTGCAGTCCAATAACTTCTATTAACTCTCACTGACAAGTTTGGCTTCAAGTTTCTGAATTTTGTGTCTTAGGTGTTCTATATATTGTCTTCTTTCTGCTCTAAGCCAAACTAAACATGGAACTGTCCCCAATTTACTGGATTACTCCAACCAGACTCAGGGAACATCTATAGGGCAGCTTAAAATGAAAGTTAGGATTCATAGTGATGGGTTTAATATATTACCGTGTTCAGAAAAACATAACCCATGCACTACGGGGGTTACTTAGAGCAATACAAACAATTCCAACCAGGCACATAGTTACATGTAGCCTTGGACATCGTGAATTACCCTGGAATCTGGAATTTCCTTCTTCCTTCAGAACCTGCAGCCTTGTGATTTGATAGTCTCTTACCCCAACCAAATCATCTTTATCTGTCTCCTTCCTGGTTTCTATGTTGGCTCAGAAACACTCTGAAATCCAAATTAATCTTACTCCAGGGGAATATTTTTGCCTTAAGTTTTCCTGGAGAATTTCCATGGAGGCAAATATGAGGCGTCACCTGTTAAAGAGGTCTATCATTGCAATTTTCTAATAAGGCAGTTTCTTACAAAGAGGAATTTTGATATCAATAATAAAACAGCATTCTCAGTCTTACACAATATAATGTATTTTCATCACCACAAAAATGTTAAGATATATGCTTAACTTAATCTATTTTACTAATATATTTTTTGAGCTCTCTGTAGGGTTTTGCAGGACATTTAGAGAATTCAGGAGAGATCCCGTCCTGGAGCGATTTAGATCTATTTTAACAATGACATATATAAGGTCAAAGGGGACAAAGGATATAGGAAAGGGCAAGATGAAGAGATAAGAGTTTTTATTCAAATAAACTTTATTTGAAAAGGAGGAGATGTTTTCAAGAGTTGCTAATTCTTCACATTTGAAATGTCTTCAAATTTGAAATGTCTGGTTGTAAGTCAATTAACCAGATGAGTGTTGTGTTGTCCCACAAGATAGATTGTATTACTTAAGGTCATATTTCTGTCAGGGAAACATGTTACAGTTGAGCTTTCCACTCAGGGATGATTTATAAAGAACCAACATTTTGCTATCTAGGGATATCATGCATTTCTTAGGGCCCTCTAAACATATGGCCAATGCAAAATTATGATTTTTTTGTCAAAATGTATATGTTAATAAATAAAACAACTAAGATTATTTAAGCACTACCAATTCAAAATAGTTTGGGGGAAGTGCATATGCTAAGAAAAAAGATAAATAGGGACCAGAGTGACGGCACCATGGGAGGCACTCTTGCCTTGCATGCAGCCAACATTGGCATCCCATATGGTCTCCCAATTCTATCTACTGGGCATGGTCCTGAGCATAGAGCCAGCAGTAAACCCCAAGCACTACTGAGTAGGCCCCAGAACAAAACACACCACAAAAAAGATAAAAAGGACAACTAAGTTGCCTGATCACTGCCAGGAGTAATCCCTAAACACAGACAAGGGAGTAAGCCCTGAGCACTGCTGGACGTGGTCTATAAACAAAAACAAATTCTAAAAAATCAATGATACATACAAAAAAGTCAGCTTACAAAATGATCACAGTTGTTAAATATAAAAATATATTTTATATTTTATTTGTAACTCAAATTTTCATTATTTGGCAGAAGTATGATCAGAATGAAGTGATTCTGCTGAATTAAGAGGACACAAAGAGGGTGAAAATACTCTATAATCAGTTTAAGTAGAGGACCTGTGATTACAGGGCAGGAAAGATGGAGCCGTGTGAAGCACTGTTAAAAAACAAATTAGGCCATTAATCTTCTGACTATTGAAACATACACCATATCTGAGTTCTCGATCTAATCTGGTATCACAATGCTAATGTTTTCTATGCTAACATCAAAAAAGAAGAGCTTGGGACAATGGATTCGGTTGTTTTCTTTTAACCCTCCATTTATTGCCATTAGCATTTAGAGGCAGATGGCTTTAGAGATAAAAAGGAATTTTAGAGGCAAACTTGTAATGAAAAACAGTCAATAAATGTTTATTAAGTCTCCACCCAGTGTAACTGAACTAGAGCGTTAATTGGACATTAGAGACTCAGATGGTCTCGTTGTTTAGAAATGGTGGATTCTACTTTCCTAGCAAGCAGCCTCATTTATTTTGAAAATGACTCTATTATTGTTTTCCTTACACTACAAATCTAAATAATATGTCCTTAAAATTTTATCCAGGTTGTGCCGGGTGATAACACAGTGGGTAGGGTGTTTGCCTCGCACACAGCCAACCCAGGTTCTATCCCTGGCATCCCATATGGTTCCCCAAGCTCTGCCAAGACTAATACTGAGTGAAGAGCCAGGAGTAACCCCTGATCATTGACGAGTGTGACCCAAAAAACCAAAAAAAAGGAAAAAATATATTTTTTAAATTTTTTTTAAAGAATCCCACAGAAAAGATTCTAGGTTATCCCTTCTGGTGCCATAAAAAATAAGTCAAATTATCTTAAACTTTATCCTATAGGGATGAGTGCATGAAAAGATTGCTGTTTCAAAGTCACTTTATGGAATGCTAACAGGATAGGGATAAACATAGAATCCAACAGTCTATTCAGAAGAAGTAAGTCCCACTTATTTGACATTGTTTTCAAATACTGAAAAAAAATTCACAAAAACATATCATTGATTAGTTAAAAAGGCTAAACATATAACAATAAAAAGAAGCCTTAAGAAAATGCACATGGACTCAAGGTATCACTCAATAGTTTAGAACACCCATCTTGCAAGTATATCATGCCGAGTTTGATCCCCTTTGCCACCTCAGTAGCTGAGTGCAATCTTGGTAGCTTTTTTGTTTAACCTGACAAGAGCTCTCCACAATTACTGACTCTCAGGCAGTTTTCAACTGTAGGCAGGTGGGTGCATGCACCACACCAAAAGTTTGCAATCCTTGTCAAGCATGATGATTAAAAAATATGTATGAGTACCACAGCCAAAACATGAAAGCCCTGGTGAATGCAGGTTTGAGCACCACCGAGACATCTGGCTACCATTACAACCAGACATTGTTCCACAACTAAAGAGTAAAACCCCTGGTGAACATGTATTCAAATACCACAATGAAGAAAGTTCAAACTTCAATGAATAGAGCAGCCAAGGATGAAAGCAACACAATGTAATATTCAGACTCAATAGCTAAATTATACAAATACTGTGAACAAACCAAGCATAAATACTGTAAACAGACCATGCTTGTGTGAAGTTACCAGTCATTACAACATCAACAACAATGAAGAGAGAAAAGAGAAGAAATTTTTTTAAAAAAAAAAAAAAGATGATATATGACTTCATAATACCCAAAAGTTGGTGGCTTTCCTATATACAAATAACAAAAAGAGAAGAAACTGTTCACCCAAGAGTGAGCCCTAAGCTCAGAGCCAGCAGTGGCACAACCCCACCCACCCTACACACACCAAAACAAAAGGGAGATAAGTAGCAGAACACCTTCGGAAATCGGAAAGGATACTATTCCCTACCTAGGCTGGAAATTTTAAAGGAAAGGTAAAGGTAAACTAAAGATGTTTCAGACATATATGTAATATCAGTGAAACTTATATTTAGATTTCTGTTTGATATTTTTCTGATTCAAACTTTCTTTGAGTTTGAATCAAACTCAAAGATTTTATCACTAACCAAAAACTTTAATGCAAGAAAACTAAGGTGGGCATGACATACACTAAAATAATCTCTCCCAGAATTATTCTAGGGATTACTGTTAAATTCATTATTCTCTTCCTACAAAATTCATCTCTTCACTCACTTCCCTCCCCAAACACACACACACACACACACACACACACACACACACACACACACGTGTATTATGGGAGTCTCACAATCAAACCAGCAGTCATCTATCTGTTCTAGTGGCTTTTCCAGCTCCACTCTGCAAACATTTCTGTGGTCTCAATAGCCTTCCTATGTCCATAGCAATCATTCTTTCATACCTTGGAATTCAACTTGATTCTGAATTTTAAACTTTTTAACTCAAAATGACTTAGTACTTATTGATCTTATTGACATAGGAGTCTCTTGTTTACATTACATTTCCGACAGGAGATTTATATTTCTACGAAAAGACGTATAATGTCCTTAAAGTAATAAATACAATTTTTTCCTATTCACTCCATTAATACTCCTTCCTTTACCACCTTCTGTGCTCAGACCCTCATCTACATTTCACTGAAACACAGAAATTACTCTTAGAAATGATCTTCTGGGCACCCAGATTTTCCACTCCAATTATCTGGATTTGTTACCCTGTTCCGCATGGCTTTGTGCTTTCCTTAGTTGTCTTTTTTTCTTTTCCTTTTTTTTTCTAATTTTGTTTTGGGGGATATATCCAGGGTGTTCAGGGCTTACTTTTGACTGCATTCATGGATCACTCCTGGCACAACTCAGGGCACTGTCTGCAGTGCCAGGAATCAAACTTCAGCAGGCCGCAGACATGGCAAATGCCTGTCTGCTGCCCTTTCTTTCTAAACCATTTTCATGCATTTCTTATGATCCTTAAATCGTCCTAAGGCTTGGAAACCTTTCCCACTCACTTATCTGTTTCTTAAAGTCCTGAATCAGTTGTCATGATCCAGCTTAAATTCTAACTGTATGAATCAGACACAACAATAACCACTTAAAATTAGCCTCTCTTTAGCTATCTTTCTCTGAAATACATTGAGCCCCTATTAATGCTCATATCCCAATCTGTTGCAAATTGCATACCATCGAGACACCAAAAAACATCCAATATAATTCTTTTTAAATTCATGATTAAGGCACAATAAATGTTGAATTAAGTTTTAGCTCAACTGGCACAATGTTGAATATTGTCAAAGATACATGAGAATGTCAAAAGACCTACACACAAGCTGATTAAGCTCATTGTAACACATCAATATTTTTTCATTTTTTAATTTAGTCATGTCATTGTGTCATATCACTTGTCAGCTGACAAAACTGCAACATACTAAGTATTATTAGTGTAGGGAAATTTTTAATTCCCGAGGGTACATTTATCTCATTCTTTGGCTCATTTTTACTTCATAAGGAAAAAATTATTTTTCTGATATCTAGATGAAAGAAAATTAAGTGTGCCCACTGAGGTGAGTAATGATTTAAGATAAAGGACAAGTCAGTGCCTGGAGAGCTGTAAAATTCCATTGCTGCAGTTCATTTCCTCATAAAGCATTTTAGGGGAATGAACGGGAATTATTCAGTAGGCTCCAACATTTTATCTCAATTCTGGCATTTATGGAAAACATAAACAGGAAAGAAAGTTACACTTTGAATTTCAGGTTATTTGGCAAACTTCACCAAAATTCTATCATTTGATGTATTGGTGAACAATGCACAGTTAGAACAAAAAAATATTTTTCATTCCATAATTCAACTTTTTAATGCTTTTTCTTTATGGCTCACAGAAAAAAATGCAATATTTAAATGTAAACATGTTCTGTTAAAAATTTTCCCATTTGGTTTTCAATAAATAACATGCGAATAATTTACTCAAAGTGCTTAATTTAATTTCTATTTTGCTAAACTGTACTAAATTGTATTTTTTTCATTTCTGTAAATAAAAGACTATATATGTATAATATTTCCCCAAATAATTTGGAGAATATTAGTTAAGACCATTCTCCATTAACTAATACATTTTATATCAGAAACAAAGCCAATATTATAGAGATAGGGAGAATGGAGAGGGAGAGAAAACCAGATTATTTTAAGACATTGGCTCATATAATTATGGGGCTGGCAAATCTAAAATTTGTAGGACAAGTTGGCCAGCTGGAGACTCAGACAAAGCTTAAAGTGTTGAGTCTGAAATTTTTAGAGTAGGAAGGCAGGTTGAAAACTCAACTCATGTAGGACTTCTAAATTACAGTGCTTTTAGACTTCTTCCTTCTTCAGGAAACCTCTTAGTTTCCTTTTAAGACCTTCCATTAAAGGGACAAGATCTAGTCACATTACCAAGGATAATTCCTTACTCAAATTCATCTCATAGTAAATGCTGATAACATCTTTAGATATCTTTACAATAATGCCTACATTAGTATTTAATCAGTGAGGAACACAGCCTATTAAAATTGACATATAATATTAACTACCATACAGTCAATTAATATTTATTGAGGGCCTCATAAAGGACCAGAACTAGTCCAGACACAAATTCTTACCTTCAAGGTCATTCCATCATTTTGTGGAAGACTAAATTGCAAATCAATAATTACATAACAGTGTAAAAACTATTATGCTGAGGAGTTAAGGTAGTTATGAATTACTAAGTTTAGCCACAATGGACTGGAGAAATAGTACAGCAGGTAGGGCATTTACCTTGCACATGGCCGACCCAGGTTTGATCCCCTGCATCTCATATGATCCACCCATTTTTAGGGGTAATTCCTGAATGCAGATATTGGAGTAACCCCTGAGCATCGCTGGAGTAACCCTTGAGCTTTTTGGCAACGCAAAAAAGCAAAAAAAAAGAAGAAAAAAGTTTAGCCACAGTTTTTTTTTAAGAAAAAATTGAAGGGAGATAATAGGATCAATCATTACCTTTCTTCTAATGAGGTAGACAGGAGAGATAAGCAAAGGAGAAACAAACTACACAAAAGCAATAGGGACTGGGGGACAGTGGTAGGTACACAGGTGCATTTGGTTTGCCTGAAGAGAAGAATGCAAGTGCCATTAAGGCACAAATTTAGCTTGGTCAGCTGCAAAACACAGAGAACTTTGTGTGCCATGCATCTGAATAATACGCTGAGAGGTATGAGATGCATCTTATAATAGACTTATAATAAAATTAGCATATCAGAAAGGTAGCTCAATTTCTAGACAAAGATGGGGAGAGGAATGGTCATGCTGACACGAGCTGGTATAGAGTTGCTGAGGGATAGGCTTAATCAAAGGAAACTAATATGAAAAATGAGAAGAGACAGCTGAGAGCTTGTAAAGGTCATAGTAGTGAGGTGAAAGAAGCAGACAAGATCTTCAAAAGCAGGATAAAACAGGATTCACCTTGCTTGATGGATGGAGGATGAGGGAGATGGACACCCGCATGATGGCAGGTTTAGAGTTTCCATGAATAGGAACAACATGTGGCCACATCAGTCGTTTTAGCTAAAGAGCTAAAGCATAATCACAAAGGCTAAAATGATTATTTCCTTATTTATTTGGTTTGGGGGCCACACCTGGTAGTGCTCAAGGGCTATTTCTGGGTCTGTGTTCAGGGGCCATGCCTGACAGTCTTGGGGGGACCATATGGGGGTTCCAGGGATCGAACCTGAGTCAGGCATAAAGCGATTTTCTAAACAATGTCAGAATACAACTATTCCTTTACAGCTACTCTTGTGGCTGAAGCTATTACATCTTTCTACATAAAGAGCAAAATAAGAACCAAACTAAAACTTTAGGGCACTTAACAATTGGAACTTAGAACTGGAACTTAAAAATATACTAGCAACAGAAAGTACCCTGATGAAAATACCTTACCTTCTCCTAAAATTGGTTTAAAGGCTCCAAAATTGTAAAAATCTTAATGATAAATAGGGCAAAAGTTAGCTTCCCACCCAGAACTTGGAAACAAAATTTTCAAGTAAATTGAAAATTGCTTGTTAAGCAATAAAAACAAATGTCCAAACAATGAGAAAAAATTAAAGTAGATGACAAACTATATTAACAAATCAAATCTATTTTAGAATGATAGCAGAGATAAGTTAGTACTGCAGAATTAATATAGTTGGGACCATTAAAATATTTTTCAAGGAGAGCACCCAGTAAGTATGAACAGCTGGTCTTCCTGGCATATATATTCCTATTACTGAAGTACATGAATAAAGTTTAAAATCTGATGCAATTAAAAATTCAAATTAAGACTTTGCTCTCTGATTATAGGTACTTTTACAATTTGGCTTCTGAAGTAGAAGCCTGTAGAAACCTATTTTTAGTTCACTACATACCCATCTCTTCTTTTAACCAAAACTCTTCAGGAAACTTTCACAATGCAAGATAGTACCTGCTATATTCTCAAACCTCATCTCCTGGTAGGATAGGTGAGTTAGTACAGGGATTACAGTACTTGTCCTGCATGTTGAAGACCCCAGTTTGATCCTCAGAATTTCCAGGAGTAGCCCCTGAATAGTACCAGTCTTCCCAAAAACAAAAACAACAAATACTCTAGCCTCAGTAGGAAACAACAGAAGACAAAGCCAATGAAAGATACCATCTTGACATCCTTTTGAGACGTTGAGTGAAATGAACCCTGGAGTAAAAATATATTTGAACGCCTCCTATCATTTTTGGCTACACAGTATTTAATGCTAAGCTTTTCTCATGCCAGTCAAACTTTAACCCCTTGTTACTTACAATAATCATCACAAAATACATTGGGAATATAACCAATCCCTAAATTACTCACTAGTTCAAAGTTCTATATATGGATTGCTTCTGGTATTATTTAAAAAAATTAACTGAAACACCAATATTGCAATAAGCAACATCAGACTCCAGGTAAGTGATAAAAAACTAATGTTCAAACACACTGAAAGCTTTAGTACACATGATACATGCTGCCTACCCCATTCACCTCTTAGAACGGGCCCTCGACAGCCCAGCTTTTCCAATTCTTCCTGACTGTGACTCAAATCCTACATAGTAATCTACCCTAGCAGCTATCTGCCTCCAGAACTTCACAGGCCTTAAGACAGCCCAGTCTTTCCACCTTGCTCATTCCCACTTTCTACTATTGTTGGGTGACAAGCCCTACTTTAAGCCCCAGCTACACTTAGCTGGCAGCCCCTCCCAGCTCTGCTAGGGAGGCTTTGAATCAGCTCTGGCACTTGTAAAAGTCAAAAGTCCACCTGAAGTGCTGCATTTCAATAGAGTTGTTTACCTGTATTCATCTCTAGATAGCCCAGCCCACAATGTGCCAGGCTGGGAAGTTTTGGTGGCTGTCTATCTATAAAATAAGCTGCGAGAAGAGAGAAGGCCCTTTTTGCTACTTTGGCTTCCCTTGCCATTTCCTCTCTTTGTCCTCTCCGTTCTCGCTGGGCTTTAACACGTGGTGGCTGCCATCTTGGCCTACACATGGCCGGGGCCCAGCCGGGAATGCAGAGTCTGGAGTTTTTCCTGCTCTTAGATTGTATATCAGAACCTGTGATAGTAAAGCCTTTTAAAACTGCACCGGATTCCTGAGTTTTCCTTCATTCCCCTCCAGCATCGGAGGTAGAAGGGAACTCAATTCCTGATATTGTTGGGGACCCCAGTGGTTCCCCGATATACCTATGATCCTAGAGTTCTTACTCTGGCCCCAGCCTTCCTGCTGATTCCCAGATCACAAAGCTGAGACTAAGAGCTCTGCATCTGCTGGTTCTCACAGGAAATTCTTAGAAGGCAGTAGTGGCAAATAAATAATAGATATTGTTATTGAAAAAGAGGTGACTACAAGAGTATGCCACCCGCACGGCAGAGCCCTGGCAAGCTACCCGTGTCGTGTTTGATATGCCAAATACCATAACAATTATAGACCTCATTCCCATGACCTGATGGAATGGTTTGAGGCTCTTTATGTTCCTGGAGCAAGCAGGTGCCCTTGGGCTCTACTTGCATGAGACAGGTCATACGAGATGTTACTGGTGCCTGCTCGAGCAAATCGATGATGAACGGGGAAGACAGTGACAATTATTGAAAAACTGGATAAGTGCTCTGACCATCTAGATTCAAAGCTCCACCCTAAGTGTCTGAGACCACTGAGTTCCATGACAAAATCCAGGATCAGGGTCAGGGACCCCCTTCTACCCCAGAGATCAGTGGCTGTCAGACAGAGAAAGACACAAGAATCCAGCAAAGTTTTAAAAGGCTTTATTCACACTTGTTCTGGTATACAATTCAGTAACAGGAATATTCCAGAATTTAGGTTCCTGGCTGGGCCCCGGTCAAATGTAGGTTTAGAATCCTAGGCCAAGATGGCTGCTACCAAGTGCTAAGGCCCAACAGGAAAAGAGACCAGAGAGAAGGAGAGAGAGGGCAAAGAGGAACCAAATGGCCAAAAAGCCCTTTCTCCTTTCTCCTACCTTATTTTTTTAAGTGAGGCCCATTTTATTTAATATCAACTCTACACAGAGCAGTGACCTTCTGTGAAGATACAGATTGCCCAAACTACCCAAAAAGACAATCTATTCCATAGTGAAGTAGTAATAGCAAGCAATACCAATGACAACCCAACCCTTGTTCTATAAACAGGTGTCTGTGTGCCAGAAAGAACTACGGGTTCATTATATTATTTTATAGATAGAAGCCCACAAAAAACTTCCATCCCAGCATAAGGTGGACTGGATTATCTAGAGAGGGAAGCCAGGTAAGTGACCATATTGAAATGCAAATCTTCAGGTTGGCCCTTTGGCTCCAAACTTTACAAATGCCAGAGCTGACTCACTGAGATACAATTGCCCTAGAAGAGGGAGGAGGGGCTGCATCTCTGAACCAGAAAGCAGTGCAGAATGTAATTTGTAGAGAATGGCATTAATACTTATTACCATGAATGCCAACGGATTCCAGATTCCATATCCCACTAAGGTCCAAAATCTGTCAGAATAATTCACTTTCAGAATAATTCACTTTGGCCTGACCTTTAGAATCAGAGACATGTCAGTTTGCCCAGAGGCGCACTGGCATGTCTCTGAACTAGTAGAACTGATTACATTATGGTTGATCCAATGTGGCCAAGTACTTTTGGAATATTTACATATCTGTACCTCATGGGGACCCATGGGAGTAGGGAAGAGTATTGAACTGTAGCAAGCAAGATACATAATAAGAATATTTTAGTTGTATAAAATTATGAAATCAATCCAATTCTGTCCATGCTCCCATTGTGTCTCTTCTGAAGATTCCCTACAGGCAGGGAGCAGCTCTTAACATATTCTAAATGTAGCCAGAGCCAAGAGCTCAGTAGGGCATCACCCAACATCTAAGCACACAAGAACCATAAAGAAAAATAGAAAAGTGAAGGAATAACAGTTTTTTCAACAGATGGAGAAATAAATCCAGAGAAGTCATTAAGTTTATCAAAGCTCTAAACACTGCCTGATTGTCGGGAACGCCGCCAGGGTCCCCCAACAGTGTCAGGACAGAAGTTCTCTTCTACCTCCGAGGACGCCAGGAGAACAGATGAAAACTCACGAGTCCGGTGCAGTTCCAAAATGGCTTTTAATAGTACAAAAGCTCTTCCACAGAACTCCAATATAATGAAAAAACTTTAGCTCTAGTCCAAACTTAGACCATACAAAAGAGCCTAAGACTCCCACCAAAGAGAGAGGATCTCACCCAAGCTGAGTCCTACCCAGAAGGAGCAAAAAGGCCAAAGAGCAAAAAGCCAAAAGCCAAAAGCACGTAAGGCTGAGAAGCCAAAAGCCGAAAGCTAAAAGGCCCAAAAGGCAAAAGTGAAGGGGCCTCAAGTCAGCCCCTTATATACACCAAAGTAACCCAATTGGGAGGGTCATGTCAACAAAGAACTATAAACAGAGTGTAGTGCCACACCCTATTGCAGGTATAAACAAAGGTTATGCCAAGGTCTAATCCTTTCTACCAAGATTATCTCTTATGTAAAACACTGGAGAGAGAGAGAGGGCTGATATAAAGTAATACATCTTAACTTCATGAGCTTCATGTAATCTAGATGGTACCCACAAGGTCCTTCTTATTATTATCTGCACCAGGGTGATTCTGAGTATCTTGTTCTCCTGTACTGAAAGGGTCACACTCGCCTGCTTAGAGCAAACTAGTATGATCCTTCCTATAGTCTCAGCGTAGCCAGGGTGGTAGTCTCCTGGTAAATTCTAACTGTCCCACGTTGGGTGCAGTGGTATAAAGAGGAGCTGTGCCCAATCTAGAAAACATAGAAGTCTTAGTAGATGTATAAGTCAAAAGTTATTCAATCAAGGGAGACTTCTGTAACTGCCACACCCTCTAGCAGTGTTCACATAGAAGAGAGGTCTCATTAGAATGAACCTTGGCTTAAATAGATTAAGCTGGGAGTGGGCAAAACAACAAAACTCCCAGAATAGCTAAATCTGTCCTCCAACACTGATGATCACCTGAGAGTAATCTTCACTGAAATGAAGAAAGCAATGGAACAGAGATTCATTTCAACTACAAGTTCTACTGATGAAAATTATCTAAGTCAATGAAATAAAATTGAAGGAACTGAAGAACACAGCAGGAAAATGGAAGTTTGTTGGAGGACAGGTTTAGCTATTCTGGGAGTTTTGTTGTTTTGCCCACTCCCAGCTTAATCTACTTAAGTCAAGGTTCATTCCTAATGAGACTCTACTTCTATGTAAACACTGCTAGAGGGTGTGGCACTTACAGAAGTCACCTTGATTGAATAACTTCTGAATTATACATCTACTAAGACTTCTTTGTTTTCTAGATTGGGCACAGCTCCTTCTTTTATACCCACTGCACCCAGCTTGGGACAGTTAGAATTTACCAGGAGACTACCACCCTGGCTAAGCTGAGACTATAGGAAGACTATCACTTGATCACTTGAATCCCGTTATTCATCGATTTGCTCGAGCGGGCGCCAGTAACATTTCCATTGGACCCTATCACGTGCCAATGTAGCCCAATGGCATCTGGTTGATTCAGGAATATGAAGAGCCTCAAACCGTTCCTTCAGGGTCTTAACAAGGAAGTCTGACCATCTTGTAGGTGGGCGGCCACGTGATCTTTTGACATCCCGTGGGATCCAGTCGGTAACGGCTCTAGTCCAGCGGTTGTCTCCAAATCGCATTACATGTCCAGCCCATCTGATTTTCGATGCCTTGGCAAACGAGACAGCGTCCCGGATTCTGGAATAGCGACGGAGGTCAGAACTCCGGATTCCTTCTCTCACTTGAGTGAGGCGTGATATTCCAAGCATAGCTCTTTCCATGCCTCTCTGGGAGACCCGGATAGCATTCTCATCCTGCTTTCGTAGGGCCCAGGTCTCTGAGGCGTATGTTAATGCAGGGAGAACGGTGGAGTCGAAGAGATGTGCTCGGAGCCGGAGGTTCTTTGTCCTTTTAGCTATTTCTTCGATGCCTTTGAAGGCATTCCATGCCGCTCTCTTCCTCCTGCGCAGCTCAGGTTTTAGGTCGTTCATCATGTTGACTTCTCGACCTAGGTACACATAACTGCTGCATTCAGAGATGTTTGTTCCATTGAGAGTGAATGGGGCCTCTGGAACTAGTTCATTTCTCATGAACATAGTTTTCTTCAGATTCAGCTGTAGACCTACCTTTCCACATTCTCGGTCGAAGTCAGCCAGCATTTGTGCCGCTTGGCTAATGTTTGGTGTTATTAGAACGATGTCATCAGCGAAGCGGAGGTGGTGTAGTTGCCGACCATCTATCTTCACTCCCATTTCTTCCCATTCTAATTGTCTCATGATGTTCTCAAGGGTGGCACTGAAGAGTTTTGGTGAGATGGTATCACCCTGTCGAACCCCTCTTTTGACATCAATGATCACTTCTTTGTAGAATGGTGAGATCCTGGTGGTGAATCCGTAATACAGCTCACGAAGGATCTTGATGTATTGGGTTTGAACACCCTGTTTGACTAGGGCTTCGATGACTGCTTCAGTCTCCACAGAATCAAAGGCTTTCTGTAAATCAATGAACGTGAGACAGAGTGGCATCTTGTACTCCCTACAAACCTCAATGAGCTTGGTTACTGTGTGGATATGGTCGATTGTGCTGAATCCTTTCCGGAAACCTGCTTGCTCGCATGGTTGACCTTCATCTAGTGTTCTGCTAATCCTGTTCAGGATGACTCGTGTAAACAGCTTGTAGATGACAGACAACAGGCAGATGGGGCGATAGTTGCCGATGTCATGAATGTCTCCCTTCTTGAACAGTAGAACTGTCCTGCTGGTTTTCAATTGGGAGGGCACCTTGCATTCGGACAGGTAGCGTGTGAAGAGCCGAGCTAGTGTATTGATGAGTACCAACGGCAGATTCTTCAGGTGTTCGGGTCTGACTTTGTCTGGTCCTGGTGCTGTTCCCTTCTTTACCGATGAGATGGCATGTTGGATTTCAGAAGGGAGAACGTTGGGAATGACATATCCATCCTGTGGAATTTGGTATGTGGGCAGGTGGATGTGGCTATCAAAGAGATTTGAGTAGAAGTCCTGGATAATCTTCTCCATTGCCTTTCTGGAAGATGTGATAGATCCATCAGGGCGTCGGAGGGCAGTCATCTTGGTCTTATAGTTGGCGAAGGACAGGCGGGCAGTGCGAATACTTTTCCCAGCTTCTGCTGCATCTTCCAGTATTTCTGCTCTTCTGTCTTTGAGGTCTGCTTTTATCGCTTCTCTGCACTGTTTAGCAAGCTTGGACTATAGGAAGGATCATACTAGTTTGCTCTAAGCAGGCGAGTGTGACCCTTTCAGTACACGAGAACAAGATACTCAGAATCACCCTGGTGCAGATAATAATAAGAAGGACCTTGTGGGTACCATCTAGATTACATGAAGCTCATGAAGTTAAAATGTATTACTTTATATCAGCCCTCTCTCTCTCCAGTGTTTTACATAAGAGATAATCTCCTTAGTCCTTGGCATAACCTTTGTTTATACCTGCAATAAGGTGTGGCACTACACTCTGTTTAGAGTTCTTTGTTGACATGCCCCCCCCGATTGAATTACTTTGGTGTATGTAAGGGGCTGACTTGAGACCGCTTCACCTTTTGCCTTTTGGTTCCTCAGCCTTCAGCTTTTGGCTCCTGTGGCTTTTGGCTTTTGGCCTTTTGCTCTTTGGCCTTTGCTCCTTCTGGGTAGGACTCAGCTCGGGTGAGATCCTCTCTCTCTTTGGTGGGAGACTTAGGCTCTTTTGTATGGTCTAAGTTCGGACCAGAGCTAAAGTTTTTTCATTATATTGGAGTGCTGTGGAAGAGCTTTTGTACTATTAAAAGCCATTTTTGGAACTGCACCGGACTCGTGAGTTTTTATCTGTTCTCCCGATGTCCTCGGAGGTAGAAGTCAACCTCTGTCCTGACACTGTCGGGGACCCCTGCAGCGTTCCCCAACAGAAGTTGAAAACCAAATCAGTGACCTTAAAGACAAAGCACAATACATCCAAAAAAGAAAGAAGAGGTAATATAAAATAGCTTTATTTGTTTGGGGTCACACCCAGCAGTGCTCAGGGCTTACTCTTGGCTCTGAAGTTAGGAATCAATCCTGTTGGCTCTTGAAGAAGCATATGAGGTGCCAGATTGAGCAGAGGGCAACAATGTGCAAGGCAAGCACCCATCGCTGTACTGTCTCACCAGCCCTAAAAATAAAAAAAAAATTAAGATACTTAATGGGTAATAGCAAGAGTAATAGCCTTGAAGGAGAGTAAAGAGAAAGTAAAAGACTGGTTGAGGAGATAACAACAGAGAAATTGCTCAGTATGTGAAGGGAGACCTGTGTGCAGATCCAGGAGGTCTAAAGAGTGCCAAACAAAACAAACTTTAACATAATTACACCAAGTTGCATTGTAATCAAAATAACTAAAACCAAAGAAAGATTAGTTAATGCCACAAGAAAGAAAGGGAAACATCAAATACAGTGGAAATAACAAAGTCAAATTGGATCTCTCAAATAAAACTCTAAAAGCAAGAAGAAAATAGAATGGTATATTTAAAGTACTGAATAAAACAAACCTTCAACCAAGAGTCCTATACTCTTGTAAGATAGTCATTCAGATTTGAGGGAGGAACACTATTCTCAAACAGCAGCTGAGGGGGCCGGAGCAATAGACCAGCAGGTAGGGCGTTGGCCTTGCACACGCGCCCGGCCATGCCGGCCGGGTTCAATCCCTGGCATCCCATATGGTCCCCTGAGCACCGCCAAAAGTAATTCCTGAGTGCAGAGCCAGGAGAAACTCCTGAGCATCGCCGGATGTAACCCAAAAAGCAAAAAAAAAAAAAAAGCAGCTGAAAACATCTGCTACATTTAAGCCAACTTGACAATGAATACCGAATCACAAAACAAAGGCCAAATGGTAAAAATTGCATAGATCTCTGTATAAATATGGCATCCGACTCATTCATATCAATAATATCTTTCAGTGTCAACAGGCTAAACCTCCCATATCACCAGAACTGGTGAAAGAGGTTACCAGATCAAAACTGGTAAAAGAGGTTGGGTTTTCTTTTTTCTTTCTTTCTTTTTTTTTTTTTGGTTTTGGGTCACACATGGTAATACTCAGGGGTTACTCCTGACTCTGCACTCAGGAATTACTCCTGGTGGTGCTCAGTGATGCCGGGGGATCAAACCCAGGTAGGCCGCATGCAAGGCAAACGCCCTACCTGCTGGACTATTGCTTCGCCCCGGTTTTGAATTATTTGATTCCTCTTGCAAAAATTAAAAAAATGAACAATTAGGAGTACATGAATTTTAAAAACAATTTCATATAGCAAAAGAAACAAACTAAAATTAAAAAAAGATACTCTACCAATTAGGAGAAGACATTTATACATTATAATCAAATAAAGGCTAACATCCAAAGTACGAAAAGCACTCACAAAGCCCAGCAACAAAAAATAAAACAAAAACTCCATCAAAAAACAGGAAGAAGAGACAAACAGACATTTCTCGAAAAAAAGATATAAGGATAGTCTGCAGCATATGAAAAAAGTTTTCATCATCACTCATTCTCAGAGGAATACAAATCAAAACAATAACATCTCACGCCAATAAGGACAGAATATATAAAGAGAAGAAAAAACCAGTGTTGGCAGGAATGTGATGAAAAAGTAACTTGTTTATTTGTGGTGGGAATATTGCCTGATTCAACCAATATGAAAAACTATATTGAGATTTCTCCAAAAATAACAATAAAACTGATAAAAAGTAATTTCTGGCACTATTTTCCAACACAAAACACAAAATAAAAATTTATGTGTGTGCATTTGTTCACTGCTATATTTAGTACAAGGGCCAGCATACAAAAATAGGGCAAATGTCCACCATTTATAATGCTATAATATACATATGTGTCTATTAGAATGATATATAGCCACAATTAAAAAAATGAAATCATAAAGCTTGCAGAAACTTATAGAATTAGAGGGCATCATGTTGAGCAAAATAAGCCAGAAGGAGAACTCACTCATCTATGACATATAGAGAAATAAATTAAGGATACAATGTCAATTGCTAATAAAACCTAGTCACTGGACTTCAGACCCAAGAATACCAAATTGAGAGGAAGGGATGGGGAAATGAATGAGGTGAACTAGAAGTAAATTAAGGGTACTTGTTGGGTTCGGCGGGGTCCCCAACAGATATTGGATCCACTGGCATGTTTGGGGCTGATGACCCTCCCTGCAGCCAATAGACAAAGGGATAGGACCACAGACTTCTTGGTAGTCAGTGACTGTTTAATTCAAGTCAAGTCTGCTAGTTATAGGCATGGCAAAGAGTTGGCAGTTGGGAGTTACAAGGTGATAAAACTGATCCTAAGACAATTCCTGAATTCCTATAGCTTCCCAAGTCTGCAACAAGAAGATTTGGAATACCTCAACAAACCTATTTCCATCGAGGAAATAGAATCTGTAATCAAAAGTCTCCCCAAACACAAAAGCCCAGGTCCAGATGGATTCACCAGTGAATTCTACAAAACCTTTAAAGAGGACCTACTCCCAATTCTTTTCAAGCTCTTCCGGCAAATTGAAGAAACAGAAACACTCCCAAATAGCTTTTATGAGGCACATGTCACTCTGATACCCAAAGCAGACAAAGATGCCACAAAAAGGAAAACTACAGACCAACCTCCCTGATAAATACAGATGCTAAGATCTTCAACAAAATACTAGCAAATAGAATCCAAAGAGTCATCAAAAAGATTATACACCATGACCAAGTGGGATTCACCCGGGAATGCAAGGATGGTTCAACATTCGCAAGTCAATCAACATAATACATCATATCAACAAAAAGAAAAATAAAAACCATATGATTATATCAATAGATGCAGAGAAGGCATTTGACAAGATTCAATACCCGTTCATGATGAAAGCTCTCTGTAAAATGGGGATTGAAGGAACCTTCCTCAAGATAATCCAGGCCATCTACTACAAGCCCACAGCGAGCATCATTCTCAATGGGGAAAAACTAAAAGCCTTCCCCTTAAGATCAGGGACAAGACAAGGCTGCCCACTCTCACCACTTCTATTCAATATAGTACTGGAAGTACTTGCCATAGCAATCAGGGAAGAAAAAGACATTAAGGGCATCCAGATAGGAAGGGAAGAAGCCAAGTTATCAATATTTGCAGATGACATGATATTATACCTGGAAAACCCGAAACTCTACCAAGAGGCTCCTAGAAATAATACATTCCTATAGCAGAGTAGCAGGGTACAAAATCAATACCCAAAAGTCAATGGCCTTCCTATATGCAAACAGCGAAAGAGAAGAAAGGGACATTAAAGAAACTATCCCATTCACAATTGCACAGCTAAGACAATGAACAGGTGTGAAAACCCTTTTCTTGTTGGAAAATCTACTAGGGGACCTCCCCACAGGGATGGAATCCTGACCAAAACAAAGATGGAATTCCAGCCTAGGGCATGCTATTTTCTTTTTTCCTTTTCTGTTAAACATATTACATTTACTTCTTAATAATATTTCTAGTCATTTTGTAAAAGCAGAGTAAGAGATACAGACGTTTATATATGCCCAGGATTAAGTTTAAAATGGTTTCTCTGGACTCATGGCAAAGGGTGACTTTTCCTGGGGACACCTTGCTATATATTCCAGACTATAATCCTCAGTCCAGATTAGTGTTTTTCTAACGCCAACAGGGTCCTAAATCAGTTGCTTATTTTTGGGTCATGACAGACTGTTCCATGATGTTGCACTTAAATTATTATACTGTTTATGACATTTAGCCTGCCCTGTTTTGAGGCCAACGTAGCTTACTCACAACTTGCCCTAAGTCATTCCAATCTCGCAACAGGACCCTTCCTTTAGGGTGTAAGGAACTAAAATTGATCTAACGGCAACTGTCATTAAAATTAGGAAATATGAAGATGTCCAGGAGTAAACATTACAGAGTTAATTAACTCCTCTATTACAAATGCATAGCGTTAACTGTCAGATGATTCACAATTTCGTGGCTTCATATCACAAAGTAAAAGACCTACAGAATTTTTTCCCTCTCGTCACAACTCCACCCAGCAGACCAGACTATCACAGCCCGGATCATGGATACCCACCCTGCAGCAGTTTTTTTTTCAATCCGGCCCAGGTATGCTGAACCAGACTCTCAGACATGAGACAGAGCTGCTACTTGCTCTCCCTGTGCCCAGCCGCTCATGAGACGCCCAGGAGGCATGGCGGGTTCTAGCCCTGGACTGCCAACCCAGCAGAGCCTCACAACAAGCCAGAAGACCCCACTAATCCATGGGGGTGACCATTTTCCACATCCGGACTTCCCTCTCATCACAACTCCACCCAGAAGACCAGACTATCACAGCCTGGCTCGCGTGGCCACTAGCTGCCGCAGCATTCATCAATAAATGCTTTATTTAGAGGTGACTACAACAGCAAGCCTGGCAACCTGCTCGTGTAGTATTTGATATGCCAAATACCAGTAACATTTATATTAGGTCATTCCCATGACCTAATATAATGGTTTGAGGCTCTTTATGTTCCTGGAGCAAGCAGATGCCTTTTGGGTTCTACTAGCATGAGACAGGACATATGGAGATATTACTGGTGCTCACCCTAGCAAATAGATGATGAACGGGAAGATAGCAATAGTGATTAGAAAAATTAGACAAATGAGAATGACTTCATTTCTTTCTTGCTCAATGTACCTAAACACAATTTTTTTTCATAGAATAAAAGATATAAACTTTACTAGCAGGTTGATCACCTGTAAATCAAGATGTTTAAAGATCTTGGAATGCAATCATACTAAATGACTAGGAGATCAAAAGTGTGATACTCAAAATACTTCTCAGGAAATTAGAATGTAAACATTTCTAAAAAGTCAAGACTACTACAGATCCCTCTTCTAAAGGAGATTATTTTTTAACACTTAACAAAATCACTCTAAAAGCTTGTTATTGAATTACTAAAGTAATAATAAATGCAAGTCAGAGACAGTCCAGATGTCCATAAGTGAAATAAAATTAATGGAATTTAATTATGTATTAAAATATTCTCATGAATTCACAACTCAAAAAATAAAATTGAGTATGAATGAGCTAAACTATTGCTTATATTAAAAAATCCAAAAAATGCCTCAGAGTTCACATTGGAGAGTTATGAATAAGCACCATAATAGACACAGCTCTGATTTTTATAGTAATTAAATTTAAAATTTTATCATTAATGTTCAGAAAATATTTAGGCAGAAGTCATAGCTTAATCGCCTGAGCTTATGGAAATTTTTGTGTGTGGAAGGGCCCAATTTCCATTTCAGACTCCACATGATCTCTGAGCACTTCCAGAAGCAACGACCAGCAACTCAGGATGCAGACCAAGACAAATGCACAAAAAGAAAGCATGGGATAGTCCTGAAAACTTTGGTTCAATGATAAATAGTTCTCACCTTTCTTGCAATTTTTGTCTCGCATCATGATTTGAAATCATTAAATAAAATCAAATTAAAGCCACAATGATACCTCTTTTCACTCACTCAGTGCAAAAAGGTGAACCTCAGCCATGTGTAGGCCAAGATGGCTGCCACCACATGTTGAAGCCCAACAGAGAAAGAAGTGGACGGAGAGCAGAAAATGCCAGGGGAGGCCAAAATGGCAAAAAGGCCACTTCTTCTTTTCCTACCTTCTTTTATAGACTGAAACCCACCAAAATCTTCCACCCCAGTCCATCATGGGCTGGGTTATCTAGAGATGAAGCCAGGTAAATGACCCTTTTGCAATGTAGATCTTTAGGTGAGACTTTGGCTCAAGCTTCACAAAAGCCGGAGCTAATTTCCAGAGGCAAAATCTCCCTAGCAGAGAGAGGAGGGGCTGCATCTCTGAACCAGAGAGCAGTCAGAATGTAATTTGTAGGAGATGGCATTAATACTTTTTACTATGATTATACAGCTAACAGATCCCAGACTCTGAATTCCACTAAGGTCCAAAGTTCATCAGAATAATTCACTTTGGCATTACCTTTTAGAGTCAGAGACACATTAGTTTTCCCGGAGGCACACTGGCATGTCTCTGAACTAGGAGAATTGATTACATTATGATTGATCCAACATGGCCAAGTAGGCTTGGGATATCTACATGTATGTCCCACGCAGGGACCCATGGGAACAGAATATTGATCTGGGCAAGCGAGATTCATGATAAAAAATATTTATGCCATATAAAATTATGAAATCAGTCCAATTCTGCCCAAACTCCCATTGTGTCTGCTCGGAGTTACCCCAAAGGCAGGGACCAGCTCTCCATGTAAGCTAAGTGTAGCTAGAGGCTAAGGCTCAGTAGGGCCTTTCATCTAACAAAAACTTGTATGCCAATGCTCACTATAATATTATTTATAAAAGCAAAAAAAAATGAGAATAATTCAAAAGCTTATCAAGAGTTGTATATGCCTTGTGGAGATAATTAATGAATTTGTTTTTAAGAAAAATTCAAAGAATTTGGCTACAAATCCCTTTGCTGTCAGGATAGGATATTAAAGTTGAGAAACAAATGCTGAAGAGACCTGGAACCAGAGCAACCATGAAAATGGACTCACTACAGCAGTTACCAAAACAAAAGGAACAGTATCAAGACCCTCCTTTTTCACTAAAACTTCTAACTGCCACCATCATGCAGGTTCTAGCTTAAAAATCTCCACTCACTAAGGGTTCCAATCAGTACCATGTGACAGTTTGGAATCAGATATGCAAAACAGAGATTGTTTCCGTTTTAAGCAGTGTACCATCATGAACATTACTGACTTTATCATCTTAAATTCCACCCTTTCCACTCAGGGCAGAGTACATGCAATTTTGACCAAAGATTGCTTTCTGGGTTGCAAACTTCTGTAAAGACTTTACTTTTCTTTCAAATTTTCCCTTTATCAAATTATTCACTGATAAAATATAGTTATGAGATATTAAGGGAAGAAAACACTTGGCTGAGTAAGTCCTATTTCTGAAAACTTCAAAAGGAAAACAACTAAACAGAAAAGAAAAAAATTGGTGCTGAATGGTTGCAGATCCATTGCTAGAGGTGGGGTGTTGTAGGTTAGTATAGCACTAAAATAAACTTTAAAATTATTTGAACTACCTAAATTTTAATAGATAAATTTTTTATGCTTTAATAAGAATAAATTTTCAAGGTCATTTTTTCTTTTTAACTTTATTTAAACTTCGTGATTTACAAAGTACAAAGTTTTTAACAATACAGTTGTTAGAAAGATTCATGGTTCCACAGCAATCCCACCACCAGTGAGCCCCCACCACCACCAGAGACCCTCATTTCCCACCAACCCCCCCATCGCCATGCCTGCTCCCTTAGCTGGCACTAATTATATTGATCATTATTGCCCACATAGGGAAATGGTATTGATAAAGTCATGACTTTTCTTCTGTGCTGTTATCTTCAAATCTGACTGATCTCTGTTCTTGCGTTCACTTTATGAGTTTCTAGAATGCAGTGGCTTTGTAATAATCAACCCCAGACCCACCACTACTCACCTACAGGCAACACTTATTTCAAATTTTTTTCTCAACCTCTGTTTGAACTTGTCTTACGCATACACTGAATAATCTATTCTATATTGCTTGTTGGAGCTAACTCTCTAAATACCATGGATGAATATATTCTTAAATCAAAGTCAGTGGAGATTATTAAATCTCCATTGTGCTATTTTGAACCCTGTTGCAGGACTCCTCTAAGAGCCTCTTCATCTGCCCTGGATTGCCTCCTGCAGGTCACTTCATAGATAGGGGGGGGGTAGTCTAAATGTGGCAGTTTATCTGACCATGTATTCTGTACTGGCTGGTATAAATATTCTCTCATGCTACTACAAGCATCATGGGATAGCTAGATCTTACCAGCATATTTGTCTGGCCTCGTTGGATCTCTAATTAATTAGACCAGAGATAAATGCTGTTTGCCTCCAAGCAAGCAAGCATGGCTCCCTGATAACTCAAAGGCAACTAAAATACAAAACTACCGTGAAGTAAACAAGACTCTTGTGAAGGCTTGGAGAAATATTTAACTGGCATTAGTATTAGTCTTTGGTACAGAGACATGCCATCTCAGAAACCCCCTTCTCTACCCTATAAATGCATTTCCAGGCAGATTTTGGCTCAAAACATTAGCACATAATAGGGCCTAGGTGAGATGCTGGGAGAAATTACCTAAGGGCATTTGACCCTTCCTGCTTCCCATAATAGTGGGAGGTCTGAGTTGCAGGGGTATAAAACCAGCCTGCTTCCTCTCTCTCACCCCTCTCCTCTTTTTGGGCTCTCTCTTTGTGAGCTTGCACCCTTCTTGGGAGTCTTGTCTTTGTCTCCTCTCTACAGGGCCTTTACACTTGGTGGCCACCATCTTAGCCTACACGTGGCTGGGGTTTTAGCCGGGAATCCTAAGCACCGGGTTTTTCCTATTGCTGATCTGTATGCCTGAACCTGTGATAAGTAAAGCTTTTTAAAACTGCATTGGATTCCTGAGTCTTCATCCATTCCCTGCCGGCTTCGGAGGTAAAAGGGAACTCAATTCCCGGCACTGTTGGGGACCCCGCGGCGTTCCCTGACAGAGCCCGTTGTATAAGAAATTATCGATATGTTCCCACAGATCATACATTGTTCCCACACACTTGTGATTGTATGGCCCATACTTAATTCTATAAAATGTGATGGGATACCTGGTACTTCAGTATACCAGGCTCTTAGATAGTGGCATGACTGCTTTGCAGCCACTTGCCATGGGGAGAGCTGGCAGGAGCTCTTCCATGCTCTGCGTCCATGGATCATGGCCGACAGTGCCAGCAGTAGTTCTGGGCTGTCCTACTGGGCCATCAGAAGGAGATTGAGATGGGGAAAGGGGCCACAGCTCCAGGTCCATGGAAGCCTAGTGAGCGTAGCTGCAGGGACCCTAGTACTTGGGCTTGCAATTGGCTTCTCTCTTGGGTGGGGGTCTGACAAGCTGTGGAGTCTGGACCTTGAAAATGGTTGTGGTTGTGGTGCATGAGTTTTTTCTGACTTCTGAAGGTCTATTGGGTCGGCAGGCAAGGACCAGAACCTGCCCCCAGGTCCAGGATGCCGCATAGTCAGCTGAGCACCGGAAGAGCTGGCAGAAACTCTTCCGTGTTTCTGTATCCCTGGATCATGACCGACAGCATTAATTTCAATAAGCATTTTTCCACTTAAAATTTTAAATTATATCCTTAAAGAAAAATTAGTAATTAACATTTCATTCACTATTTTCATTTCATTAAAAACTGCCATAATTTAATAAACAACACAAAACAAAAAATATTTTCATCATTTCTTTAGGTTCATATTCTGGTCAATTTTTTTTTTACTAAAATCACAAGAATTTTCTCTCATTCTCTATTCATTAGACAAAAAATAAGCATAACTTTTATATAAATATAAATCCCATAAAAAGTTTCTTTGGGGGAAATGAATAATATACTAGCAATTAAAGTGTCACATATAGATTATAATGATAAGGAAGAGTAAAGGAGAGTTCAGGCAAATGGAATGAACCTCAAAGGAGTTGAGAGTTTCCAGTTACCCTGAGCCTTTTTTTCTGTTTTCCTCCAGAAAAGCTAAGATCAATTTCCATCATCCTTGAATTCCAAACATGCTTAAAATGTTTACTTCAATATCAGAAACTCACTGATATTGATATAAAAATACTGAATAAAAATTAAGGCATTATAGGGTGGGGCATGTGGGAAGTTGGGACACTGGGAAATACATACTGATGAAGGGATGGGTGTTAGGACATCGCATATCTGAAACTCAATCACAACTTTGTAACTGTATTTCATGGTTCAATTCAATTAAAACTTAAAAAATTAGCTTTAACTGAAATAAATTGATTTTGATTCTGTGGAGACTGAAGCAGTCATCGAAGCCCTAGTCAAACAGGGTGTTCAAACCCAATACATCAAGATCCTTCGTGAGCTGTATTACGGATTCACCACCAGGATCTCACCATTCTACAAAGAAGTGATCATTGATGTCAAAAGAGGGGTTCAACAGGGTGATACCATCTCACCAAAACTCTTCAGTGCCACCCTCGAGAACATCATGAGACAATTAGAATGGGAAGGAATGGGAGTGAAGATAGATGGTCGGCAACTACACCACCTCCGCTTCGCTGATGACATCATTCTAATAACACCAAACATTAGCCAAGCAGCACAAATGCTGGCTGACTTTGACCGAGAATGTGGAAAGGTAGGTCTACAGTTGAATCTAAAGAAAACTATGTTCATGAGAAATGAACTAGTTCCTGAGGCCCCATTCACTCTCAATGGAACAAACATCTCTGAATGCAGCAGTTATGTGTACCTAGGTCAAGAAGTCAACATGATTAACGACCTAAAACCTGAGCTGCGCAGGAGGAAGAGAGCGGCATGGAATGCCTTCAAAGGCATTGAAGAAATAGCTAAAAGGACAAAGAACCTCCGGCTCTGGGCACATCTCTTCGACTCCACCGTTCTCCCTGCATTAACATACGCCTCAGAGACCTGGGCCCTACGAAAGCAGGATGAGAATGCTATTCGGGTCTCCCAGAGAGGCATCGAAAGAGCTATGCTTGGAATATCACATCTCACTCAAGTGAGTGAAGGAATCTGGAGTTCTGACCTCCGTCGCTATTCCAGAATCAGGGACTCTGTCTCGTTTGCCAAGGCATCAAAAATCAGATGGGCTGGACATGTAATGCGATTTGGAGACAACTGTTGGACTAGAGCCGTTACCAACTGGATCCCACGGGATGTCAAAACATCACGTGGCCGCCCACCTACAAGATGGTCAGACTTCCTTGTTAAGACCCTGAAGGAACGGTTTGAGGCTCTTCATATTCCTGAATCAACCAGATGCCATTGGGCTACATTGGCACGTGATAGGGTCCAATGGAAATGTTACTGGCGCCCGCTCGAACAAATCGATGAATAACGGGATTCAAGTGATTCAAGTGATCAAGTGAACTGAAATAAAAACTAAATGCAATTAAAACTGAATTTTTTAAATAATGAATTATCAGTCAAGAGTTTGGTATATGATAGATAACATTGCCAACTGATCTTCAGATACCACGGACAAATAAAATAAATCATGTTGAGTGAAATTAGCTAGAGGGAAAAGGACAGATAATGACTGTGTTCATTTGGGGTATAAAAACGTAGTGCGATACTAATATCCAAAGCCAGGCAAAACATGTACCAGGAGGACTTGTCAGTGGGTGAAATCAGTGGCAAGTGTGTGGGAGTCAGAGGTTAGGTAAGACAGAGAAGGTATCAATGTGCTAATAATTATTGGAAATGGTAATACCAGCCTAGAACTGAGCATTGAATTTAGGCAAAGGGATATACATGAAAGTCCCTAAATGTATGTATTTCAAATCACAGTGTGTCAGAGAAGGGAGAGAGAGAGACAGACAGAAAGAGAGAAAGAGAGAGAGTGAGAGAGAGAAGAGGCAAAGTGCCTGCCATAGAGGCAGGCTGAGGGAGGGGGAGGGAATCAGGGGGACACTTGGGGTGGGAAATGTGCATTGGTGGAGGGATGGGTGCTGGAACACTGTATGACTGAAACTTAATCATGAACAGTTTTGTAATTGTATTTCTCATAGTGGTATAATAAAATTTTAAAGATTAAAAAAATAATACTCTCCATTTGCAGCAAACTGCATGATTGACTCTCCTTATAACCGAGGAGGAATTCCACTGTGTCTAGATGTATGCTCATATCTGGTAAAGACGGATGTTTTGTCCAGTCATCTGGTTTTATAAATTTATAGCTGTATGTACATGTATGTGTATATGGGTGTATGCACACACATTATGGTATATAAGTATTTCTCTTCAAATGACGTGGTTTTGTGTTTTAAGCATTAGAAGTCAAGAAATGGACTTGCTGGATTATGTGGGAATTCTACTCTTTATTTTTGTTCACATTCAACAAATCTCAGAGCTTACTCCTGGATCTGTGCTCAGGAGTCTTGGGGGGCCATGTGCAGTGAAATTAAATTTCATGTGTAGTTGAAACCAAATTTCAACTTGGTTTCAGTCATATACAAAACAGCAACTTAACTGTAGGCACATCACTGAGTCTCTTTAGAATTCAGCATTTTGACTAGACAATAAAGGAGGCTTAGCACATGTAATTTACAAGTTACATGTGCACTTGTTACATGTGTCTTTAGAAAGACACTCTCTAAGTGTCTTTCTAATTCTTGACATCATTCTGAAATTTAGAACATTCCTCTTAGAAATGTATTTCCAGGTAAAAAGGATATACTTGATACACCTGATAGCCTTTCAGTGTCTATATTGCAATCCATACAGCCCAAAAGGAAAGGGAGAGAAAGAAGAAAAGTACCTGCCATAGAGGCAGACAGATTAGGGTTGTACATGGGAGGGAAACTGGAGACACTGGTGGTAGGAAATGTGCACTGATGAAGGATGGGTGAAGGAATATTGTGCGACTGAAATCCAATCATGAACAACTTTTTTTTTTTTTGCAGTGAAGTAAAACAGGTTTTATTAAGGGAGGTTTTTTGGAGAGGGAAGGGGGAGAGAAAGTAATAGAGAGAGAGTACACATCTCAAGAGGGAAGATGCAGGCAACACACGTGCTCGGGCACCACGTGTGCTCGGCCACATGGGCTCAGGCAGCATGTGTGTCCATGCAGCATGTGCGCCATGAACAACTTTGTAACTGTGTATCTCACTGTGACTCAATTAAAAAAATAAATAAAAAATAAAAATGAACAACCTGTTATAACATCTGTGTATCAATGGACTCTTGCCTTGGCTATCATTAAACTTAATTATATATGTTTTATTAGTGCATTTAATGCCAAAAAGAGAATTCACTAATTGGGGAGCACTGAAAAAAATATACATCAATCTTAAAACCCTTGGCAGGAATTATATTACATCATGCTTGATTTGGAAAATTTTAACTAAATAAACAGCCTCTCTGAATATCTGGGAACAATTAGATTACAGCCAGTTGCTGGCCATTGTCCTGACAACCTAACAAAGACAACAGAAATGTGGGAATGGACTCATTCTCTTCAATTCGCTCCACACAATTCATTTAGGAAGTTATTTTACCCGACTTGGTCATAATTATTCTACACTGTCTAAATTGGAGGTGTTTTCAACACATTAATTTAAAAACTTAAGTCTGTGTTTTCAACACAAAACTTACAAACTTCTTGCTCGACTCTAGTGCTTTAGGTCATGTTCTCCAAAGTATGTTACACTTTTGCTGTATCACACTGGACCTAGTGCACGTATGAGAACATAATCATTATCTCCTGTGATCATCAGGAAAATGGAGTAAGATTTTCCAGAACATAAATTACTGAGTAAACAATGGATATGTGTATTAATTACTCTAATTTCACCCCTTATTATAAAAAGTTATTCTTAATTCTCCAAGTGAGAAGAGCTTAAGACCTGGCTATTCAATCTATAATTTGTTAACCAGAAGCATCAGTTTCTCAGTAAGCCTGTTAGAAAAGCAAAGTATCAGGGCCCCCTACCTGACCCACAGATTAACTAGACTCATAGATGATATAGAAACAAATTTCAATGTAGTATCCAATAGAAAGGCAATGATAGGACTTTAGTCATTTGTCTGTTAGGACAAATTCTGATTCTGCCACTACTTACTAGATATATTCAATTTAAACTCAATTTCTTCTCTACAGTACATATAAATACTAACTGCATCAGAAGACATTTTGTGATTTATTCTTATTATGTCTAATGACTATGAACAGAAAACCTCCAACAAGTGGTACATGCAAAAAAAAAAAAAGCTCAGACCACTTTCTATTACCATGCACAAAAATCAAATCAAAATGGATTAAAGACCTTGATGTTAGATCTGAATCCATAAGGTACATAGAGGATAATGTAGGCAGAACTCTACATGAATATCCCCACACTATTGAAATTAAAGGCATCTTTAAGGGTGAAACACCACTGACCAAGCAAGTGGAAACATAGATAAATAAATGGGGCTACATTAAACTAAGAAGCTTCTGTACTTCAAAAGAAAGACAGCCCACGATTGGAAAAAACTGTTTACCCAACACTCATCTGATAAGGAGTTATGTTCTAAGATACATAAGGCCCTGGTAGAATTAAACAAAAAAAAATAGAACCCTATCAAAAAGTGGGGGAGAAAAGATGAACAGAAACTTTCTCAAAAAGAAATACGAATGACCAAAATGTACATGAAAAGTGCTCTGTGTCACGTTATCAAAGAGATACAAATCAAAACAACAGGGAATGTGTTTCCATTTCCTTGTGTCCTCTTTTATCTCTTGGAGCAGTGTCTTGTAGTTTTCTTTGTACAGGTCCTTTACACACTTGGGTAAGTTGATTCCTAGGTATTTGATTTTCTGTGGCACAATTGTGAATGGAATTGTTTCCTTAATATCCCTTTCTTCTCTTTCGTTATTTGTATATAGGAAAGCCACCGACTTTTTAGCGTGTTGATTTTGTATCCTGCCACTCTACTATATGCGTCTATTGTTTCTAGGAGTTTTTTGGTAGAGAGTTTAGGGTTCTCTAGGTATAATATCATGTCATCTGCAAATAATGATAGCTTGACTTCTTCCTTGCCTATCTGGATGCCCTTGATGTCCTTTTCTTCTCTGATTGCTATCGCAAGTACTTCCAGTACTATGTTGAATAAAAGAGGTGAGAGTGGGCAACCTTGTCTTGTCCCTGATCTCAGGGGGAAGGCTTTCAACTTTTCCCCATTGAGAATGATGCTCGCTGTGGGCTTTTGGTAGATGGCTGTAACTATCTTGAGGAAAGTCCCTTCAATTCCCATTTTCTGGAGGCTTTTAATCATGAACGGGTGCTGGATCTTGTCAAATGCTTTCTCTGCGTCTATTGATAGGATCATATGGTTTTTATTTTTTCTCTTATTGATATGATGTATTATGTTGATTGACTTGCGAATGTTGAACCATCCTTGAATACCCGGGATGAATCCTACTTGGTCATGATGTATAATCTTCTTGATGAGTCTTTGGATTCTGTTTGCTAGTATTTTGTTGAAGATCTTAGCATCCGTGTTCATCAGGGATATTGGTCTGTAGTTTTCTTTCTTTGTGTTGTCTCTCCCTGCTTTGGGTATCAGGGTGATATGTGCCTCGTAGAAGCTGTTTGGGAGTGTTTCTGTTTCTACTATTTCCTGGAAGAGCTTGAACAGGACTGGCAGTAGGTCCTCCTTAAAGGCTTGGTAGAGTTCACTAGGGAATCCGTCTGGACCTGGGCTTTTGTGTTTGGGAAGTCTTTTAATTACTGTTTCTATTTCCTCAATGGTGATAGGCTTATTCAGGTATTGGAGGTCTTCTTGGTTCAGCCGTGGGAGGTTATAGGACTTCAGGAATTGATCCATTTCTTCTAGATTCTCATGTTTCACGGCATACAGGCTCTCAAAGTAATCTCTGATGATCTTTTGGATTTCTGCGGTGTCTGTTGTGATGTCACCCTTTTTATTTCTGATTCTGTTTATTTGGGTTCTCTATTTCCCTGTCCTTACAAGTCTTGCCAATGGTTTGTCAATCTTGTTTATTTTTTCAAAAAACCAGCTCTTGGTTTCATTAATCTTTTGGATTGTTTTTTTGGTTTCCAACTCATTGATTTCCTCTCTAAGTTTTATT
Organism: Cryptotis parvus; assembly: GCA_021461705.1. Taxonomy (NCBI): domain Eukaryota; kingdom Metazoa; phylum Chordata; class Mammalia; order Eulipotyphla; family Soricidae; genus Cryptotis; species Cryptotis parvus. The sequence goes on from JAJIBD010030811.1 coordinate 213,375, forward strand.
ATTTCCGTTTTTCTGCCTGGGTTGGGCTCCTTTTGTTGGTCTTTCTCTAATGTCTTCAGCTGTGTAGTCAGGTTATTTATGTGGGCCCTTTCTTGTTTCCAGATGAATGCTTGCAGAGCTATAAATTTCCCTCTTAACACGGCTTTTGCCGTGTCCCACAAGTTCTTATAGTTGGTGTCTTCATTTTCATTTGTTTCCAGAAATCTTTGGATTTCCTGTTTGATTTCTTCTATGACCCAATTGTTGTTCAGGAGTGAGCTGTTCAGTTTCCAGGTGTTTGGTTTGACTCCCTGTTTCTGTGTACGGTTAACTTCCATTTTCAGTGCATCATGGTCTGAAAAGATAGCTGACACAATTTCTATCTTTTTTATTTTATTGAGGTATGCTTTGTGGCTTAGCATGTGGTCTATCTTGGAGAATGTTCCATGTGCACTAGAGAAAAATGTGTATTCAGCTTTTTTGGCATGAAAAGCCCTGTATATATCTACTAGCTCTCTTTCTTCCATTTCTTCCTACAGGGCCAATATTTCCTTGGTGAGTTTCAGTCTTGTTGATCTATCCATCGTTGATAGAGCAGTGTTGAAGTCTCCAACTATTATTGTGCTACTGTTAATGTCTTCTTTGAGGTCTCTTAGCAGTTGTTTTATGTATTTTGCTGGCTCCTCGTTGGGTGCATATATGTTTAGTAGTGTAATTTCTTCCTGGTGTACATACCCCTTAAGTAATAAGAAATGGCCTTCGTTGTCCCTTCTAACCTTTTTCAGCCTGAAGTCTATATTATCTGATACTAATATGGCCACACCAGCCTTTTTGGAGGAATTGTTTGCATGGAGAATGGTCTTCCAACCTTTGACTTTGAGTCTGTGTTTGTTCTGATTATTCAGATGTGTTTCTTGTAGACAGCAGAATGTTGGGTTCAATTTTTTTAGTCCATTTTGTTACTCTGTGTCTCTTAATTGGTGCATTTAGACCATTGACATTGAGAGAGATTATTGTCATCGGATTTTGTGCCATCTTTCTGTTTGAGCTTGTTGTGCTTATGGGTTTGGTCGTATTACAGTAGACCCTTCAGTCCTTCTTTTAAGGTTGGTTTTGAGTCCATGAAGTTCCTGAGTTGTTGCTTATCCATGAAGTTGTGTATCTTTCCTTCATATCTGAATGTGAGTCTGGCTGGGTAAAGAATTCTTGGTGAGGCCTGCAGTTCATTGAGCCTTTTCACAATATCCCACCATTGTTTTCGGGCTCGGAGTGTTTCATCAGAGAAGTCTGCTGTAAATCTTAGAGATGTTCCTTTGTATGTGATTTCCTTCTTTGATCTTGCTGCTTTCAGTATTCTATCTCTATCTATAGTTTTTGTCATTTTAATTAAGATGTGTCTTGGAGTATTCTTGTTGGGGTTTCTTTTAGCAGGTATCCTACGGGCCTCCTGGATCTTGAGGCAAGTGTTTTTTAGTTCCGGGAACTTCTCAGCAATGATGGCTTTGACAGTTTCTTCTTCATCAGGGTTTTCTTCTTGCCCTTCTGGGACCCCAATGATCCGTATGTTGTTTCTTCTGGCTTCATCCCGATTATCTCTTGTTGTCTGTTCGGTAATTGTGAGTCCTTTTTCTATCTTCCGGTGTTGTGTAGAGAATCTTTGGAACCGCGTCTTTGAGATCACTAATTCTTTCTTCAGTAGCTATTATTCTGCTCATGGATAGGGAGAATCAACATTGTCAAAATGGTAATACTCCCTAGAGCTCTATACAGATTCAATGCAGTCCCTATGAGGATACCCATGACATTCTTCAAAGAAATTGACCAAACAATCCTGAAATTTGTATGGAACGATAAACCCCAAGGATAGCTAAAGCAACCCTCGGGAAAAAGAAGATGGGAGGCATCACCTTACCCAACTTCAAACTGTACTACAAGGCAGTAGTAATTAAAACAGCATGGTATTGGAATAAAAACAGACCCGTGGACCTATGGAATAGAATTGAGTATCCTGACACCCAACCTCAAACACATGATCATTTAATCTTTGATAAAGGTGCAACGAGTCTAAAATGGAGTAAGGAAAGCCTCTTCAATAAGTGGTGTTGGGAAAACTGGGCAGCGACATGTAAAAAAATGAATTTGGACCTGTGTCTAACACCATGCACAAAAATCAGATCAAAGTGGATTAAAGATCTCAATATCAGACTTGAATCCATAAAGTACATTGAAGAAAATATAGGAAAAACCCTCCATGACATTGAAGCTAAAGGCATCTTCAAAGATGAAACATCTCTAACAAAGCAACTAGAAGAAAAGATAAATATATGGGACTACATGAAACTAAAAGCTTCTGCACCTCAAAAGAAACAGTGACTAAGATACAAAAGCAGTCCACAGAATGGGAAAGAATATTCACCCAATACTCATCTGATAAGGGGTTAATATCCAGGATATATCAGGCACTGGTAGAACTTTACAAGAAGAAAACAAACAACCCCATCAAAAAATGGGGAGAAGAAATGAACAGAAACTTCAGCAAGGAAGAAATTCGAATGGCAAAAAAACATATGAAAAATGCTCATCATCACTAATCATCAGAGAGATGCAAATCAAAACAACAATGAGATACCACTTTACACCACAGAGACTGGCACATATTCAAAAGAACAAGAACAACAAGTGCTGGCGTGGGTGTGGGAAAAGGGAACACTCATCCATTGTTGGTGGGAATGCCGGCTGGTACAGCCTTTCTGGAAAACAATATGGACATTCCTCCAAAGACTAGAAATTGAACTCCCCATTTGACCCAGCCATACCACTCCTGGGAATCTACTCTGGGAAACCAAAAATACGCAGCGGAAACACCATCCCTACTTTTATGTTCATAGCAGCATTATTCACAATAGCCAGAATCTGGAAGCAACCCGAGAGTGCCCGAAAATAGATGACTGGATAAAAAGCTTTGGTACATCTACACAATGGAATACTATGCAGCTGTTAGGAAAAATGAAGTTATAAAATTTGCCTACAAATGGATGGACATGGAGAAGATTATGTTGAGCGAAATTAGCCAGAAGGAGAGAGACAGTTACAGAATGACTGCATTTATCTGCATAACATAAATATATAGGTACATATTATGATACCAATATCCAAGGTCAAGTGAAACATACATCAGGAGGTCCTGTCAAAGGTGGAAATTATCACAAACGTGTGGGAGTCAGAGGCTAGGTAAGACAGAAAATGGAACAGTGTGCTAACAATTGTGAGGGTACTAATGCCAACCTAGAACTGAGCATTAAATAGAGGTAAAAGGATACACATGACAACCCTTTAATGTATGTTCTGTAATCCATAGTCTGGAGAGGAAGGAAAAGAGAAAGATAGAGAAATGGAAAGAAATAAAGAACCTGCCATGGAGGAGGGCTGGGGGAGGGGGAGGGAACCGGGGACGTTGGTGGTGGGAGATGGGCACTGGTGGTGGGATGGGTGCTGCTACACTGTATGACCAAAACCCAAATATGAACTTTTTAATTGTATATCTTTGTAATTGTAAAAATAAAAAAATTAAAAAAAAAATAAAAAAAAAATTAAAAAAAAAATCAAAACAACAATGAAATATCTCACACCACAGAAACCAACAAATATCAAAAAGAATAACCAGTGCTGGCATGGATGTGGCCAAAAAGGGACTCTCATTCACTGCTCATGGGAATACCGATTGGTCCAATCTTTCTGGGAAACAATATGGAATTCCTCAAAAAAATAAAAATCAAACTTCTGTACACTCCAGCAATACCATTCCTAGTGTATATTCCCTAGTTTCCCAAAAACAAAATACATAAAAGTCATCTGCACTTGTATTGCAGCACTGTTCACAATAGCCAGAATCTGAAAATAGCCCAAGTACCTGAGAACAGATGAGTGGACAAAGAAACTATGGTACATCTATACAATGGAACACTACACAGATGTTAGGAAAAATAAGTCATGAAATTTGCTCATACATGCATGAACATGAGAGTATTATGTTGGGTGAAATGAGCCAAAGAGAGAGGAACAAACATAGAATGATTGCACTCATTTGCAGGATTTAAAAACATAGCATGTGAATAATACTCAAAGACAGTAGAAACAAGAGCCATGAGAATTCATCCGCTATAGGATACTTGCCACAAAGGGGAAGGGGAGTGCAGTTAGGACAGAGAAGGGACCACTATGACAATGATATTTGGAAATGATCACTCCAGACACAAACTATTTGCTGAAAGGAGGTAAAATAATATGCATGATATCACCCTTTCAGTAATAAATTGCAAACAACAGTGCCAAAAAATTTAAAGACAGAGAGAGACAGAGAGAGAGAGAGAAAGAGAGAGAGAGTCTGCTACAGAGGCAGGTATCTTGGAAGGAGGTAGGAGGGAAACTGGAGACATTGGTGGCAGGAAAAGTGCACTAGTGAAGGGTTTTGGAACATAGTATGACTGATTCTCGATCATGAACATTGTAATTGCATATCTCACATTGATTTAGTTTTTAAAAACTTTTAAAAATAACAATAATGAAAGAACTGAATGAGCACTGAGGTGATATTTCTGACCCTCCAAATAAATATAAATTAAACTATTTCAAAGCCTACATTAAGTCTAGTGGAACAAGGAAACTAAGTAGTTAACCAATTACATAGCAATAGAAAGCATATTTATCCACAACACAGATGCAATATTTGGGTAAAAACCTTGATATATTCCAAAAAATATATAAAATATTTAAAAAGAATTGCTAGAAAGATAGCCATGGAACAGAAGTTTTTTTTAATTAAATGAGAAAAAATCAATACAGATAAAATGAATAAGTGTTAATAAAAACACCATAAAGGCAGGTGACAAGACCATCTTATAAAAATGGCTATCAGATTTGTAATATGAAAAGAATTGCTCTTCCAATTTTGTTAATAATTTTGTTAATAATACATTTTTTAGAAAGACTGGGCCCCCTGGGATGAACCCAGAGCCACAACAGAGCCTGGCAAGCTACCCCTGGTGTATTTGATATGCCTAAAACAGTAACAATAGTGGACCTCATTCCCAACAAATGAAGATGTTACTGGTGCCCGCTCAAGAAAATATATGAACAATGGGAAGACAAGTGACAAGTGACATTTTCTATACAAAATCCCTGACCTTAACTTTATGTAATAAATTGTAAACTCTAATGATTTCTTAGTTACAATTTGCCTGTGGTTCTTGCAAATGGACATTTTAATGCTTTTTTTCTCAGTGCACTGGGTGAAAAGTCCCCATCTGATCACTTGTATCCCTTGTCTTCCCATTGTTCATCGATTTGCTCGAGCACACCAGTAACATCTCCATACATCCTATTGAGAGCAAGTGTAGCCCAAGGGCAACTGCTCGTTCCAGGAACACAAATAGCCTCAAACCATTCCTTCAGGTCATGGGAATGAGGTCTATAATTGTTACTAATTTTTGGCAAATCAAATGCAACACGGGTAGCTTGTCAGGCTCTGCCATGTAGGTAGTATACTCTCAGTAGTAGGCTCTCATCTTGTGCATCCTCATCTGATAATGGCAGGGATTTCATCCTTCCTGTGTCTTTTTAGATATTTCAAAGAGTATGGGAAATATTTCAAAATATTTTGTACTTATTCCTGTCTCTGCAGCACATACACTAGGTTCACAATGATAGAGTACTTTCTAGTTTGTCACAAACCATCTCTTTATGGGGCCTTAAGCACACAGATTCTGAGTAGGAATAAATGTTAACCTCACTGATACAGCCAACTAATTTTTCCTTCCTGAAGTAACAGTCACCTTATTTTATTAATGATACTTTTCCCTAAGGAGCCCTTTTTCTGTTCTTTTTTTATTCATTTGGTGGACTGGGTTGTTTATTGGTTTTATAGTTCATTTGGGGCCATACCCGGTGATGTTCTGAATGATACTGGAGATTCATGCAATGATGGGGATCAAATCCTGGGTTCTTGCATGTCAAGCATATGGTCCAGTCCTTTAAGCAATCTCTCTTATTAGTAAGAGATCTTTTTAATGTTTTACCACACTCCATTTCCTTCAGCTCCTCTGGAGTCATCTTTTAATCCTCATAAATATCAGTAAATGCCTGGCCCTAGTTCTCAGGTATATCACAGGACAGAGTTGGAAATTAAGAGGAGAATGAAATTGAAAATAAGAGTAGAACTCGAGTTCTACTTTGAGATACTTTGAAGTGTCTCAGACCTAGATATGCTCAGTCCTGATCTCACCATGCTAAAATTTAAAACTAATTAGTTGTGCATTTTAAAATTCTGTTTTATATTAAAATTGTTCTGGTAGGCATTTTCTACAACCTCAAATATTGGAATTGCTTGTCCAAAGTCTAGGACTCCTCCTCGATTTTAGTTGGCAAAATTTACAAAGGTAGAATATGAACCCAATAAAGACAGACTTTAAATTTTAAGAACTAATTGATCTACCTACAAATTAACATAAGAACATGTAATCATTGTCTCAAGAGTACACATTTTAAAGAAGAATTTTTAATTATACAAACAAACCATTTCATTTAGAAAAAGGAATTTATCAATATTAAGTGTCTTTAAAAAGTCATTAAGTCAGAACTAAAACAGACCCTCCTGATGCTCACCTTGCTTCCCTTTCCTCTACATTTATTGCACTACCAAGATGGTCTATGGGGTTGAAGTATTTTTTCTGTGAGAACCTATTCATTCAGTGAGCAGACATTTATTTGATCTGATTTGATACAAGTGACATGCAAGAAAGCGCAAACTATCAGAAGTCAAAAACTTGTTCCTACACTCAAGCCCGTTGTATGTTAATATGAAGTTTTACAGACACCTAAATCTCAGCATCCTCATCCTAAAAATGAGAGGTTATAGTTAAATCATCTAGATGTCTCTTTCAGTTCTCTATAATTCAATTAAACATGTAAATGTGTGTACTAGACAAATAGACAAAACTTTTGGCTATTTGTCTTTATATCTTCATGAATGAAGATTAAGTTTCCTAGATGCTTCTGAGATGTTCACTTGGCAGATTTAGGTGATTGGATTGGTATTGTTGATTGGTATATGATGAACACATTTTTTAATGAGACCAATCATTTAATACTTGTCATCATTTCCAAACAAATCAAAATACTAATTACTTTTAAAAACTAGGTTTAGTGTAAACCTTACGCATTTAATAAAACGATTTTACTGATTCCTCCATTTTTAAAAAAAACTGAGCTGTCTGATAGTTCTAAATATTTAGAAATAAGTTCTCAAATGCATTTTATAATTAGAAACTCTAATGAGCATCCCAAATGAAATTTGACATCCTGTTGAATTATGTTAATCTAATAGATCATCTCTAAGACCAATAGGGTTGGAGAAGACATATTTTGATAAATGCTTTAGTGTTTTGAAGAATCAGAGATTCTCTTTCTTAAGTAATCCTAAATGTGCTTAAAATCAATTATATAAACAGGTCTGTCCATTTAAAAAAAGGAAAAGAGACTACCTTTATCCTTTCTCTTACAAGCCCATAACTATGATCACTATTGGCCAAATCCTTTCTTATTACAGACAAAAAGAGTAGAATACTATTAAAGCTACTAGAAAAGATGAAACCACACCTTCTTCTTCAACATGTAAGGAACTATAAGGTCATGATAAGTGAAGTATGTTAGACTAACAAGTTATTTTAGTCATATATTCTAGAATAAACAGATTCAAGGGAAGACACACAGAGTCCAATAAAAACAACCATGATAAAATTAAGATTTCCAAAGGAGTGAGAAGGCTGAAAGGGTCCAGTGGACTATAGTGTAGGGATATTGGCAATTTGGTGGTTAGGATAGTTTGGTAACATCGTTCCTATAAACATAATATTTATACTTTTGTAGCCAATAATGTTAACTACATAAGAAATAAATATTGAACAATGTCATCAGTAACTGGCACTTTGTTAATTAGTTCATGTGAAATCAGAAAACTCCTCAAAGAATCAACCAACATTTATTAGGGTATTAACTCTGTATTACTCTATAGATTAAACAATCATTATACTTAGACCATAAGTCCTTTATCTACCAGCACCCATAAATCAAAAGAATGCAATTTATTTTAGATTACTTTGAAACAAAAAATACTACAAGGGGGCCAGAGCGATAGTCCAGTGGGTAGGGCATTTGCCTTGCATGCATCCAGCCCGTGCATGCCGGGTTCGATCCCGGCATCCCATATGTTCCCCAAGCACCACCGAGAGTAATTCCTGAGTGCAGAGCCAGGAGAAACGCCTGAGCATTGCCGGATGTGACCCCCCCAAAAAAAAAAAAAAAATACTACAAGGGAATATTTAATACAATTTAAGTTTCTTTTGAAATACTTGTTTTTTGTTATTTTTTGAGATCTTAAAATAAGGTGATATGTTGGCAACATCCATTGCAAAATTAACATTTAAAATCTGCACAATTACTTAATCCCTGAGTCATTACTTAACTTTTTAACATCCATAAAAACTGAAGCTCATCATCCTTTGTCAGCAATTAAGAGATGGAAGTTTTGGAAGGGAACTTGGTGATGCTTTTCTAATCTAATGATGTTTGACAGAAATAAAAAACCACTGAAAGCAAAAGCAGAAGGATACAATCTCAGTCAATGTAAGATTTAAACAATAGAAAATTAACCTCAAATATATTTATTATTAAAACAGTAGTGACTAAACTTTCCTTTTCTAGTCATTTTGCTGACTAGATATAAGAAGCCCTTTATATTAATACAAACAATATATTGTCAATAGGTATGGGATTTCCTGAAGTGGGGAAAATTAACAGAAGATATCAGATCTCCTGTTAAATCCATTTGCCAAAGTTCCCTCAGACTATTCAAAAAAATTAGTAGAAAGGATGTCTGTATTAGTGTTTGAGTTAGTTCTAGTACAGAGAGTACTCTTTGTGAAAAATGCTCTTAATTATGAAATGTGAAATTCTGTCTACAAGAAAAGAGGTGGTCGGACCGGAGTGATAGTATAGCGGGTAGGGCATTTGCCTTGCATGCATCCACCTAGGTTCAATCCTTGGCATCCCATATGTTCCCCGAGCATAGTCAGGAGTGATTCCTAAGTGCAGAGCCAGGAGTTACCCCTGAACACCAGGTATGACTCAAAAAGAAAAAAAATGGTGATATCTTAATGTTTTAATGACACATTCATGCCATGGAAAGACCAAACCAAGGGGTATCACTCTCTATAGAAACAGATTTATAATAGAGACAAATGAGAAAACAGTGATTGTAAGCATATGTGTATTCACTCATGCAGACTTCTTTGGAAATCAATACCATATCAATAATGCAATTTCTAGTTAATTGGAAGGAAAAAAAACTGCCATATCAAATCATGGTGACTCATTTCAGTTACATTGGTTTTGTGACTTATACTCATCTTGCAAGGATTTCGTTCCTTTTATTCTAAGTCATAGGCATCTAAATAATTAATAACTAGCTTTCTGTTTGTACATATTTTATGAACATTTAAAAAATCTTCTTTCCCTCTCCAAAAAATTAAAAAATGAGAGAGATGTTCATTCTTTGATAGATCATAGAATTTAGTTTTGAAGAAAGGACTGGGTTGTCTTTTCCCTTCTTGTCACTCTGGACAGAGTGTTTCAGTCACTGTTTCCTGTGGCAATTATAAGGATCACTACAAAATGTAAAAATAGCATTGTCTTAAACATTGATCTCTTAAACCTGGCTTAAAAGTACAACCCTGAGGCAAAAAATCCACCTCAGAAGGCTTAGGTTAAACTCAGTGAAATTATCAATCTCACAGGTCAGGTAGCAGCATTTTCTTATCACGCAGCCTAATATAATACTCAAGCTTCTCTTCCTTCAAGGACAGCCTGTCCTAAAGCCTGTATGAATCCATCAAAAGAGACCTCTTGGTTGGCAACTAACCTTGCCTGCCACAATCCTGATTTTGATCAAAGCCACTCAGTCAAATTAGAACATGAATAAAGGCTTTTATAAAAATAAAGTATATAGGTAAAAGGAACTATTGAACATACATTGGTTTGATATAAATAAAGAATCTGATAAGGAATATAAAATTAGATAATGAAAGTGGGACACTTTCTTGGAGAACTGCTTGGCCAGAGTCAGGGAGACCCTCTTCTTAACCGGCCAGAAATTAATCAATCAGTTTTATGTATAGCTTTAGGCAGGAGAGAGTCAGAATTCCCTGGGGCAGACATCAGCTGAATAGTTCTTCAAGGAAGCCTTTTCCAAATGTTCTATTAGAAACAGTATTCAGAAGTAATCTCGTGTTAACCACCCAATTTTCTCAGACATTGCTCATAAGCATCCTTCCATTTTATTGTTACAAGAACCCACTCATTAATTATAGAAAAACAGAAGCAAGAAGGGTTTTTACATGGTTCAGTGTATCTGGCCCCATTTCATCCCAATAATGTTTGTAAATAGCAATATCCAAGAGAGATATTTGAGTCTCGTTTGATTCTGTTTCCTCCAGAAGAAATACTTCAAACTACAGAACCAGGCCAGAGAGATAGTTCCAGAGACAGTCCTTGCAAGTGATCCCCCCCAAGCACAGCCAGGAGTAAATCTTCAGCATAGTCTGGTGTGCCCAACCCTCTTCCACCTCCCTCCCCCAAAATAGACAAAAAGCAAAAATCACACATGACAAACATAGGTCAAGATATGGAAAAATAGAGGTTCTTGTTGCTTCCAATGCACAGTGTTTATCATTTCTCTTTGGGGAAGAAAATGCTTCATTCCCAGCAAAAAGAAGTCATATTCCTTAACAAGTGGCCAATAAAGCCTGACTGGAGAAAGACACTGTTCCATGACGTCCTTGCGTGTTACCAAAGGTTGAGGTTAAGAAAGATAATGCATGCTTAGGTAAGGACTCAATGTGACCTGGCGGCACCACCAGGAACAAAGGCTAGCAGGACCGGTGCAAGCCCCCCAGAGCTTCTCCGGCTGTGTCTGACGGGACTGAGGGCAGGAGAGGTGGGGACAGGATGGGGAGATGTGGCATAAACTGGTCCCATCACAAGGTCCTTATTTCCACCTGCCTGGTTTTCTCACTGTCCCGCCTCCAATCATTAGGCACCGTGTCCTTCCGCTGAACTGGATTTCACCCTGGGGCGAAGTGGCTGTCTGGTTACTTCTACTGCTCAGCTAAATTCTTCTGTACTGAAAATAGGTCGTTTCCCTCTGCAGCACCAGATCTGGGGAGGAAAATCTCTTGCTAAGGAGCCTTTCCAGTGGGGAGATCTCAGCGTCAAGCTGAAAGTGCATTTCCCAGTAAACATGCATCTCTGCCGTGCTTGGCCCTGCTCCAACTAGGTGAGGGTCCACACTCCAGGAAGGGTCCCCCCACCCTCAGGGTCTCATCAGTCAGCTCAGGTTGCCCTCCCCGTCAGGGTCCTCTCCCACACTATCAGGGTCCTGTCACCTGTGGCACCTGTTTCCCCCACCCCTGGTGGCATCCTCTGATCACCGGCCTCTAAATATCTAGGAAGCCACGTTCTTCCCTATTTTACTGAGAGCTATCCTCGTCTTTCGGGAACCAACCCCCACCTCCAAATCCTGGATCCTGAATGCCGAGAACGTGCTGGGTCAGGGGAGTTGGGCTGCTCTGCGTTTTTGGAAAAGCTAAGATTTCCGGGCTCCTCCCAAGGGAGCAGCTGGAGCAGATGGCGCTTGATTCCTCCTGACGCCATGAGCTCGGGAACCCGCCGCCTTTCTAAGAGCTGAACCGACACCTTCCTTTCCCGGAGCTCAGGCTCCTAGTAACTCCACCCCCACACCACCAACACAGCGTCCAAAACATTTCCTGGGGATTCAACATTATTTAATAGAGGCGCGTCCAGGATTAGAGTGGGTGTCGGTCTGTTTCCTGTGCCTGCAGGGGGTGCCAAAAGGCTTTGTTTGCGGGGGACTAATGCAGGCAGGTGTGTGAGGCTCCCATGCAAAGAGGGAGGATTCGCTGCGAGTTCCCCATCCAGGGCTGCTCCTGCCAAGGTCAAGTGGGTAGGCAGCAACTCAAAGGCGGTCCATAGCGCCGGAAGTGGGAGCCTGCCCCCGTCTCCCTGGGCTTCCTGATCTTGCGACAGAAGCTTAAGAAGATATTTCCAAGGTGAGGATGGTTCCTTCTAGAGGTACTTGGTTGGGAACGGCTCTGGATCAGGGTCCTTGGCTCTGGGCACCACTCCCTGCGAACCTTTACTCTGTACAGCAATGAACAGAAGACAGCGGGAGCAGTTTCTTATTGATGACCAGGGCGGAGGTTGCAGAGGCCTCATCAACCAGGTCGGAGGAGGTGGCCAGGGCCAAGGGCAGGCTTTGTTTTCTGTCTATCTGCGTCTATCTCTCCCTGTCCAGGAGATCCTGTTGGTTCCGTGTTGCTTTGTGTTGGGCCCTACCTTGCCTCCTTGGGGACTTTGGGGGCCACCACCTAATTATCCTAAGGACCAGAGATGTAGGCAGAGAGAAGCCAGGGAGGGAGAGTGCAGGAGCAAAAAGGCAGAAACTCACCTCTCCAGATTGTGCCCCTCCTTTTCCTGGCCTATCGCTGAAAAGAGAAAGAAATCAATGAGCATTTAGGGCCCAAGTTTTCAATTCTCTCTCAGAAAGTCAGGCATCCATGACCCCAAGCCAAAAGAACTCCTGCAAACAGAGAAGTGGATTTGACCCTTAAATTCGTCGTTAGAAGTGACGAAATGTTGTGTTTTTACTTTTCTATTTTCCTCCTATGTGCAACACAACCGTTCTGATGCGGACAGCAGGCCCCAGTTCAAGGAAAGCCCAACAGCGGGGCCAGAGCCATAGTTCAGCGGGTAAAGTGTTTGCCTTGCACGCCGCCGACCCAGGTTCTATCCCATATGGTCCCCTGACCACTGCCAGGAGTAATTCCTGAGTGCAGAGCCAGGGGTGGTAACTCCTGAGCATCGCGGGTGTGACCCAAAAAGAGAGAGAGAGAGAGAGAGAGAGAGAGAGAGAGAGAGAGAGAGGAAAACAAGAAAAGAAAAAGTCCGACAGCGAAGGCCCCTTGTTTCCTCATCAGGATCCCAAGTTCTGGGCCAGAGTCCGGATCCTGCCTCTGCTCTCCTGATGAGCTAACATGGAGGAAGGCTTGATGTCGCCCTTCCAACCCTGGGAGTCACACTAGGAGATTTCTGTTCTCCAGAGACCTGAAAGTCTCCAGAAACTAATGTGGGTTCTAGGATCATTGCAGCAGTTGGAGTTTCTGAGTTGGGAACCCTCTACTACCACCACCACCCCCTCACACACACACACACACACACACACACACACACACACACAGCCCAAGAAATTGAGGCGACTCCTGTCTTTTGCGAATTCCTGTCCTGCCCAGTATCTCCTCCTAGAAGAGTAATATGTTCTCCTCAGATGACCCAACTAAGGTGTTTCTCCGAACCAAGCAAATTCATTCTTCAAAGGGTGAGAAGAGCTAGAAATCACCACCACCACCACCACCACCCAAACTCTCTCAGGCATTGGTTCTTTTGGTCTACTTTCTTCTGGTGAAAAGCTCAAAATATGTTACTGTCAGGTACAAAACAAGAATGAAGAAGAACATCACCCACCCCCAGGAAAAAAGAGAGTGGGTTCAGGACTGAGCATCGCTAAGCCTGAGTTCGAAAGGGCCTCGGTACATGCCGCCACCAAGTTGAATAGAGCCCATAGAATGGACTCCATCATCCTGACAGAACTGAGCCAAGAGTGTTTGCTTATATAGGGCCTCCGCACAGAAGAGTCCCACTGGGTTCCACAAGGCTGGATGCCCACTTCCCCTGCCACACACAGTCACCCGAAAGATTCTCACCTCTCTGGGACCCTTCCGTTTTATAAAAAAAAAATTATTTATTTTAGCTTTTTATTTTTATTTTATTTTGGGAGGCCCTTTCTTTTTGCAAGAGACTTTATTATATCACCTTGAGATAGACTATTATAAAGCTATTCATGACTGGGTTTCAGTCTTACAGTGTCTCAGCACCCATCCCTCCACCAGTGTATATATCCCAACACCAGTGTCCCAAGTCTCCCTCCCCTCCCCACCCCCATCTGCCTCTATGCAGGCACTTCTCTCTCTGTGTCTCTCTGTCTCTCTGTCTCTCTGCCTCTCTGTCTCTCTCTTTCTCTCTCTCCCCCTCCCCATTTCTCTCTCTCTCTCTCTCTCTCTCTCTCTCTCTCTCTCTCTCTCTCTCTCCTCCCCCTTTCACACCGTTAAAGTCCCTCTGCTTTAACTGGCAACCTGTTTTCCAGCTCCCCCTTCCTCCTGTCAGGGCTTTATCCCCATGAAGGTTGTTTCTATCCAGAACCCGGCTCTTTCCTGGGTCCTCTTGACTCTCTGAAGCCTTGTCTTGGCTCTTTATGATTCATTCTTATCTGAAACACCACTTGAATGTGACATTCAGGGATGTCTGTGCCTTCACATCTTCCTTTGGATGCAACATGAACATAGATCTCAACAAAGTTCTTCTGCACTTCGATGTGTGAACACATAAAAGTTCATTTCAGTTTTTGTTTTCAGTCCACATTTTCCATCTCTCGCCACTTGTGCTGAATCCATTAAAATGATTAAATTGGGCACAGAAATACAATATAGGGGTAGGGCATTTGTCTTACACACAATACACCTAGGTTTGATCTCTGGCACCCTACATGGTCCCCAAGATTTCCAGGGATGATCCCTGAATGCAGAGTCAGCACTAAGCTCTGAGCACTATCAGCTGTGACCCCCAAACAGAAAACAAACAAATAGAACACCCTTCTCTCACTTGAGTGAGACGTGATATTCCAAGCATAGCTCTTTCGATTCCTCTCTGGGAGACCCGAATAGCATTCTCATCCTGCTTTCGTAGGGCCCAGGTTTCTGAGGCATATGTTAATGCAGGGAGAATGGTGGAGTCAAAGAGATGTGCCCAGAGCTGGAGGCTCTTTGTCCTTTTTAGATATTTCTTCGATGCCTTTCAAGGCATTCCATGCCGCTCTCTTCCTCCCTGCGCAACTCAGGTTTTAGGTCGTTCATCATGTTGACTTCTTGACCTAGGTACACATAACTGCTGCATTCAGAGATGTCTGTTCCATTGAGAGTGAATGGGGCCTCTGAAACTAGTTCATTTTTCATGAACATAGTTTTCTTTAAATTCAGCTGTATACCTATCTTTCCACATTCTTGGTCAGAGTCAGCCAGCATTTGTGCCTCTTGGCTAATGTTTGGTGTTATTAGAATGATGTCATCAGCGAAGCGGAGGTGGTGTAGTTGTCGACTGTCTATCTTCACTCCCATTCCTTCCCATTTTAATTTTCGCATGATGTTCTTGAGGGTGGTGCTGAAGAGTTTTGGTGAAATGGTATCACCCTGCCAAACCCTCTTCTGACATCAATGATCACATCCTTGCAGAATGGTGAGATCCTGTTGGGATCCAGAGTTCCGACCTCCGTCACTATTCCAGAATCAGGGACGCTGTCTCGTTTGCCAAGGCATCAAAAAATCAGATGGGCTGGACATGTAATGTGATTCGGAGACGACCGCTGGACTAGAGCTGTTACCGACTGGATCCCACAGGATGTCAAAAGATCATGTGGCAGCCCACCTACAAGATGGTCAGACTTCTTCATCAAGACCCTGAAGGAACGGTTTGAGACTCTTCATATTCCTGAATCAACCAGATGCCATTGAGCTACATTGGCACGTGATAGGGTCCAATGGAAATGTTACTGGCGCCCCAGTTGAGCAAATCGATGAATAACAGGATTCAAGTGATCAAGTGAAAACACCCAAATCATTTTTAGCATTTTCGAATTTAAAGTACAACATAAATGCAACTAAGCCCTTCACCAAAAAGAACAGATTATTAATTAAATCAATGTGATATAGTAGATCAATGAAAAGTAGTAAGTCAAATTACAATCAATGATAAAATATTCCTTTGAAAATTATTCCTGGGCGGAGGATGTGGTTCAGTTATAAAATGCATGTCTTGCATGAGTGAAGCCCTGAATTCAATCCCTGGCACTGAGATCAATCAGCCATCAATAAGTGCCTCTACTTCTATATAGGATCCTACTATAATTATTCCTTTGCTCACTCATTGTAAATGTTTATAACAGCCATTAATAAAATTACAAATGTAATTTTATTAAATTACAAATGTAATTGTATTAATACAAGTTTACATATAGTAAATACTAACTCTGTACGAGACACTGGTATTTACCATAAACTAAATATTTACCATAAACTAAATATTTTATATATGCCAACACAAAATCAGTGTGAATTAATTATTATTAACCCAACTTCATAGAAGATAAAGAGGTAAAATAACTTGTCAACTTGCCCAAGATCATAAGTGTAAGTGCTACAATTTGAAAATTATATCTAATTTAGTTTTATTTCTATAAGAACTCATAAAGAAGTTTGAATTTTTGAAGAAATATACATGTTTAGAGAGCCTGAAAATGCTCAAATCAGTACTCTGTTAAAGTATGTATACATAATTTTAAGAGAGTTACATAAATTTCATTTGGGCTCAAAAACATAAATATTAAATCACTTTCTGTTGACAGCAACATTTCCAAGTCTCATATATAGCACTTGCCAGCAACTAACATTATAATGTATTTTACAGGAGTAACTAAAAACTATCAGTGTGGAAATTTCCTGCCGGCTCTTCTCTGGCATTGAGTTTGGCAGTGAAATTACCTCTCAAAAATCAAATCTAAAAAATCTAGAATATCCCAACTAGACCAAGTTCTTTTCATGTGTTCTCAGACAATATTATTCATTTTCCAGTCAGTTCTATTTTCATTCTCTTGCTAGTGAAATAGACCACAGTAACTTCACTAAAATATTGATTATTAACTTGCTCATACAATAATTTTCATGTTTACAACTTACTTTGAAAAACTCTAACATAATCAAAAGAAAATTTAACCAATAATTGTTTGCCTGTATGTCATGAGAAAATACAGCATTTTTAGAACCATTTCTGTGCCCGCTTGAGTAAATCGAAGATCTACGGGAAGTCAAGTCAAGTGATCAAGTTCTATTGCTTTTCATTCGTACCTGAAAAATGGTAGATGATGAGAATCTGCAGTGATGGTCAGTTCTCGACATAACTTAGACTTTATTGGTATGAGTATACCTACCCTTTTCACCATTTTTCTCTTCTTTGACTTTTCAACTTTTTTATCCTTAACTCTTTAATGTCATGCATATTGGTGTTAAAATAAGTTCATTGAATAAATAAGTTCTATGATCTAGCAAATCTTTTCAATTGTTACTTGTGGATCATTACTTGACCCACAAGTAACAATTAAATGTGGTCAAAGTGTTCTAGATGCAGTACTGACAATGTCAATGCAAATCCAAAGTGACAATGTAATATGACAATATGCAAACATTATAACAATGCAAAGCCATTGTCATACTTTTTAATTTATTTCATTAAAATTTTACTGAAATAACATCATCTAACTAAAATGTTTCTGTGTGCTTTAGAGGCAGTATTCTATCACATCATACCTAACACCAAAGTGCTAATACCCCTTCATAACAATCAAATGGACCATTCTGACTAAAAATCATAGTAAATGAGGTTATCCGGGAGAGCCGGAGGAACTGAAAACGGCTACAGAGCAGTACCATACTCTCCTTAGAATAGCAGTGGTTTTCAGTTTATTTCTTAAAATAACTGCAATAGAAGAAGCCATATAGGCCAGGCCTTCCTCCAGAAATGCCGAACGGTCTTTTATAGGTGCAACTTGGAAATGCTTGCAATTGAGCCAACACCTAGCAACTCTAGAGACCCGACAACTCTAGAAATGGGAAAAAATCTGGAAAAATCTGGAATCCTGAGGTCAGGTAGGCTCAGGTGCCCCAGCAGCAACATCCAGCAGTTGAATAAATGGCCAACTCTTGGAGTCAGAATAACTCAGGGCAACAAAATGGAATATAATAGGTGAACCTGCTGGAAAGGTGGTACAGATGGCGGCATCCATCCTGCAGCAAAACCAGTTTGCCCTCGTACCTTATACGATCATGCACGGAGGCAGTGCACTTCATGGAAGTTTGCAGACAAAGATTAGAGGCTGTGTTTGGCAGAAGAATAGTCATATTCTAGAGGCAGTAACTATAAACAATGAGCAAGGTCAGGGCAGGACACAGCAAAGCTGGACTAATGTTGATTCAGAGAGTCACGAAATTTCCCAGAAAGAGCTCTTAAAATCATCCTGCTGTTCACTCCTTATACAAGTTCTCAGACTCTGGGAAACTGTTTTGCTCAGAGAAAATCCATTAACTTCATTCTATTTTTAAATCTTTTCCTCAATTCTTAAACCTCTGTAGTGAATATTTTTCAAATTGTTTTATGAATGACAACTTTGAATAGGACTTAATTTACACAATTAAAAATTATTACAATGGCTGTAGAGTACAGCTAAAGGCACTTGCATTGCAAGCAGCTGTCCCAGAATCAATCCCAGCACCTCGTATAGTCCCCAAATAACTGCCATGAATGATTCCTAAGCACATAATCAGGGGTAAGCCCTGCACACAGCTGGGTGTGACAAAATCAATATGATTATAAAAATTCTTTAAATGGTATACCAGTAGTTCAATGAAGAGCATAGATCCCAAGATCATCTGGTCCCACCTTTTCATTATATGTACATAGCTCTTGGTGTGGAAATAGAAACACATCCCCTGGATTGGGAGGATCAACATTGTCAAAATGGCAATATTCCCAAAGCATTATACAGATTCAATGCAGTCTCTATAAGGATATGCATAACATTTTTCAAAAGAAATAAATCAAAATCTCCTGAAATTCCTATGGAACAACAAATGCCAACAAATAGCTAAAGCAATCCTGGGAAAAGAATGTGGGAGGCATTACCTTCCACAACTCAAAACTATACTATGAAGCAGCAATAATTAAAATAGCATGGTATTGGAATAAAGACAGACCTGCAGTCCAATTGAACAGAGTCAAACATCCAAACACTGACCCTCAAATATATGATCACCTAATATATGGTGAACCCAGAGCCATGGCAGAACCTGGCAAGCTACCCGTGGTGTATTCAATATGCCCAAAACAGTAACAATAATGGACCTGATTCCCAGTGAATGGAGACGTTACTGGCACCCGCTCAAGAAAATCGATGAACAATGGGAAGTGACAAGTGACAATATATGATAAAGGAGAATATGAAGTGGAGCAAGGAAAGCCTCTTCAACAAGTGGTGCTGGGAAAAGCTACATGCAAAAAAAAAAATTGAACTCAGATCTCTTTCTAGCACAGTAACAAAAGTCGGATCAAAATGGATTAAAGATTTTACTACCAGACCTGAATCCATAAGATGCATGGAGGAAATGTGGGAATAACCATCCATGACATTTAAGCTAAAGGAATCTTCAAGGATGAAACACCAATACCCAAGCAAGTGGAAGTAAAGATAAACAAGTTGGACTACATGAAACTAAGACACTTCTGCACTTCAAAAGAAACAGTGACTTAGGTACGAAGACAGTCCACAGATTGGGAGAAATTGTTTACTCAATAGGGTATTATAAGGGATTAATATACAAGATTTTTAAGTTTAGATATTGGCAGAACATTACAAGAAAAAAAATCATCCAACCCCATCAAAAAATGGAGAGGAATGAACAGAAACTTCCTCAGAGAAGAAATACAAACGGCCAAATGACACATGATAAAAATCTCTTCATTGCTAATCATCAGGGAGATACAAATCAAAACAACAATGAGATATCATCCTCCGGAAACAGGCAAGTAGATGAGGGATTGGGGTGGGGAGGGCGGATGAGGAATTCTTAGGAAGCAATAAAAACAAGATGGGGTTTAAAGAAGTTAGTCTGTCACTAGCACTAAAGTAGCAAAATCCTTATGTCAGACCCACGTTTTGACACAGGGACAAAGATCTAATATGTGTCTTAAATGGCACCAGCACAGGCTATAGAAGGCTACACTTCTTCAGAGAGAAGCTCCAACAGGAACAAGGGGTTGTGAAAAGGACTTGAAAATAGACACCAAAAACTTAAATTTCTTCCCCTTCACAACGTCAGAGCAACGAACTGCCACATGAAGGCAGTTTGAGAGAAAATCTAGAAAACCAACATTACAAAGGCTATAGAGAAGCTTCCCTATTCTGGAGGGTAAGGAATAATGCCACCTGAGATGTGTACTCTTGGCTTTCCCCTCCAGAGAAGCCCCTCATTCTCTCCTAAATGATGCAAGACTTTGTTTCTCCGTCTCTGTTTGTCTGTAACAGACAGAAATATCTCTCTCTCTCCTAATAATCTCTAAGTAAATCTGTTCTAATTCGCTAATCGTCTTCCCCTGGAAATTTCTATGGTGAAGCAATAGACCTGGAAACATTTAGGACTGGTTTACCTTTACTGCAAATAGCAATTCCTTGCTATTAGAGAACTGGGGAGCAGGGATTATTCCCCACTCCAGGCAGAAGTGAACCCCAAGTATTGTTTGATAACCACTTCATGGAGCCAGTGAGACACCTACCATATAGGTGTTCATAGCAGACTTTCATTGGTCTTGAAACTGCCAGACAACTTCTACAGGTGACCCAGGTGGGTACAGAGGGAAACACGGACTTCCTTCTGGAGGCTGACTCAGTCTTCCCACCTCTTGTAAATCATCCACAGCATTCCCTAATTTACTTCACCTCTGGCATCTGAAGTACAAACTCTTTCCCATTTTAAGTATGTACACTGTTTTCTTTGCCTAAGTGCTCTTCACAACCAGATCGGTTTAACAATTTCAGGTTTTTTGCTGAATGCTTCTGTCACAAAGAACAATTGTGTACCCTTTCACTAAAACAACCCACCTCTCATTTATCCCCTTCCTCTACTTTTATTTTTCTTCATAATATTTACTAATATCTTCATAATATCTTCTTCATAATATTACCTAATAATGTTCATATCTTGACCATGGTCTCTGTGAGACCCAAGACCTAGTGTATCTTGTTAAATATTTTTGTCTTCAGTGCCAGCTATACAGTAAAAAGTTTGATAAATACTAGCCAAATGAATTCATTTCTCAAAGCTTTACCATTTTATGTTATGATACTCATAGGATCTTCAGAGTAAATTCATATGTTGATTCTGCAGATTCTTATTTGGGCGATAACTTTACTGCCATCTATTTTGGAATAGCCTACCTGATTGGCACCTGTTTTCCAAATAAAGCTAAAGGCTCCACTTTTGCTTTGTTTTTGTTTTCGGGGCGGGGGAAACACAGCCAGCAGTACTTGGGGACAAAGAGTTAGCCCTGAGCTCCCTACATGGTGGCAGAGATAGAAGCTGGGTGGGCAAAACAAGCCTCTGTCCCTCTAGACTAACTCCTCTAGACTGATGCTTCTCCTTTGATGCCATTCCTCTTTTCTACAGTGATGATCAGACAAGGACTTTTTGCATTCTTTTTGTGAATATGAACATACTCCCTCATAGACTTGTACATTTCTCTTTTAGATGGAATATATTTTTCTCTTTGAAAAAATCCTCCTGAAGTTTTTTGAACTTCTGCTGTGATAGTCTGTGCTTTTCCTTACCAAAATAAAACCACTATTATTTGCTAGATGAGAACTAACTCATTAGCATTAAACAGGAAGATAATTGCTGCATTAAAATTCCATGCCATGTGGCGATGCAGAAATGAAAAATACCCCCTGTTTTGTTTGCACATCATAATCTCTGGAAATTTTCTAGACTTCCTGGATTTTTTTTTTTTTAAAGTGAGAGGCTAACACTTAGAAGTCTTATGCTCTCGGTACTGATTATTTAATCATAAAATGATAAGCTGCTGGCTAATACTACTGTTTGTCATTTGGGAGAAAAACTTAAGAATAATTAAAGCTGTTTTTATTTTTAAATTGTTAGTAAATTAGGTAGCATGCACAGATAGTGTGTGGAAAGAAGCTATTACTTCCCAGAACTTAACTTTCTCATCATGGGAGAGCAAATATGTTGAACTTAGATGAGTTTCTAAAGAAGTTGGAAAAGAAACCCTTTTCACTAATAGCTTGTGGAAATGTGCTAGAAGTTTCCATTTTCATTTTTTGCAAGCATTAAATGCTCTCCTAAAATATAGAAATAAGAACTATATATAGTGATAGAAAGGACCATGAGATTAATATTGTCCATTTTCTCTCATTAAATAACATACTGTAACACAAATAGTTTGACTTCCATATGTAGAAGCAACAATAAAAATAAAAATTTCTAAATCGGCTTATATTCAACCAAAGATGTTCAAACAAGTTAGCTTTCAATATCAAAATATTATTAAGAGCAACCATCCTTTTTATGTGAAAACTAAGATTGTTCATTTATTTCTCTAGAAACAGATTTGAAATTGCCCCATAGAGAACTGGAAATTCTCCTGAGATTAGATCTATACACTTCAAACTGTACTTAGAGGATTTAAATAGTTTCTTTGCTGCTGTCATTAAAATTAATAATCCTAGCACCAGAGCAATAGTACAGTGTGTAAGGAGATTGCCTTGCATGCAGAAGACCTTGATTCAATCTCCAGCCTCTTAGAAAGTCACCCAAGTCCACCAGGAATGATCCCTGAACACAGAGCCAAGAGAAAGCCTGAATACAGCCACATGTGGTCAAAAACCAAAAAAGAATTTTCTTAAAAATAATTCTAAAGTAAAATGTAATTACAACAAAGCAAGGAACTAAGAAGAGAGTCTATTTAACTGATTCAAAGGACCGGTTAGTTTCTCGGCTATTAGCTTCAAATGTTGTAAATAATACACTAAAAACATATTGGAGAGAAAATATTAAAGATTAACTCATGTTTTGTTATTACTTCTGCATATCCTTTCTAGAAAGTAGGAGACTAAATTCTGAATATCCCAATCAAACATGATATTTAAAATACTTTACACTCAATATGGTACCAGCATTAGCTTAGTAGAAAAGACTCTAGTCTTCAGTAGAAAAACTCTAGACTTCTAGCTTTAGACCCCTTTTGGGGCTAGCATTTGGGGTAAGTATGAAGTTCTCTAAGAATAGGTTTAGGATAGCTGAGGCAATAAAGGGCATGGTGTGCACTCAAAAAGTCTAGAATAAGGTCTCTTTTTATCATGATTTATAAAACTGCTAGTAATCCAATTTAAAAAATTCAATGCTCAGGGTTGGAGCAATGACACAGTAGTAGGGCATTTGCCTTGCATGTGGCCTACCCGGTTCAATCCTTGGCATCCTGTATGGTTCCTGAGCACTGCCAGGAGTGATTTCTGAGTGCAGAGCAAGGATAACCCCTGAACATTGCGTGGTGTGACCCAGAAAGCAAAATAGATAGATAGATAGATAGATAGATAGATAGATAGATAGATAGATAGATAGATAGATAGATAGATAGATAGATAGATAGATAGATAGATAGATAGATAGATAGATAGATAGATAGATAGATAGATAGATAGATAGATAGATAGATAGATAGATAGAGAGATAGAGAGATAGAGAGATAGATAGATAGATAGATAGATAGATAGAGAGATAGAGAGATAGATAGATAAACAAATAAATTCAAACATCCAGTGCTCCAACTCCAAACTCATCAACAATGACACAAATTGTTCTCCCCACATTGTTAACAGACTTTTTTTCCCCAAATTACTTAATATAGAGGCCAGAGTGATAGTACAGCAGTTAGGGCATTTGCTTTAGACGCAACCAACAGAGGTTCAATCCCCAGCATCCCTTATGGTCCATCAAGCACCAGTAGAAGTAATTCCTGAGTACAAATCTGGGAGTAACCCTTGAACATTGCCAGGTGTGGTCTTAAAACATTACTTATTATAGGGGCCAGAGTGATGGTACAGCAAGTAGGTTGTTATCCTTGCTATCCTTGTTAACGACCTGAGTTCGAGCCCCAGCATTCCATATGGTCCCCTGAGCACCACCAGGAGTAATTCCTGAGTGCACAGCCAGGAGTAACCACTGAGCATCGCCAGGTGCGACTCCCCAAAAAACAATTACTTATTAGAACATGACAGGACTTATGGAGATGTTACTGGTGCCTGCTCGAAGCAATTCATTGAACAACAGGAAGTCAAGTGAAAAGTGACAATATTATAGTTTAACTGACACATACACTCCATTGTCTCCAATTGTTTTGATGTACATAGCTACCTTACTTCTGAAATATCCAAGACCCTTGACCAGTACCTTATGCTATCTCCAGTGTGCACCCCTTGTCCCTTACTCCTCCTTCCTCAGCATTCTCATTTCGGTAATTCCAAGGCTAAGGATTCATGATCATTTGATACTTTCCAGTCCCTTTATTTGTGACTCTCTATACCACAGATAAGTTAGACTAACCTGTATTTGTCCTTCTACCTCTCATTTCACTTAACATGGTATCCTCCAGCTCTGATTGTAGCAAATTATGTGATTTTTTCCCCCAATAACTACATAGTATTCAACTGTATATGTATAAGAGTAGGAACTCTTTTTTTTTTTTTTTTGCTTTTTTGGTCACCCCCAGCAATGCTCAGGAGCTACTCCTGGCTCTGCACTCAGGAATTACTCCTGGCAGTGCCTCGAAGGACCACTGGGGATGCCGAGGATAGAACCCAGGCCGGCACAGGCCAGCCACGTGCAAGGCAAATGCCCTACCTGCTGGGCTATCGCTCCAGCCCAAAAAGTAGGAACACTTATCCAACAGGTTTCACTTGATCTTGATCACTTGATATCCCATTATTAATCGATTTGCTGAAGCGGGCGCCAGTAATGTTTCCATTTGACCCTATCACATGCCAGTGTAGCCCAATCGCATCTGTTTATTTCGGGGATATTAAGAGCCTCTAACTGTTTGTTTAGGGTCTTGGTAAGGTGGTCTGAACATCTTGCAGCCACTCGATCTTTTGACATCCCATGGGATCCAATCGGTAACAGCTCTAGTCCAAAGGTCGTCTCCAGAAAGCATTATATGACCAGCCCATCTGATTTTTGATGTCCTGGCAGATGAGACACAATAGCCAAAAGAACAAAGAACCTCCGGCTCCGGGCACAGCTCTTTGACTCCACCGTTATCCCTACATTAACATAGGCCTCAGAGACCTGGGCCCTATGAAAGCAGGGATGAGAATACCATTCGGGTCTCCCAAAGAGGAATTGAAAGAGCCATGCTTGGAATATCATCCCTCAATCAAGTGATGGAAGGAATCCGGAGTTCCAACCTCCGTCAGCTATGCTAAAATCAAGGACGCTGTCTCATCCAACAGGTATAGAATAATTAATTTCCTGGAGAAAATATATAATGCAAATAAATTATTACCCTTCACAGCACCATAAGCTGTGAGTAACAGAGAATATAGGGGGGAGGGA
Source organism: Cryptotis parvus (assembly GCA_021461705.1). NCBI lineage: Eukaryota > Metazoa > Chordata > Mammalia > Eulipotyphla > Soricidae > Cryptotis > Cryptotis parvus. Next base: position 238,817 of record JAJIBD010030811.1, read on the forward strand.
GAGGCAAAGAACATGTTAGTCCCCGTAAAATACATCTTTTAAAATTTAATCTCTTCCCATAGTGAGAGTCTACATACCCATTAGAAATAATTTAATATTATTTTTTGAAGTCCTATTCCTCAGTTTTAACATGAATCTCCACCCTCTTCTTCACTATAACACATGTGTACTATATGAAGAGGTGTAATACACATACCTTTTCATATGTGTGCACATATGTACTCATGTATGTGAATGAGAACTCCTTAAATCCTCTCACATCAACCTTGCCTTTTATTCCTTTATTCCAAAATTTTATATTATTAAAGTATTGTGAATTGTAAAGTTATTCATGGTTGGATTTTTGAGATACAATGTTCCAGTGCAGTCCTGCCACCAGTGTTAGCTTTCCTCCACCAGTGTTCTCACATTTCCTCTCCCAACCTACCTGCCCAGCCCCCAACCCCAGCCTGCCATGACAGGCACCTTTAGTGTTTAGTTATTACAATTTAGGTTTTCCGATTTCAGTGTTGGTGAATCTGTAATTTGGATAATTAGTTCTTTCATTTTTTAACACCAGTGATGTATCTGAATCCTTTTGGCGCCTGCCCACATTGCTTCTCAACTATCCCTTCTCACTTTCCCTTCATTTTATTTCTTTATTTCTCTTCCCTGTACCCTTGGGCCAAGGGTAACCTAGACATCCTCCTTTAAACCATCACATTTCCTCATCCAGTGACTCTAAACAACACATATAAGTCATATCTACCTTGTCTTTTGAGCACCATTTTCTTTTTAGCAATTAAAAGCAATCTAAATGAACAGATATGTGTAAATAAATAACTAGAGAGGCCCCGTGCAGGGCCATCCTAGGCTGCCAAAACAAAGAAGGACTAAAATGACTGTACTTTTCAATGCACGTACGCTGGCATAGGAAGCATATATTGAGGATCTGATGGTGCAAGCGCAAAAGATCAAGTACGACATCATTGGTCTGACTGAGGACGAGGAGGCATCAGTAGCATCATGCTGTATTTGACACTGGAGAAGATTTGTTCCTTGGAACATGTGCCGAAAAGAGGTGTCGGTGGCATTGGTGTCCTTGTCAACACGAACATGGCCGTCAACATTAATTTATTTGAATGCCTAACAAATTGCATAGGACGATTACACTTAAAAGAGATGTGGCCCACTGCCAGCAATTTCTATCTTCATTGTCTATGCACCAACATCCACATACAAAGGAGATGAAATTGAGAAATTCTACATGGAACTGGAGGAGTTCTATAAAAAAGATCACACCTTCTACAAGATCATAGTCCGTGATTTTAATGCCAACACAGGACCGAGAAGGTTGACTGAAGAACTCCGCATCGGGACCCATGGCCTAGAATGGAATGAACAGGGTGAGAGACTATCTGAGTTCATCATGTCCACCAAGACCATTCATGGGAACTCACAGTTCCAGAAGGCTGAAGTGAAACGTTGGACATGGGAATCTCCGGTGGACAGTTCGACAATGAAATTGACCACATCATCTTCAATCGACGGTTTTGTCTGACCGATGTTGCTGTCATCCCCCGAATTCCAAACAGGATCAGACCACCGTCTCCTTCGTGCAAAATTCTACTTCCCTCAATGGGGAGAAAAGGCTGCAAAGTTTAAGAAGAGAACTCCCAGAACGACCACCAACTGGGAACTCTTTGGCACCATTGCAGCAACATGGGGAAGATACCACTTCATTGATGACATCAATGAAGAATACAACCGACTGGTTCAGCACCTCCATGATTGTGCGAAGAATGCCGAGAGAGAGAAAGACACAAAAGGGCACCTGTCTTCAGAAACTCTCGAGCTCATTCGCCAACGTGGCAAGGTGCGAGCCTCAGGAGACCAAATGCTAATGTCCAAGCTTGCTAAACGGTGCAGAGAAGCGATAAAAGAAGACCTCAAAGACAGAAGAGCAGAAATACTGGAAGATTCAGCAGAAGCCAGGAAAAGCACTTTGCACCGCCCGCCTGTCCTTTTGCCAACTATAAGATCAAGATGACTGCCCTCCGACGCCCTGATGGATCTATCACATCTTCCAGAAAGGCAATGGAGAAGATTATCCAGGACTTCTACTCAAATCTCTTTGATAGCCACATCCACCTGCCCACATACCAAATTCCACAGGATGGATATGTCATTCCCAACGTTCTCCCTTCTGAAATCCAACATGCCATCTCGTCGGTAAAGAAGGGAACAGCACCAGGCCCAGACAAAGTCAGACCCGAACACCTGAAGAATCTGTCATTGGTACTCATCAATACACTTGCTCGGCTCTTCACACGCTACCTGTCCGAATGCAAGGCACCCTCCGAATGGAAAGCCAGCAGGACAGTTCTACTGTTCAAGAAGGGAGACATTCACGACATTGGCAACTATTGCCCCATCTGCCTGCTGTCCCGTCATCTACAAGCTGTTTACATGAGTCATCCTGAACAGGATTAGCAGAACACTAGATGAAGGACAACCATGCGAGCAAGCTGGCTTCCAGAAAGGATTCAGCACAATCGACCATATCCACACAGTAACCAATCTCATTGAGGTTTGTAGGGAGTACAAGATGCCGCTTTGTCTCACGTTCATTGATTTACAGAAAGCCTTTGATTCTGTGGCGACTGAAGCAGTCATCGAAGCCCTAGCCAAACAGGGTGTTCAAACCCAATACATCAAGATCCTTCGTGAGCTCTATTAAGGATTCACCACCAGGATCTCACCATTCTTCAAAGAAGTGATCATTGATGTCAAAAAGAGGGGTCCAACAGGGTGATACCATTTCACCAAAACTCTTCAGCGCCACCCTAGAGAACATCATGCGACAATTAGAAGGGAAGGAATGGGAGTGAAGATAGATGGTTGGCAACTACACCACCTCCGCTTCGCTGATGACATCATTCTAATAACACCAAACATTAGCCAAGTGGCACAAATGCTGGCTGACTTCGACCGAGAATGTAGAAAGATAGGTCTACAGCTGAATCTAAAGAAAACTATGTTTATGAAAAATGAACTAGTTCCAGAGGCCCCATTTACTCTCAATGGAACAAACATCTCTGAATGCAGCAGTTACATGTACCAAGGTCGAGAAATCAACATGATGAACGACCTAAAACCTGAGCTGCGCAGGAGGAAGAGAGCGGCATGGAATGCCTTCAAAGGCATCGAAGAAATAGCTAAAAGGACAAAAGAACCTCCGGCTCCGGGCACATCTCTTTGACTCCACCGTTCTCCCTGCATTAACATATGCCTCAGAGACCTGGGCCCTACGAAAGCAGGATGAGAATGCTATTCGTGTCTCCCGCAGAGTGGAATATAATGCCTCACTCAAGTGAGAGAAGGAATCGGAGTTCTGACTTCCATCGCTATTCCAGAATCAGGGACTCTGTCTCGTTTGCCAAGGCATGGAAAATCAGATGGCTGGACATGTAATGCGATTTGGAGACAACCGCTGGACTAGAGCCGTTACCGACTGGATCCCACGGGATGTCAAAAGATCACGTTGCCGCCCACCTACAAGATGGACAGACTTCCTTGTCAAGACCCTGAAGGAACGGTTTGAGGCTCTTCATATTCCTGAATCAAACAGATGCCATTGGGCTACATTGGCACGTGATAGGGTCCAATGGAAATGTTACTGGCGCCCACTCTAGCAAATCAATGAATATGGGATTCAAGTGATCAAGTGAACTAGAGAGGTGAGTTCAATTTTTGTGAGGGTTTTTTACATTTTTGTTAGGGAAACCATACCTGGTAATTTTCAGGTAATACACCTAGCTCTGTGATTAGGGAAAATTTCAATGGTGCTCAAGGAACCATGTGGTATTAGGAGTCAAACCAGTCTACTTGCATGCACTTATACCACTTAAATAAATCTCTGTCTCAAGTTCAAATTTTTAAATGTTATTAAGTATTTAATGCAGAAGGATACCACAATTAAAATAGCCCACTCACAATAAGGGAGAAAGTGATGCAGGTGAAACTAAAAAAAATGAAAAATGCTTTTAAAAATCTAACATTTATTGAATTCTCACTATGAGATTCCCACTGTGCTGTTTCAGAGACAAACTTATTGCACAGGGAATACAGGAAAGAAAAACAACACTTCAAAACCCAGGGTTGGCAAGTCATTGCACATGGATAGCAGTCAGAGGGTAGGAGACAGAGGGTGGTGGACAGAAAGAGGGACACATTATCACTAGAATGGGTGCGTTTCAAACAACATAAGCTCCCTGCTAAACCTGAAATATTTAGAACTGTAATCCAACACTGGATGACCCTATCATGGAGGCTCTGTGGCAGAATCAGTGACTGTTTCTGCAATAAGGCATCTCAAAATGGATACGGCATGCGGACACGGGTCCTATGTGAACACAGATCCTCTTTGTTCAGTGTGGGTGAGGAAAGTCATTCTCGAACCACTCCAGCCATGTTTGTGTTTCCCAGCAAACATGTCAAAGCATATGGACAAACTCTGAGTATATTGTGGAAGATCTGACTAGAGGCCAGCACTGGGGCTCACCTGAGCCCAAACCTGCCTGAGAATCCACCGGGGGCCTTGGGCAGAGGCAGGCCCTGGGCCACACAGAGATCCGGAGCCCCAAAGTGCACCTGTGTCTCTTCACTGACCTGCTCTCTGGGGCCCCAAGGAGAGCAGATCAGACTTCTAGGGAGGTAAAGTCTAGGTGCTCCCCCACCCCCAGGCAAGGAGGTTTGTAACCTTAGCTGAAGCTGGCTCCACCCCTGCTATCTTAACAGAGAGGGCGTGAATAATAAATAAATGTTCTGGGGTTGGAGTCATAGTGCGGTGGGCAGGGTGCTTTTCTTGCATGTGGCCAACTGCTGTTCAGTTCAGCACCCTTGAGCTCTTGAGCTCACCAGGACCGAGCCTTGAGTCTAGAGCCCTGAATACTGCTATGTGTGGTCCAAAAAGTAGAGAAAAGCAAACATAGAAAGGTTTGATAGTACAGCAGGTCAGGCACTACCCTTGCACTTAGTCGACCTGGGTTGGATCCCTCCTACCCATATGGTCCCCTGAGTTCTTCAGCAGTGATTCCTGAGCAGTGCCCAAAAGCAAACAAAACCTTTTTTTCTAGAGCACACACCTTCACCTTTAACCGTAAGGCTGTGTGTGCTTGCTAATTCCCCTCAACGCTTTCATCTTTCCACTCACCTTTGTACCTACCCCCTTTGAAGTAGGGAAAGGCACTGTGGCCGACTGGGTCCTGCTCTCAGTTTGAATAGTCCCTGCCTCACAGATGCTGGCCAAGAGGACTCTGCCCACTCCCTCCCGGGCACATGGGGCACCCTAGGTGCCCTCCACACCCCAGAGCACACAAGGGCCAGGAGCTGGTCCAGGGTTCACATCCATGATCCCAGGGTCTGGGCAGCCAACAGCCTGTTGGCCTGCCTCGGCTTCTACCTGGGGAGTGCTAGCCTCTTTGTCCACACTGCAGCAACAAGACCTCCTGCACCTCGGAGAACTGGTCTCCTCCACTGCCCAAGGCCCAGCCAGTGCCTGTGTGGGGGCTGCAGCAGCTAGAGGTACCTGGGTATGCGTCACTCAGCTGGGACCCCTGAAGTCTGACCTCTGCCTAGGCTACGAGTCCTGCCCATGGGAGGTCATCCAGCGGGTAGGTCAGCAGGAATGTCCTCTCTCTGGGCAACCTGGTCTGTTTATAGACTCACACCTTAGCTCAGAATGGTTTGTGTCTTTCATAGCCAGGGGGACTGAAAAGCCCGGTTCTCGGTTTATGAGGGGTGACACTGCTACCACACTTCGTGGTTCTGCTTCTTTATTGCCAGTGGCCACCCCTCCCCCTCCCCACCAGTCCCACCGTCCCCTCCCCTCCCCCACAATGTGTCCGGGCTTTAAGAACTTGCAAGAAAGAATGTTTTTCCTGTGCTGGGAGCCGGTTTAAGCCCTGCATTTGTGAAGGACCAAGTCTGGTCTTCTCTCGTGAGCCTGGACTTCCCAGAACCCAGGATTCAGCAAACAGTTCGGTACAGCCCTGCAAAAGCACTGGCAGGTCTTGGGACGCAGCTGAGACCGGGCCGGGGTGGGGAGCGCCAGGCGGCTGGCACCGGGCTCAGATCACAGCAGCCCCTGGCAACGGCGCCAGGCGTGCCTGCAGCTCGGCCCCTAAGCCTGGGTGGCGCCCCAAAGCTAGGATCAGGCCCAGGCCCGGGTCCGGCTCGCAGACCTCCTGGGCGTTTTCGAGGAGGTTGTGGCGGTGGCGGAACGGGGAGGGGCGGGACAGCCCAGGGGCGGGACAGCCCAGGGGAGGGGACAGCCCAGGGGCGGGACAGCCCAGGGGCGGGACAGCCCAGGGGAGGGACAGGCTGCGGAGCACATCAGGCCCCGCCCCGCCGCGCGCTACCGGTTGGAGTTTCAGGGGCACTAGGCCAGTGCCAGGCTCAAAGTCCACCACACGCCAGCCATGGCTATGACCTTGGGTTACTGGGACATTCGCGGGGTGAGCTAGCGGGTCTGCGGGGACGGGGGTGGGGTAGAGGCGTCACTGGGGAGGTGCTGAGCCGCTGGGGACAGGTCAGCACCGGGACGGCCCTAGCCTCGTGGGGGCGGGGCTGGGATTGGGGCCTTCTCCTGCAGGGCCTGTTTGGGTGGAGGGGCGGCAAGGGGAGCCCGTAACGGACTGCAGAGGAGGGCTGGCTCTCCAGGGTTTGAGTCAGGATTCCCTTCTCATTCTCTTCCCGCACTCCCCCCACCGCGTCTCTCCCAGCTTGCTCACGCCATCCGCCTGCTCCTGGAATACACAGACTCCAACTATGTGGAAAAGCTGTACTCCATGGGCGACGGTAATACCACCCCGGCGGCTCAGTTGTGCCAGCCCGTGCTGACATGATGCCACACCCCGTGCCTGGCCCACCTGGATCCCTCTGCGCCCTCACCCGCTGAGGGGGTGAGGGTGGGGCGATCCCTCCCCTAAGGCCCTGTGGGTGCTGCTTGTTCCTCCAGGCCTCCTGGGCAGTGATGCTCTGGGCTCTGCGTGACCCACAGTCTCCCTTAGCCAGCACGCCCCAGAGCCTTCCAAGTGTGTGACCGAGGTTTAGTGAGAGTCCAGACCCGCAAGTTCCCGGGTCTGCACTCATGGATCTGTTCAACCCGGAATGAGGGCTGGGCTTTCGGAAGCCTGTTCTCATCCCTCTTCTCCACACAGCTCCCGACTACGACAGAAGCCAGTGGCTGAATGAAAAATTCAAGCTGGGCCTCGACTTCCCCAATGTAGGTGCAGGGCCTGGTGGGTGTCGAGGGTGTGGAAAGTGTAAGGGTGGCACCTTCTCCTGTCCCCGCTGAGAGCTCTCAGGACCGGGTGCCTCTGCCCCCTGAGTTTCCGGGGTGCTGCCCTGCCTCTCCCTGGTGCTGGGCTCCAGGGCATTCAGCCCTTGACAGGTTTACTGCTTGCCCACCCCCAACACTGGGGGCCAGGTTCCCTGTGGGGAAGGTGGGGTGCAGGGGAGCTTGGGGTCCCTGTGATGTGCCCTGTTGCCTTCCAGCTGCCCTACCTAGTCGATGGGGCTCACAGGATCACCCAGAGCAACGCCATCCTTCGCTACCTGGCTCGCAAGCACAACCTGTGTGAGTGTTGGTGGGGCAGGTGCAGGGCCAGGTGGGGTGTCTGGGCTGGCCGGGGGTGCTGAGGGGAGTGTGTGTTGTGTGTGTGCAGGTGGGGACACGGAAGAGGAGCAGACTCGTGTGGGCGTCCTGGAGAACCAGGCCATGGACACAGCAAATGCCCTGGCTCGGGTCTGCTACACCCCTGACTTTGTGAGTCCCTCCTGCTGGGCTGGAAGAGGCGCTCATGGGAGCTCAGATTCCTGTGACGTGTCTGTGTTCTTTTGTCATTGGAACTTTTGGAGCTACTGATCTACCCAGAGTTTCCCAAACGGTCACCAGCATCTCCTTCATTAGCCCCGTGTATCAGTGGAAGCGGATCTGTTCACTCAGCAGAGGCGGGACTCACCTCGCTTCCTCGGCAGCTGCTTACCTTGTGAGCCAGGTGCTGGCTCCAGAGCCAGGTTGGGGCCAGCCACCGCACACAGCGAGCCGGAGCCCAGCCTCATAAGTTCTCTCTCTCTCTCCACACTGTCCGGAGGTCCTTCCCTTTTATTTTGGGGGTCAAACCAAGCCGTGTTGTAGGCTATTCTACGCTCAATGCTTAGAGAGTCATTCTCAGAGATGCTGGAATTGAACCCCAGGGCGCCTGAATGCATAGTCTGTGCACCGTCCTCTGAGTGCTCCCTGCTGTATGCTGATCTCTGAGTGCTCCCCGTGTGCCTCCATTTATCTCTCCAACAGAGCTAGGTCATAACTTCTTCCCCAGGACTTTTGAGTTATTATTGCTCTTGGTTTCTCCCCGATATCTTCAGAGCCAGCCAGGAGCTCATGGCCCTGGAGGCTGACCCATGGGAGGGGGTGACACTGTGGTGTGGGTGCCCCCAATCTCCCCATAGCACTCACCGATGGAGGTCCCACATGACTGTGATACTGTGATATCACATGTGGATGGTATCAGAGCTGGCTCCCATTGGGTGTAGTTGGGCGCACACTGCTCACCCTCAGCCACTGCCTGGGGGCAGATGACCTGGCCCAGGGAGCAGGTGCCAAGGTGACAGCTGCTCTGTGTCTCAGGAGAAACTGAAGCCCGACTACCTGAAGGCTCTCCCGACACGATGAAGCAGTACTCGCAGTTTCTGGGCAAGAGACCCTGGTTTGCAGGGGACAAGGTAAAGGGTCTCTGGGCTGTGGGGCTGTCACGCTTCCCAGGTGAGGGGCGCTCACTCCTGTGTCTCTGCAGCTCACCTACGTGGATTTCCTGGCTTATGACGCCCTTGACCTGCACCGCATATTCGAACCCACGTGCCTGGATGCATTCCCCAACCTGCAGGACTTTATCAGCCGGGTGCAGGTGATGCCCTGAGCTACCGTAGCGCCTGTCTGTCAGCTCCCCTCTGTGTTTCCTGTGCTGGAACCACGCCCAAAGGACAGAATGGATACCCATTAGCTTGCCTTATGGGCTTGCTTGAGCCAGAATCTGTGCAAACATTGTGTCTATATAATGTCAAGTCTAATCTTTCAGCATTTCTCCACTGTAGAATTATCACCTCTGTGTTGCAGATAAGGAACCGGAGTTTGGACAGAGGTGATAACCCTGGGCCTCTGTCGTTGCTGGGCAGAGGCTTGTCACTCTCCTTTCCTGTGCCCAGAAACGACTCAGGGACTTTCTAACCTGGATGGGCAGCGTTAGACAGTGTTGAGAGCAGATGGTCCAGGCGTGAGCATGTAACCCGCAGAGGAGGAGGAGGAGACACAGGGTAGGATGATACCTAAGGCACAAGGAGTACTTACGCTCATTCCAGAAGGTTCTACAGTTGTCAGATACTGGGCAGAGCTGTGGTTCCCAGAGCAGGAGTTACTGCTGGTATTTGAACACATGAGGGGTCCCCCTGGGAAGGATCGCTCTCAAACTCTGGGGTAGGGGACTTCTTTCCTCTGTCCGTCTTCCAGTTACCCCTGCTTTCTCACTGAGGTGGTTTATTTCCACCATGTCAGGGATCTCATCTAGTGACAAGGGCCTAAGACAGACACACGAGGGGGAACAAAGGGGAGTGACCTGAGCCCCCTCCCCCCCAACCTCCTGGGCTCAGTGCCCCTGGAGACAGGGAGTAGCCGGGGCTGTTGCTGTGGGACCCCTGAGGACGCTGGAGGGGCACAGCCGGGCTCTCCCCTGTTACACCGCAGCCTCCCCTGAGCCCGACAGTGGAGAGAACGAGTCTGCCTCAGCCTTGAGAGAGGGAATCCAGAGTCAGTCCATGGGTTTCAGTCGCGTGTGCGGGTGGCGTGAGTGCTGGGATCCACCCGGTCTCTGCATACAAGGATGGTGTTTCCGGGAGCCCCGTCCCTGACCTAGATTCTGCCTCTTCCCTGCCCCACTGTGAGGAAGCTTCTGTTCTCTTTTCTGGTCCTGTTCTGGCTGAATAACCTTGGGGCTTCGGCAAGGCTGTGAGCAGTGATGGGAGACGTGATGTCCATAGCACGGGCCTGGCATGTGTTAACAAGCCTCTGGGTCCCTTTGACTTAGTAGTGGCCTGCTCTGGCTCCAAACACCACTGAGGGTCCTTGGCAAGACTGACAGAGTAGGGGGAGGGTCTGGGCCAGCCTGGGCTGTGGCACCCTCCCTGTTGGAGCACTCATGAGTCCTGGCTCTGGCTTCCTGCTCCCCTCCTGTGCTCCTGTGGCTGAGCCACGGGGGATCTGGGCACTCTGCAGGTTGTCGGGCACACTCAAAGAGCCTGGTTCTGCTCTGCTCCTGCAGTGGGACTCTGGACAGCCTGGAGCTTCCTCCTGAACCAGGAGCTGGTTTGAGAGACAGGGCCCGGCCCCTGTTGGGGAGCAGAGGGGGCACAGGGGAGCATTTCAGGAGGAGTCCAGAATGGGGAGAGAGCTGGGCTGCTCTCCAGCCCTTACCAGACTCTGTGTGGGGCCTGAGGGAGCTGCCTCATGCCTGCGTGCCTCAGTTTCCCTTCTCATAAAGCTGACTGTAGGTCCTGTCTGGGGTGGTGGAGGATTCTAAGCCTGTCTCCTAACTCTAGTGGGTTTGAAGCACTGAGCTCAGTGTGGAGGCTCTAATGAAGTCTGAGTGGGGCGCTTGTTCAAGAACGTTTGAAGCATTTGCAGGAGTCTCTGGAGAGCAGGACGGCTGCCTCAGGCATGTCAGCTGCTCCCACAGTGCAGGTTGCTTGGGTCCAAGTTTCCGCAGATGGGCTGCTGCCCGGGCCTCAGGGAGCCATGGCAACAGGCTGACACTGACCTTCTCTCTCCCATGCAGGGCCTGAAGAAGATCTCCGCCTACATGCAGTCCCCGCTTCCAGCCACACCCCATTTATACCAAGGTTGCCGTGTGGGGTAACAAGTAGTCTTCAGGGAGCCGGGAGCTGACTCGTTTCTGGGCACTTCCGGATCCACCGCCTCATCGTGACAGCCCTGACAACCCACTTCCCTCACGCTGCTTCCATTTCCTTGTTTTCCCTGCTCGTGTCCCCCAGTAAAGTCTCCCTCCCTCCGCCATGTCCGTCTTCTTTCTCTGGGTCCCCAGAGCTGCTACTCCCCTGGCTGACAGGAAGTTCTGGGCAGGAGGGATTGGGGCACAGTGGATGGCAGGACATGGCCACCTATGTGACCATAGGGACCCCAAGTCAGGAAACCTCCTGGGGTGCTGGGAAGGACAGCCATGGGTCCCTCCCTGCCCAGCTGTGCAGGCCTGAATGTGTGAGTGAGCAGGGCTGGCGGGGGTCCCCAACGGAAATCCTGGCTGCTCCTCTCCCTGGTGTGAGGCTCTTCCCATTATGGGAGCCCTGGGGTCCTCAAAGGGCTCTAGGGGGCCCTGTCTGGGCTGCTGTGCCAGTTAGGATGTGGACTCTGGATCTGCACACTGCCCAGAGGCTCTGATCGTGCCTGTCTAAAATTGTGAGTCCAGTGCACCACTTTGGGAACCAGAGCTCTGTCTGGTTCCTTCACTGGTTCTGAGGGCTGAATCCAGGGCCTGCGTTGTGTTGCCGCTGAGACGCCCCCCTGTAGCCTCCGTGCCCCCTCAGCACGGGCGTCCCTGGAGCCCCAGGCCCTGCCCATGCACGTGCCTCTGGAAAGATCTCCATCCCCTGAGGAGGGCTGGCTGGGAGGGAGGTTCTAGGATCCCAGGGAGGATCCTAGAAGGGATCCTTCCCCACCCCAGGGAGGGGGTGCCCTGATCCAGTTACATAATCCAGCTGCCTGGCGGCTGCCAGGACAAGCTTCAGCTGCGGGGAGCAGCCCTGGGCAGCAGTTCCCTGAGCTCCAGTGGGCGGTGGAGCATCTGGGTGTGGGGACCCCCAGTCTGGGCAGAGCTGATAGGGAGAGAGAAGGGAGGAGGCAGTATTGCCACCCCACTCCAGCTGCTTACACTGGAGTGCAGAGGTTGCATGCAAGGGCCAGGGCCAGCAGGGACAGGGTGTGTGGGCACAGGTGGCATTAGGTGTCGGGTGCCAGATTTAGCCCAGCACTGCGAGGCTGGGAGCTTGAGAGCATCCTGTCCTGCCTGTGCTGAGTTTGGGCTGCTGCTGTCCCTCCTCTCAGGGGCAGGGAAGGGGCGTGACCCGGGGCTGGGGGTGGGGCGTGACGCTGAGCTCAGGCCACGCCCAGCCCTGTTCAGAGCATAAAGCCAGAGCCCCGCCCCGCTGAGGCATCATCTCCAGGACTGACACCTGCATCATGGTTATGACCTTGGGATACTGGGACATTCGGGGGGTGAGTAAGGAGCTGGGGGCTATGGATGGGGACACAGTGGGAGGTGGGCTGGGTGCTGGGTGTGTCCTAATGCGGTTCCTTCCAGGGCTTGCTGGCGCTCGGGCCGCCCCTTATGAAGTGTGGGTGTCTGTGCATGGGCGCGTGGTTGGTGTGAGATGGGATAGCTGCGGGGTGTCCGTAGCTTTCAGCTGGAGTCGGGTCCCCTTTTCTGACTGAGCCGTGGCCGTTCTCCCAGCTGGCTCATGCCATCCGCCTGCTCCTGGAATACACGGACTCCAAGTACGAGGAGAAGAATTATGCAATGGGAGACGGTAATGACTCTGGACTTGGGTCCCTCTGACTACTGCAGATGCTCGCGTGCTCCCCAGCCGGGCCTCCTCTTGTCTCTCTGTCTCCCTCTGAACGAGACGGGTGCTGCACCCCTCACCCCACTGAGGGGCCTGCTTGCTTCCAGGGCAGGGCGTGAGAGAGTGCTAGATCCCAAAGCAAAGTTTGGATGGCTTCCACCTAGGGCTTTGTCTTAATCTTGCCTAAGCCTATCCCTGTTGGTTTCAGATTCTTCTACCTGCTGTTTTCCGGCTAAACTGGAATGTGAGACTTGGCTCAGATTACAAATCCTGCTTCTGGGGTCATGACACTGATACAGTCACAGATCCTGGGAATGAGGCTGGGCTTTGGGGAGGTCTGTTCTCATTCTGTCTCTCCACACAGCTCCGGACTATGACAGAAGCCAGTGGCTGAATGAAAAAGTTCAAGCTGGGTCTCGACTTCCCCAATGTAGGTGCAGGGCCTGGTGGGTGTGGGTGCTTTGGGAAACAATAAACCAATACCTAAGGGTTGGGCACCGTCTCGTCTGGGCTAAGAGCTGTCAGCCAGGACAGGAGCCTCTGCCTCGCCCCCTCACTACAACCTGCAGTGCTCAGGACTAATTCCTGGCTCTGCATTCTGGGATCACCCCTGGCAGGCTTGGGGACCATATGGGCCTTGGAGGACCCAACTGGGTCCTTCTACCTGCTATTTTCCCACTGAACTGGATTGTGAGAGTTGGCTCAGATTACAAATCTTTACACATGTGAGGCAAAGGCCCTGACTACAGTACTATTGATCTAGCTCCTCCTTTGATAGGTTAATTTCGTGCCCACCCCCAGACACTGGAGGGCCGGGTTCCCTGTGGGGAAGGTGGGGTGCAGGGGGAGCCCGGGGTCCCTGTGACGTGCCCTGTTGCCTTCCAGCTGCCCTACTTAGTCGATGGGGCTCACAAGATCACCCAGAGCAATGCCATCCTTCGGTACCTGGCTCGCAAGCACAACCTGTGTGAGTGTTGGTGGGGCGGGTGCAGGGGACAGGTGGGGGTATTCGGGCTGGCCTGGGGGTGCTGAGGGGAGTGTGTGTTGTGTGTGTGCAGGTGGGGACACGGAAGAGGAGAAGATTCGCATGGACGTTCTGGAGAACCAGACTATGGACACCCGCATGCAAATGGCCCTGATGTGCTACAACCCTGACTTCGTGAGTCCCTCCTACCATGCCCACCTTGGGACTGGACTGTGTTGGCGGCTTTCCTTGGGAGACCATAAATTTGTCTTATGGCAACTGGCCTTCCTTGGTGACTGCCTTTAAACTATAGCTCCTCCAAGAATTTCTTGAAGTTCTGAGATTGTTAGACTAAGTCCAGTGAAAGTGGACTCAGTGTCCTCTGATCTAAGGACAACAAGTGGTCCAGAAATAAGATGTGCTCAGAGGACCTGGGAAACACACGTAGGCCCACATGACTTCCATGTGAGGTCAGGTCGGCCGTGAGCCCTTGTTCCTCCATCAGACTCTCGCGTCCTGACGGCCTGCTCCGTATTCCCATTCACAGCCCCTCCAAAGAATCAGGACTCTTCCACATATTTATTTCTGTGCTTCTGCCCCACAGGACCTGCTGGCCACTGTCTTGTGGCCTTCTGGGTCTGAGTCTGACCTGGGAAGAAGTTTGGACGTTGAGGGGTGGGATGACAGGTGGAGGTGACGGGTGAAGTGGGCTGCCACCCCGTTGACTCACCCGAGAAAGGGGTGCTTACAGGCGGATGCCGTCAGTCCCTGGGGCTCACCTCGGTGTTCTTGGGAGACAGTGCTCACCTGTGTGTGGCCCTGGCTGGGGGATCAGGCCCAGCTGGGGGCCAGTAGATACTTACACCGGGACCTGGTTTGTGTTGCAGGAGAAGATGAAGCCGGCGTACGTGGAAGGGCTTCCCGAGAAGATGAAGCAGTACTCACAGTTTCTGGGGAAGAGGCCCTGGTTTGCGGGGGACAAGGTACCAGGACGCAGGGATGAAGGGTCTGGTCACACGTCGTGAACTTGGGCTGTGGGGCTCACGCTTCCTCACGTCTCTGCAGATCACCTATGTGGATTTTCTGGCCTATGACGTTCTTGACCAGAACCGCATGTTTGTACCTACCTGCCTCGATGCCTTCCGAACCTGAAGGACTTCATGGCCCGTTTTGAGGTACATTACCCACTTCCCCCCTTGCTCCTCCTGAACCAGGAGCAGGTGTGAGAGAGGGGGCCAAGGCCCCTGTGGGGAAGCAGAGGGGAGCACTGCAGGAGGAGTCCAGAACGGGGAGAGAGCCGGGCTGCTCTCCAGCCTCTGTGTGGCCTGAGGAGGCTGCCTCATGCTGTGTGCCTCACTTTCCTTCTGATAAGCGGCTTGTAGAGCCTCTCTCAGCGTGAATGCTGATTTTAGTCTGTCCCACGACCTGTCTTAGGCTGCTGAATGGTGCAGAGTCTCACTGTGGTGACAGAAACGTTGGTCATATTGGGGTCAAACCTAGACCAGGGATCCCAGAACTGGGCTCATCTGGCCCATGGGTGGCCTCACAGGTGCTTGCTCTGTGTGTGGGGTGGGAGTTCGGCCCCTCAGAGCTAGTCTGGCTTCCCCCTCCCTCATAGGGCCTGAAGAAGATTTCTGCCTACATGAAGTCCAGCCGCTACCGCCCAGGCCCCGTGTTTGCCAAGATGGCGCTCTGGGGCAACAAGTAGAGCGCAGAGGAAGGAGGCAGAAGAGGCGCAGACCTGTCAGTTCTGTGTGGAGGCTGGCGAACGTCCAGCTGTTCTGCAGCATCACATCGTTTCTCCTCCTCCCCCATCTCCCTGACTCTGGCTCCATGGTTCCTGACACCAGGAACCCACCGGATTGTGCTCCCTAGGAGAGGAAGAGGGACCTTGCCTGAGCTGCGCACTGTGCCCCCCCAAGTGGGGTTACCCACGCCCCTGCTGCACCCCAGTAAAGCCTCTCTCCCTCTGACGTGTCCTGTCTTATTTCTCTGGGTCCCTGGACTTTGCCTGGAGCGGCTGTTCCCCATGACTGATGGGAGGTGCTTGGCGGGGGGACTGGGGGCATGCATGGCCGCTGTGTGACCACTTTCATGTTCCTGTGGACCCAGAGACAGGAGTCCTTGTGGGGCGCTGAGAAGGGCGACCTCCGTGTGGGTGGTTCCCCCTGCTCAGGAGGCCCCTGGCTGTTCAGGGCTGAGTGTGAGTGAGCAGGGCCCTGGACTGGGGTCCCCCTGGGAGCCCTGGCTGCTCCCCACCCCTTCCCAGGGGCCCTGTCCAGGCTGTTGTGCTGGCCAGGACCTGGACTCTGGACCTGGACTCTTGCCTTGTGCCCCGCTGCCCAGGACAGCAATTGTAATCCTGCATGTCTGAAACTGTGCTAGTGTGCCACTTTTGGGATTTGGAAGTTGTGCCACATCTGAGGGCTCTGCCCTCTCATGGTCTCACTTGAGTCACTCTCAGTCTGTGGCTGTCTGGGCATACTGGGTCCCACGTGTCCTTTCCTAGGTGACCGTTACTAACCTAACATGGTCAGGGAGCTTTTGGTCCTTCTGGTTGTCCAAAGTCTGTGTGTGTAGATATAGGGATTGAGGTGGTTGAG